>CM062824.1:17047930-17108548 GCA_031772345.1 Himalopsyche anomala
TAAGTGATTGTAATGGAGAAGATGGGTTTTATTTATTTATTTGTTACTTACAACAATCATCATTTAAGATATTTACATCTGGAATAAATATATAATAATTTTATGTTTGTACATTTTCACTTATTAGGATTACATTTTAGAGTAACTTTTACATTCAGGTTTTACAAATAAAATCTTGGTTACATAGTTGATAACAATTTTATATAGTATGTAAGAGTGTATATTGTGATTTTAAGGTTGAATAAACATGGTATTTTTGAGATAATGTAATGATTGTCGTAATCTGTTTTAAATCCACTTACTGTAAGGGATCTAAAATAGCAAGTTTCACTCTGTTAGTGTGAACTTTGATTAATTTATTTTTTACTTTAATAGTAATATTAAGAGGACTGTTGACTTTTATGATTTCGTACGGACCTTGGAAGTTAGGAGATAATTTTTTAGATTTATTTAGCTTAGTAGCATTATTTGTTAAATATATTTTATCACCGATTTTAAATTTTCGTAAGGTTTTATTTTTGTTATGCCTTAATTGTGTGTCTTCTTTTCTTTCAACTAGATTCTTTCTAGCTATTTCATGTGATTTGGTTAATTTGAGCTTAAGATTATCTAAAAACGAATCGTATGTATATTTAAATTCGGGTATTATTATAGCTGTTGGTAGTTTAGGTGAGTTTCCGTAAACTAATTCGAAAGGTGTAAATTTTGTAGCAGTGTGTGGAGTAGTGTTATAGCTTAACATAGCAAAAGGTAACCATTCGTCCCAATCGGTTTGACTTGGAGATATGTAATGTTTTAGATAGTCGGCTAGAGTAGCATGGCTACGCTCTAGCGCACCATTACTAGTAAGAGAATACGCACTAGTTTGGATTTGTTCGATTTTAAAAAGTTTGGCTACTTCTTTAAGTATGTTTGAAGTAAAATCTTTTCCTTGATCGGTAAGAATTTTTTCAGGGATGCCAAATTGACAAATGAAATTTTTAGTTAATTGAGATGCAATTGTCATTGCTTCATGATTAGGAATAGGGTAACATTGAGAATATTTTGTAAGATCGTCTTGAAGAGTTAAAATATATTTATTTCCACTTTCGGTTAAAGGTAATGGACCTACTATATCTAAAGCTATACGTTCAAACGGTTTTCCGCTAGTCGTAGTTATTTCTATGGGTTGTTTTAGATTTTGACGATATATTTTGTTTTTCTGGCAAGATTCACATTGCCTGATATATGTTTTAACGTCTTTTTGCATATTAGTCCATTTATATTTGAGTCGTAAACGATTTAAAGTGTTATGATATCCTGAATGTCCGCTTATAGGAGAGTCATGATACTCTTTAAGTATTTGTGGTATTTCGTCGTGATGAGGATTAATTATTTTGTTATGACAGATCGTTATATTTATGTTTGAGTTGTGAAAAACATATTGGATAATTTTCTTTATCTTTTCCCAATTTAAGTTGTCTAAACCACTATCAAGGCGTGGAAAAGAGATATTTGTTTCTTTATCACTATGTAGAATATTTTTTAAGTTACATAATGCTTGAAAGATAGAAAAGTAATTTGA
The DNA here is from genome assembly GCA_031772345.1 of Himalopsyche anomala. NCBI lineage: Eukaryota > Metazoa > Arthropoda > Insecta > Trichoptera > Rhyacophilidae > Himalopsyche > Himalopsyche anomala. Next base: position 17,049,495 of record CM062824.1, read on the forward strand.
TTTTTTCCAAAAGTTTTGTTTCGTTATTAAATGGTAAACATTATTTTTATTTTCTGTTGATTTTAATACGTCTCCTACTTTAGAGTGTGTATTTAATAATTCGTCATAATTAGAGATCATTGAACTTATTTCTAAAGCTATTCTTTTAGACATCGATTTGTCGTTAGAAATACAATGTGCTATAGGTTGCTTTTGATTAAGAAGAGATTCATCTATTTCATAAAATTTAACGTTGAATGTTTCATTTTGTTTTTCTAGGAAGTTGGCATACGAAAAAGTTTGAGAGGTCATGGTATTTAAAATTTGATTTTCGATTCGAGACAATACATCAGCATTAGTATTAGAGTAAGATAATTGCAATTCATTTTGCAATCGTTGTTGAGATTGATCGTTATTTGTTGAATTTAAATATTCTGCCTGAATGATTTTCACATTCCGAGTTATTTGATAATTTTCTGAATTATTAGAAGGTTGGAAGTTTTGAGAATTACTGAGAGTTTGATTAGTTTGTGAGTTATTATTTGAAGGATTTTGATAATATTGATTTTTTACGTTGTTGTTAAATTGTTGAGATTGATCATTATTTGTTGAATTTAAATATTCTGCCTGAATGATTTGCACATTCGGAGTTAGTTGATAATTTTCTGAATTATTAGGAGGTTGGAAGTTTTGAGAATTACGAAGAGTTTGATAAGTCTGGAATTTGTTATTTGAAGAATTTTGTTGATATTGATTTTTTACGTTGTTATTAAATTGCCTCTTCCGACATTCTTCTAAGATATGTCCTGATTTTTTACAGTATCTACAAAATTTTGAATTGTATTGAGATTTAAGATTTCCGACAAATTGATTATGTTCTGAATTTAGAGAGTGTGGCTTTGATTGTTTGGTGAAATAATTATGATTGATCTTATTTGGGTTAGAGTTCATTTCCCTAACTGCATTATAAAACTTTTCTTCTTCAATGGCAATATTTGTTGCCTCAATAAGATTTTTGGGTTTCGAAAGCCTGACTACTGTTGATAGTTGACTGTTCATACCTAAAATTAATGTATTAAGAGCGCTGTCTTCAATTTGTTTTATTCTCCCTTTCAATTCTTCATCGTCCTTGTTCGAAAATCGAACAGCTCCGATAAAATTATTGGTGCAAGTTTCAACTCTTTGAATGAAGTTTATTACCGGTTCGTTAAAGTTTTGTTTACAATTTCTTAATTCCAGTTCTAACTGAGATGTGTGTTTACTTTCACCGTAGGTATTTATTAGAAATGATTTGAATTCAGCATAGTTTTTAAAATCATAATTGGCAATTGTGTATTTGGCATTTCCTACGACGCAATGAATCATATATTTTATAAGTATGTTTTTCTGTTGCTCTGAGCATAGTTCGTATGCATTATCGCAATCTTTAATAAAAGGATACAGATTTCTTTTCTCTCCGTCAAATGTCGAAACAAACTTCATCAATGTATCGATAGTGAGTGTAGGCATTTTGATGTGAAAGTGTATAGATTGAGTAAGAAAAATTGTTACAAAAGTTACTCACAGAATATGATGAATAATATATTGCATAAAGTTTAAACAAACGTTGACTTGAAGATGAATTTGGTTCTAGTAGTCGTTGAAATAGGTTGTTGGCAGCTTGGAGATTTTTCTTGTAGTTGGATGTAGAATCGGCAAAGAAGATGTAATTGAAGTCGGCAAAGAAAATGTAGTTGAAGTCGGCAAGAAGATGTAGTTTGAATATTCGATGATGGATTTCGCAGAATTTATTGTCACCATGTAGAAGTTGATGATTCAAAAGTAGATTTTGTAGATGTATCGACGTAGAAGATTTTCGATGATAGATTTCGTAGAATTGGAATTTGAAGATTTAGTCTTATTCTAGTTTCGTATTATTATTATATTTGATTTATTATAATTTCCGTTCGATTTAATCGATGTACTTTTATTTTATTAGATTTATTTTGTTCGTGTATTTGATTCGTGCTAATTTTTAAAGAATTTTATTCACCGTTAATTTATTATCACCATAAATTTTTTAACGTTATTTTAGCACATATCCCACTTCTGACACCAATTTTTATGTTATGTTTATTGTTTTTACTAAAACACTTTTATGTGTTGGTTCAATTTTATTTAGATAACAATATATTACACTTTATAAATCAATAAATCAATCTTATAATTAATACGAAAATCGTGAGAATGTGACAGGTTGCAATTGTTTTTCTATTCTCCTGAAGTTTCAAACTTCAATTGTTTTATTCTAATGCACGAAGGACATTTGAAAATAGAACGTCATACAGAACAAAACATAGTATGGTATGGTATTGAGTATACATAACGATGCATATACAGATAGAGAGAGAAAGATCTGTGCATCTGTGCTGATAAACACTTTTTGTACTAATTTGTATATTTGTAGATCAGGATCAGTTTTAATCAGGGGTAAATTTGAATGATGAAAATTGAATTGATCAGAAAATATCGGTTGAAAATGTTTGTGGTGAGCGAGACTGATCCAAATACTAAAAAATATGTTTTTTTTTTATTATAATGACTTTCCATCAAGTATTGACAGTGAACAAATTGCAGGTGAAATATGTTTTATAAAAATATAGTGAACCATTGTTTTATACAATTAAAGAAAACCTTATATTTTCAGGTACTACAACTGTGCGCAACATGACAGTTTATATAGCTTTTAACAAAAAGTCAAGTAAGGTTTATTTAGAAAAATCATTTCAAGTGAAAGATTTAGATGCGGCTGCGAATCAAGTAATGAAAAATCCCTCTGGCGGACACAAAACTGAGTCTTATCAATATAAGTTGAGTGATAGACAATAAACCATTTAATTTTATTATTTCATTTTGAATATGGCTGTAGAACTAATTGCTTTTTTAATAGACTAAATCTAATATCAAAACTTCAATACTATGTTTGATATTGGATGGATCAATCAACAACTTGGAAATGTTTGAAAATAAGATTCTTTTGTGTAGTATACATATATATATTTATATATTTTTTTTTGATTGGAATTACAGCTTATGCCAATGAAAATATGTTAATGTTGATAAATCGCGCGAGAAAAACTTTAAAAAAAATTGGAAGTCACTTGAGATAAACTCAAGATAAATTGACATCACAAGCATAAAATTTAAATTGATAAATCTAAATTTGACATTAACCTAACCGAGAATCGAGCCCTTGCCCAACTGGTCGGTAGAGCTAATGGTGATATGGAATTGTATATTATACCACGGGAAAATACTTTATACTTGAAATGAGTGTGATATTCTATTCATTAATAATTAAGTAAACATCTTGGACCTGGCTTGACATGTGTTTCTGATGTTCGAGGAGATCCTGAATCCTGTATGTCTCTTCTTTGAGATGAATTGATTCTGGCACTCTGGAAGGCTGCTAAAGACCCTCTTACATACCTATAGGATGTACTCGGTAGAGCAACGTGATATAAGGTGACTTGGGAGGAAGCAATTAGAGGTATCATGAGTTGGCCATATGCTCAAAGTAGAGAGCGCAAGTGGTCTAGTAAATATATTTATTTTAAAAAAAAATTATACAAATAATGATATAAATGTATTTTGATTTTTTTTAAATACTTAAAACAGTATAGACTTTTCAGGAAAAACGCAATCCGAAACTTCTTAAGACAAGTTCTCATCAATATAAGGTAATTACATGAAATCCAAGAAGTGTGCTGTAAGTAAAACATATTGACAACTCACTAACATATTCATATTCAGTTTATTGGTCGTAAAATGTTGGGCCATTTTCGTCATCGTACTGGAAAATTTGTCGTTTGTTTTACATTATGGAATTTGATCATTTAAAATCTTCAAATATGCTATGATTGCGTAAAAGTGAAGTGAAAGTTTTAAAAAGTCAACGACCCGTCATTATTGTATTCAGCGTAAAACTTCTTAAATATTGTTATTAAAATTATAACGCTTTTTTTATATTTTATCTTTTAGAAAAGTTTTCAAATATATTTTGACGTATTATTCATCTTTCATAAATTAATATGTGTAGAAAAGCTTGGGAAATAAGTATCTACATGCTGGGTTTAATAATATGTAGGCATCTAAGAACAGTCGAGTGGAAAACGTTTAATTAAAACAATAAAGAAAATTGGACAATGGATAAATACTACCTATTTCAGGCAACGTTCAAAGGGTGTTCAAGATCAAAGAAGATTATCTCACTTATACGATTTATATTTATATATTTATTCTAGAAGAAAATGATTTATAAGTAATAAAAAAATGTGTGTAATCTGAAAGAGGATATGGTCAATGTAAACTACAACACAAATTAGGGCTTACTATGAGATAGTTTTTTCTAAGCATCTCTGAATTAATAACTTAATTATAGGAATTATAAAGTGATACAAATGCATTGTGTCTTTTATCAAATTATTCAAATGAATCGCGAATGTGTCGCGTTGAGTTTCTCACCACTTTATCGCTTGTTTTTAACTAAAAAATATTAACTCAACTGTTGGTTTTTGCTTGAGGAATAGTTTAAAACATAAAATAACCGATAAGCACAGATAAGTTATTCACGGACATATCTTCCCCATAAAATTATGTTCAATTCTACGTGTTACGTCCGTTCTAAGCCACTTCTTTCATGTTACATAATATATATTTATATAATACATTTTCTGCCATAAAAATACTTAAGAATTAAACACGATAGTGAAATATACTTGATGAAACCCGACCATTTCACCAGTTCATCTTCGGGGACCAGTTTGAAATCACATGCGTTAATTTCACTATTTCGGGTAACGAAGTACTCTCTGAATAACATTATCATCTTTTGAATACGGGAAGTTAAGTGAATTTATACAGCTTAAGCTCAAATGGATTAGTTAAAATCAGCCAGTTAATCTACTGATGAGTATGTAGTACGGAAATAGTAATATTATCGTATTTGGATTGAATATTAGATTTTAAGAATTGAGCTCAGAAAAAGCAACAGTTGACATATCTAGCAATCGTACATGGTTTTGTTTCGTTCTGATCCAAAACATTGTGTAAGTACCACAGAGCAGTGTTCTTTTACAGAGTGTGTAATTAGTAATCACGATGAGCAATTAAAATGCAACCCAGAATGTTGTACGTACATCCTTTTTTGAGTTTAATCGTAGTTAGTTGGTCGCTGACGGAACTTGTAAATTAATTTGTAGCCATCACAATTATACGGCAAGTTAGTTAAGAACATCCCAAAGCTAATGTGAGAGCAGTGTTGCGCACTGGTCAACCCATTTGTGTGTCGTTTCTTCTCAGGGGCGTGCTTTTTATTTGGTTTCAGTTGGAAAGAAAAAATGAATAGTACAGAGCACTTAGTTGCGAAGTAAATGGTTACGAAAACGAAAAATATATGCGCTCTGTTCATTCATTATTATTAATTTGCCAGCAATAAAAAAATCATTTAATTAAATTTAGAATTTTAATATTAATCAACGACTAGCGATCAAATTGATTTGGGTTCATATTCGACAAAAAACAATGTAAAACTAAGATTTTTTCATTATTATGTATAGCAAAAAAATCTACAAAAAAAATATATTTATTTTAGACATATATTGAATTATAAAAATGTATTTATAAAAATGTTATTTATCATAATATGAGAATATTTATAATGAATACATTATGTGGTTATCAAGGTTTCACGAAATTCCAACCTGGATAATTTTTGGTTTACGTGTTTAATCATTTATTTATTTATTTAATCAATAAATGTATGAATTCACTGCAAAAATAATATATTAAGCAAATCGTTCAAATTATGTACATTCACAGAGATTTTGTCACTAACGACCCGGGTATCGCCTTTCGGCATCTTCAGGCGTTCAAGTGCACGGATGAACTTGAACTGACTTCAAACTTCAAGTCCATCCGTGCACTTGAACGTCTGAAGACGCCGAAAGGCGAAACCCGGGTCGTTAGTGACTAAATCTGTGTGAATGTACATAATTTGAACGATTCAAATTTAATATTGAAATTACACCAAGCACTTTCAGTCGAAATTTTAAATTTTAAAATATATTAAACGTTTTCAAGATTTTATGTAAGCAGAACAACTTGATTTTTCGAGACATTCAATAAAATTTGTAGACATTGAGTTGAAATAATTATAAAATCTTGCAAAAAAAATATAATTTGATTTATACTGTGGTATTCTTTAGATACATGGACGACACGGTGTATTCTCTCCGTCCAGTTTTGCTACGAAAAACAAACAAAACATCCTACGTAAGTGATTGAATGCCAAATGAGAGAGGATTGTGTCATAAAATTCTTCCTCAGCCAAACAATCCCATATTATCAAGTCTGTTCTACTTCACAGAAACAGTATGACATTTTTCTTGAGTCCTGTTTATTTATCCAATGGCGGTATTCAGTTTTTTTAGCCAAAGTGAATTGGGATATATCACTATACAATTATCATTAAAAGCTTCCTCTCCAAAAGAAATAACAGGGATATGTTTTATTATTATACCAACAAATGGTTAACAGTGAGCTTTAGGAAGAATTCTCATAGCAGTTTAAATAATTTAATAATAATAAGTCGGGTCCTATGGCGCAGGGGTTAGCGTGGTTGGCTTCCGTACCGGATCTCACGGGTTCGAGCCTCAGTACGAACAGCCAGTGGCGGATTAAGTACTTCTGAGGCCCTAGGCGCAATAAATTTTGGAGGCCTTGTTTTTCGAATAACATAAACGTGTTGCAAAACTCTTCGTAGAATAATAATAAATATTGAAAACTGAAATTAAAATATAGAGGTTTATATAATTTATGCTATTTTTGAGGCCCCTAAAATTTGGAGGCCCTAAGCGGGCGCCTCTTGCGCTTATGGGGTAATCCTCCACTGCGAACAGCATTTTTTTTTTTGATCGATTTCTGTTCGAATACACGGGTGTTTGTGATGTCTAAACATTCCTTCCCACCTTTGCAATTCTTCAATAACTAAGTGTAGCGAGAGTGATTAGTTAACCACTAGTGCAGGGGTCGGTAACCTGCGGCCCGCAAGGTTCTCTAGATTAAAACATTTGTCTACACATGTCATTACAATGGAATGACATATAACCCAAGTGAAATATTTGGCACTTTTAAAATAAAAGGTTGCCGATCCTTGCACTAGTGCTATCCTAGGCTTATCTTTCTATCCATTATACTTTTACTGGAAAAAAAAGTTTGTACGACTGACTAACAAACAGTTCTCGTAGAAAAGTTATGTTAAGACAAAAAAGATTCAATGGTTTTTGAAAAGTAATTAAATATATAATAGTGGTTAATTGCTCTGACATTAAACATTTGAAAACATAAAACGAAATTCTGTTTTGCTTACCTAATTCCACCGGCAATAAACACTATTTATCAATGAGTTATCATTTTTTTGACTGTCGCTTGATGTGTGTCGAGTGTAGTTTTCTTAAAATTCCTGAAAAAAAATACTCGCCTAGGTGTAATAACAAATCTTCTCTATGACCAGTTGATCTCAAAATATAAAAGAAAAAATTATCACACCGCTATCATTTTCCTCGGATCTTTTCAAATTGAATTCCATTTAAATTTGCAATTCAAAATGCGGGCTGCGATTCCGGCGGCAAAATCGTCCTCTCACCCTCGCGCGATTCCCCGTCTCTTTCATTCTCTCCACTCTGCGAGGTGTTTTATATGAAAAAATAAACCGGACCATAGAATGTGACCCGCGGGAGTGCCGCGGAATCGGTTATTTCAGTTTGGATTGCTCACATTTGAATGCATTATTCTGGCTGTAAACTCGTCGCGCACGCGCACTACTATTCACTCGTGGTCTCATACTTCTATAAATAAAAATATATCATCTTATAGAGAAGCTAGTACCGTGTCAGCCGAATGTATATCGTCGTGCTTATTAATCGCAGGAGAATCAAAATAAAATAACCGAATCGAAAAAAAAAAGTTTTTCAACATCTCACTTGAGGTTCGTATTGTATCCGATTTAATACCTTTTTATTAAAACACGCTGTTTGTATTATTGTTTATTGTAACTCGCTTTCCTATGATTGAGAAAGAGGTGCAGAAAAAAAATCTATTAATTTCATAAGCAAGTGGGAATCGTCACTTTACCCAAACGCGCCAGACATGCCTTACAAAACCAACATGTTGTTAATAAATCAGCCTAGCACACGTATTTCTATGTATCGTTTATATTTTTTTACTAGCGCGCGAAAAAAACGCGAATGCTTTTTATTAACACGTTATATTGCCGGTTAAACGGTATATTATTTATTATTATTATTATTTTTTTTTTAAATATTTGACATTACAGCTCACGCCAGTGCGTCAAATATTTTGAAGTTGAAAGATCATACGAGATATACTCGATGAGAATTTTTGAAAGTCACATGAGATTAACACAAGGAGAATTAACTTCACAAACACCCATGTCTTAGATCTCAAATTAAAATTGAAAAAATCCAATTTGATTCTGACCTTACCGGGAATTGAACCCAGACCCACCTGATCGGTAGAGCAAGCTCTAACCAACAAGACCACAGCGGGCGACAACAATTGATGATAAATGATAACAATTTTTTTTATTGAACTCAAAGTTAATTATCAACAGAGTCACTCCAGATTGATTCATCGCACAACCCCATGTACTATTTGTTAGTTATTTTACTAATAGTAACATTATATTCATCGTTACTTTTTTTTTTTTTTTTAATATCTTTGATATTGGTTTGATTAATACAATTGTGTTATCTTTTGTTTTCTAACCCAATGCATGACTATAATAATAGGACGGGAGCCAAAAATGAGGGAGTTAAAAAAGGAGCAAGGGAGAAAGAGGGGCATTACGAAAAGCGCTTTTATCGTGCGGGAAAAGCACACGTGGAAATTGTTATATCTACGTGTGGAGAGGAAAAGCGCTCGGGCCTAATTTGAATTTTTCATGATTTCTAAATCTTGAGGTCTAGCAGTATAATACGATTTGAAATGATTCGCCTGCCTGAATATAATCAAGCATTTTTTCGGAGGATTTATTCAAAAAAGAAACCGCAATGTATCCTCGTTTGAATTTTAATATATCATTCCGGAAAAGCTTATGACTTTCACCATTTTTATTTCACGAATGAAAACTTATGATGTGCACATAAGAGGCAAGTAAACCATCACTAATGTTTAACTTAGTATTTTCATCTATATTCCCCCAATTTTTTCAGCAATAGAAATTTAGTAATTGGAAATATTTGTTTTTCAAAATCCCGCTCTGGTTGGAATATATATATATGGTCTGATATTATATACTCTGCATTAAAAGATTGAATATTCTTACCAAATGACAATTGTGAATTTTGAAATATGTTTTCAAACCAAAAGTGCTTTAAAATGATTATAAACGTTTTGATACTAAAATATATACCCAAGATGAAACAAGTTTGTATTATATTAAATCATTCAAGGCACGTATTAAGAAGCATGTCATTGTGGGAAGACATGCTATTTTATTTATTTATTTATGAACAGTATTTTTTTTTTTTATATATGTATATCATTTAATTGCACACACATACAAGAAAAAATATCTGCTTATCAATAAATGAATGTTAAATCTAGTTATAATATTTCTGTAATAGGTGTGAAGAAAAATAATTTAAATTAAAATAATTTTTTTATGTTCCGCCAGATGATAGAGCTACTAAAAATCAGAAGTGATTTTTATATAACTCAATTTAAAATAGTGATAGCTGTTTTAGTATAGTGCTGACTAAAAAAAAATTCTTTCCTTATTTCACAATATTTTTGTTTTCACATTTACTAATTCGACATAACAAAGTTAGTTCAAAAGTATTTAATTTTTTCACACAATGCCTTTCCACCAATAATTGACCCAACAGATATAAAAAAAGAGAAACACTGTTTTATAGTACAAAAAAACCATCGAACATACGGATAAAAACAATTTAAAAAATCATTATAATTTTGTTGTAAATTTTATTTATTTGATTTGAAAAAGGACATTCATTGGCATAAAATTTCTTTGTATTTATATAAATTTTAAAACATAACCTATTGTTTTACGTGTATGTAGAGGGTTGTAAATACAAAGGGTAGGAGAGTTACAATGCGATTTCTTCATCCAGTGTGTGGCCTGAAAATCAACCAACCAAATGTGATTACTTCAATCCCTTTTTATGGAGCATGCGTGCTCACATTTGTATGTCCTCATACGTAAACTTATTCGCAAATATACACGTCTAAATTTTTACAAACATACTTACAAGTATTTTAAAAAATTAATAAGGACTAAAATGAGATAAAAAATGAACATTTTTTTTTTTGAAAAATTTAATTCTTAATTTCATTTAAATGAGAGGAATCACAACGGTAAGCTATGCGTTTGAAAAAGTTTATGTTTAAAACTTTTTATCGGCTTATACCAAATCATATTAATAATAAATATCACAATGACTAATAATTTAAGGAATAGTTTTTTTTTGATTTTTGGTTAAAGTATACATAATGTACGTATTGAATTGTTTATGAATATTACTCTAAGCATGGAATTTTTTTTTATATTACTTTAGCTTTTATGATAACAAGAATACATCATTGAAAAAATTCTCATGATAACACTTCAATATTATTTAGAGTCTAAAGTAACTCAACTATGAAAACATAATGGATAGACATCGACTTTTCAATCTGCATAGAAATGTGTTTTAAAAAGCCCATATTCCAATAAGCGTCAGATAATAATCTATCCTTTTCTTCTCCAAACGTAATCGCGGGTCGAAATAGGACAGATGAAACCGAAGCACATTTCCCTTGTAGATAATAAAACGGTGGCCACAGATGAAAAGGCCAATGCTGTTTCTCTTCCAATAACGCTCTATACACTGACAGGTGTTTTCAGTGGAAAAATCCGGATATTAAAACATTAACATAACATTAAAAGTATGATAGCTTAAGTATTTTTATTTTAACCGATGGTTCTTGGAATGAAAATGTATCATATATTATATTTGGCTACCAAAGTGACGTTTATAAATTCATAATGACGTTCTTTTAATAGAGGATTTTTGAACGATTTTGGGTAATAGTTAATCGTATGACATAAAGTGAAATAAAGTACAAAAAAAATATTGTGTTTTAATTAATATAATGCCTTTACACCAAGTATTGACAGTGAACACCCTAACAGTAAGCTAAGGCCAATTTAGAACCAGTTTATCCGTCTCCCTGCACTTCAAGGTTGTGTATTTTTCATAATTTTCCTTCGATCTAAAATCATCAAAAAACGTTTTTCGTGTCTTTTGTAAAATTGGTTATGTGTGGGTTACATCCCTTTTCATCATCAGGTCAGCGTGGCCTATTAGTGATATTCTCTTATGCTCACCTCCAATATTATCTGTAATGATGACGTTTAAAAAAAATTCTCGTGTATGGCAGACTATCATACGTATCGGTGCGAGCAGAGAACTTCCGAACATTGACAGGTATTCAAATTTCCCTGTTGTGTAATTTTGGAAACGTATCTGACTTCGAAATTGCTTTGTTGAAATGTGAACTAGCATTGATACCCTCTTTGCCGGCTGGGTGTGTTTATGCAAAACATAACACAGTAAAGAAGATTTATGGGCAGGTATTTGATGAAATTAATACAAAAATCGATGTAGCGGTAATTGTTTTGGGACTTCAAACAACGCACTGAATAAATTTTACAAATCATAAGCTTCAATGATTGCTTTGTGTTTAGCATTGAAAGTTCACACCGTAGTATTATTTAGGAGTACATTTATAAACATAATCAGTTTTAGATGTTTATATTCTCGTATAATAAACCGAGGTTAGCATTTTTGGCTTCCGTGCCGTACCTCACGGGTTCCCAGTACGAACACCATTTATTCGATCGTTTTATCGATTTCTGTTCGAAGGCACGGGTGTTTGTGATGTCTGGAAATTCTCTTCACCATTCCAATTCTTTAATAACTTAACCACTAGTCGTATCTTATCCTTATCCTTTTATCCCTACTTACTGACTTTGAAAAAAGATAGGTTAAGCAACTGAGTAACGAACAGTTCTCGTAGAATATTTTTTTTTTGAGATACCTCCATTAAGACGTCATATGCTCCACATTGTGAGCAGAAATAGATTTAAAAAAAACACTGCTAAATCTATCAAAAATATAGTTTGACTATAAAATGTTGATTATTTTTAAATGTAAAATTGTAAAATTTGAACTGACAGTTCAAGTTCATCCGTGCGCTTGAACGCCTGAAGATGCCGAAAGGCGAAACCCGGGTCGTTAGTGACAAAATCTGTGGGAGTGTACATAATTTGAATGATTCAAATTAAATATTGAAATTCCACCAAGCACCTTCAGTCGAAATCTTAAATTTTTAAATGTATTTAAATGTTGATTATTCATCATGTATCCCTGTCAATTAAAATACATTTCTTTTTAAAACCGTACTGTTTATAAAAAAAACACCAACTTATTTATTTAATTCATTTAAATTAAAAACATCTAATTTTATATTTGATGTAAATTCATTACAAAATAATAATTTCATTAAAAATACTAAATATCAACTTACCAACTTTATTATTTCCAATAGAACGTTTTTGCCAGATCGGTGTGGAATGTGGATATATTTAATTGGCTTGATAATCTGTCCAAGACTGCCTCGCCTCTCTATAATCTTTCCGATTTTCTAACAAAACGATTTTAATTAATACTTATATGAAACCTGGTATTATTCAAATGTATGATTCCGTGCCAAGCGGTTATGTAATGTATCATTTCTTCTATATTTCTATAGAATGCTTTTTAATAATCATGTTACCAAATTCATTAGAGCGTGTGGTACTTAACGATGTATTTACCACAACCTTTTTTTTCAAGGTGTATTACACATCTTACCGATGTAAATTGCATTTAAGAATTTCACAGGATATTTTCATTGAATCATCAATTATGATTTCACACTAAATGAGTCTAAGTATTGGTAAGTATAGTGTTGAATTTCGGAAACATATTTTACATTTATTTAATGTAGATATTTTACAAAATACACACTATTGATAGAGAATCTACTCTTGCGATGATCACATAAATGATAATGATTCAGCAATAAAGGAGCACTGCCTGATTCTCCGTTGACTTTATAGACTATAACAGTTTAACGACTCGGTTCCCTATTCAAGCAAAAGTGGAGAAGCTCGAAGATCTGGTGGCCATTAGCGCGGAGGTAATTCGATTTGTTCGGGGCCCATGTGCTTGCCCAGGAACTGATTCAGCAGAGCTTTTAGCGGGCGCAGGTGGATGTCTGGGCCCCTCACGCTCCTAAAGGCAGCATCGATGCCCATCAACTCTCATACAAACACATACGCTGCTCTACAGGGTGATGTTTCATTAAAGTTTTACTTTTATTATATTGATACTGGTTTTTATATAATAAGCATTTCTAACACGATACTTCGAATCAAGTTTTCTTGCAAAAAAATAAAACGTATTTAATTTATATTTAGAACGATGTGCGTCCGTGTTCGGGTGGTGAACATCGTCGGCTTCGGTTGCAGAGCTCAAGAGCTTGAATCCCAATATAGACAGATTTTTCAATCGATATATGAATAGATTTCGTGGGTTTCTATGATGTCTAAAAAATTCCTCCCACTTTTCCACTACTGAAATAATGGGGCGTAGCGAAACCGATTTACTACTCACAATTTTTTTCCTAATCCTGTTTTTATTATTTACACCCTCTTTCAAAAAAAGATAACTTTGGCATCTGAGTAACAAGCAGTACTCGTAGAAAAAAACATACGCCACAATGAAGTGCAATTAAGCAAACACTACAGTGATTTAATATACAGTTAAAAACCTTTTAACTCTCTTGGGTCACATTGATTGAAGAATAGTTGTTTAGGTCTACTCTTCAAATATCTAATACAGATAATGAAAATAAATTAAATAGATTCATATGTTGGCATACAATATTTACAACAAAACTGAAATCCGACAACTCAACTGATTGTTTCGATAGAAGTGGTTGAAATTTTTAGTAAATTTCGAAAGTTGCTCGTCAGAAGTTTTGATTCTAATTTAGAAGCCAAATAAAGTATCTAATCTAGCAGAATGTATTTCTATGAGAAGATATAGAATGTAATGTTAAATTTTTTTTTTTATGCATTTAAATAAGAGTGGTGATTTTTCAACTTGTCTGCAATATATACCAACTGTTTATACATTTCTTTGATGGACTATACAATGATATATGTACATTGACATTGGACAAAACTTTAAAAAAGTAGTCTGGTAGAACAAACAAAATAAATAAATTAGGAAGATAAAAATTGGTGTGTGATTAAAGTAGGTCGTAGATTGTAAAATAAGTGATAATATATCGTCACCTCACTGACAAAAGTTGAAATGTAACAGAATTCGAGGAAAAGAGTTAAGTGCACAGTAAAGTTATTTGATATCATTTGTTTGTATGGAATAACTCAGTTGCTGGATTTCTTGTGCTAGTATGGCAAAACATCAATTTATTTATCGGTAATTGTATCAATGTAAATTAAAAATAAATCAATTAATTGACACTGTCTAATTGAACCTGATTTCAGACCGCCAGATCGGCATAAATTCATATATATTTTTATGTTATAATAATCTTTGTAACATTAAATACCGACGATACTAGCTTAATTTTAAAAGCTTAAATTTTGAACATGTTGCTTACTCAAAATTATCAATTTGATGCGTATTAATTCCTGCTAATACGGTGACGATATATTATGTATTTAAATCGAAATAATAATTATATATTCTTTAACAGAACAGCCTGTGAAAAGAATGTACTATGTTTTTAAGAATCTTCAACGTTGAAATCTCTCGATAGTTTTTCGTCTCCAGTCAAGAGAGAGTGCTCACTTCCTCCAGGAAAAGCGGCGTGAAATATTGGATAGAGTGTTTTTCGGATTGAAAGATAGTTTATGAGGGTGATTTTTTTGGTACGATTCAAGAACGAGTCTGGTTTTTTGTGTGTCAAAAACCTTTTTGGTATTGGTTGTCAAAATGAAAAAGCTAAATTATGGCAGAACGATTTTCTAAAACGAAGGTTTCACACAAATCATTTTTTCACATGGTAAATTTTTGGCATAAACGTTGCTACTTAAATTTTGGAAGTTGGTATCACATAGGCCTAAATATAAAAATGCGTGTTTGGTGTTAAACTCAGTTTTGGCAATGTCATAATCATGTATTTTATAAGTGACAAAGCTTAAACTTTACTGCTTACAAACTTGATAGAAAAGTATTATATTAAAAAATAAAAAAACACTTTCTAGTTAATAACGTTTTTAATAAACGAAACCGTTGCTGATTTCAATAAATATGTACTTAAAATTAATATTACATATTTTTAAACGAAGAAAAACAATTAAATGAAAGATTTTAATAAAGTTTAAATGCCATATAGGATAACTTAGAAGAACAAAGGTTCCCCACCATTGATCTTTACCTCTCCATCTCGGCTAAGACTACTTAAAATATCGTCAATTGTTGTT
The DNA here is from genome assembly GCA_031772345.1 of Himalopsyche anomala. Classification (NCBI taxonomy): domain Eukaryota; kingdom Metazoa; phylum Arthropoda; class Insecta; order Trichoptera; family Rhyacophilidae; genus Himalopsyche; species Himalopsyche anomala. Next base: position 17,065,096 of record CM062824.1, read on the forward strand.
TATTCAATTGCCTTATAGTCTACGCCCTACAACCACGCTACACTTCAGTTCGCTTCACTATATTCTAAAAAGGCGAGGAAAGGGTTTTTTGACTTAACGTTTTCTCGCAGTATACCAACGACATATAAGTGCAATGTGCATAAAATCATGATTACGTATTGCGTCGTAGCTTAGTAAACATGTCCGCCACTGTTCGAACACAATAGATTTAGTTGAACCCAGTGTGTTAAGGATTCGCTTGATGTGTTGCACTTTAAATGAATGATATTGTTTTAATGAATGAATAATTTGACAAATCATCGTGTGGCCGAATGGCAGCTTTAATTGTTCTCATAATAAACATTTCGCGACCAATTCACAAAAGCAAAGTCAATGAAACGCAAACAGCGTGTGATCCACTTTGGAATACCCTATTAGTTCATTCATTCATTATGTGTCAGTATTCAGTACTAGTTGTTTTAACATTTTCCAAGTATTTTGCAGCAATTCAAGCTAGTTCTGAATCAGTACGGAAAACAAGTTAATTAAACACATTTGTCTTCTTTTGGTGTGATGCTGTTTTCATATTTATTCAAAGGTATAATGATCTTATACATGTAAACAGGGGTGGCTAGAGGGTGATCGGAGGTGCTTGCGCGAGCCCTTTGATAAAATTTAATTATGACGGCGAGCTTTCTGTTAAATTAAGGAAAACAATATACTCAGATCAAATCAGTACCCAACATGTGCAATCGCTATATATATAATTGGGTCCATTAGAGGCAAAGTTAGCTAAGCGGTACTTAAGAAAAAAATACGTTAGATGCGTTGTAATATTCTACACGTCTTAAAGCAGGGGCTACCAACCTTTTCGGACCCTAGAGCGCAATCTCAAATACTGCTAGAACGGTGAGCACCACATTTTTTCAAAATCTCAACCCAGGAATTTACCGATTTGCCCAAAATATCACCGTGACTAGGTTTTCTTTTTAGCTCACCGAGGAATTTGAAAATCTCAAAATAGTTGGGGGGTGCATCGGAATCGGTCGGCGGGTGCCATGGCGCCCGCGGGCACGAGGTTGGTAGCCCCTGCCTTAAAATATCGTAAAATTGAAGTAGCTCACTTCACCTCTAGAAGTCTCAATTATATTGTTTACAAAAATTGAGGGTATGACGCCTGAAACATATAATTTTAGCGAAAACAATAAATACTTCTACAAAAATCTTGGATTTTACACTCTTGCAATCTGAGGTAAGCATAGGCATTTTTCATCTGTTGATATATAATATATAATGTTACGGTATACCTATTGCGTATTTTTAATAAAATGTATTCTTTTGTCATTTGATTGAAATGAAATAGGGCAGGAAGCGACAATTGTGAATGTCGACATACAGCTGCAAATGAATCATTTTCATACTTTTTCATCATAAAATTAGCTTGGTTTTAATAACTTAGCGGTGTACACTTTGTTTCATTCCATTATCTAATAATGTATTTATATAACAATGAGCAGGTTTTGGTTGCAGAGCTCACTGGCTCTTTTTTTAAAAATCGATTTATGGATTTCTATTGGATAGCATGGATCTCTATAATGTCTTAAATTCCCTCTTACCACCTATCAGATCCAAATAAATATTCAGATTTTTTCATCCATATAAGATGTTCAGACAGAGCATATTTACAGAAACTGTTAAATTCTACTGTATATTTATTTAATATAGGGTGAGGCATTAATGTCTCCACCATTTACATTCTCCACTAACTTGCATTTTTTTTTTAAGTTTTCGATGCATTTGAGCCGTGTTTCTAATCGATTAATAAACATATTATTAAAGCAAGCAGATAAACATAGTAGGCATAATATTTAGATAGGAAATCAAAAATATTTGATTCGTACGCGTCTTTTTCATACTCTCCAACTCCATTTTTTAATAATATTAATGGAAATTAGATGATCTTATCATACCAATGATAAAACAAAGTATAACATTTTTTCACCGTTTTGAAAAAATAGAGACCTTAAACAACCAGCCCTCGTAGAAAAAGTCTTGTTGAGTTAAAATCTATAACGTGTTCATAGTGGAACACAGGAAGCAGACTATTACACAGTAAAAATACAGATTTGTAAATTAAAAATATTTTTTTAAATATTAACAATCAAAAAAGCGTAAGACAAAATTGTATGATGGGTTGGGTCCGCTTTAAAGCAAATAGACAATTAAAATACTTTTATTTTTTTATACGTAACAAATCACAAATAATATTATGCTTATTGCTTTTGCGATTTGATAAGTGATAAAGACAGCAAAAGTCAACAGGGTGAGGTTAAATCCGATCAAAACTACTTAGTCATAAAACATAGAATTCGAACGAACTCACTCAATTCTAAAAAATACTGTCAAACAAGCTAAAGCTCTCCCCAGTGGCAGTGGCAGAGAGCGATAATTTAACCACTAGTCCTTTCCTATTCTTATTCTTCTTTCCATACTATTCCCTTTGGAAAAGAAAGGTTAGGCGACTGACCAACAAACAGTTCTTGTAGAAAAAAATCCATCGAGATACTTCCATTAGGAGGCCATATGCTCCACATTCGGAGCGGGAATGGATAAAAAAATATTACGAGTCATTTGAAAAAAACCTTCTTTTATAAAATAATTTAAGTGGCAAAGCGTTGCAATGACACTCAAAAAAGATAGTGTTTGTGTTTCAATTGTGCTTATTGAAGTGCATGTCTTCTTTTTCTGTCTGTTTGACGTTTGTTGCCGATTGTCTATGGTACGACACACGCGCCACCTACTGTAATTTAATTTGACTACGCCTATAACCTTCGCGCAAGTTGCATGAACGGAATGGCAGACATACAAACCTACAAGACCTACTGTAAGCTAATTTTAATATACCTATAAACTTTGCGCAAGTGCAAGCAAAAAGTTTGTCAAAGTTTTGTTGCAATCGAATGAGCGGTGTGGCAACGCATAAAATACGAAAAAACAATCACACCGAATGCACGGAACACATTTGGAATGTCAAAATGTAGACCACACGATTTGACAGATTTCAAATATTCCATTTTTTTAATTTTTTAATGTAAACAATCAAACGTCAAATTTGAATTGTCTGAATGCTGTTTGATCAGTCGACGGTTGACAGTTGAATTGCATGAACGTTAGACATACAAATATTGATTTATATTTAAAAAAAACCTACTGTAAGTTAATTTTAATGTGCCTATAACCTTCTTGGAAGTGCAAGCAAAAAGTTTGTCAATGTTTTATTTCAATCGGATCAGCGGGATGACAGCCCATAGAGTACGAACAAACAAACATTCATTTTTATATATTAGATATAAATTGTCGCTTACGCTTGATTACTGCTCGATATAATGATACATTCTCAAGAATGGCATAATTCTCACATTTTTTTTCACTTATAAGCAAAAAGAAATATGTGTCTATCATTTTTATTAATATCGTTTATAAATTTTTGAATATGAGTATACTAGTGACTTGAAACATGTTCGTCTGGCTACAAATAAAGTAGCGAGCTCTCTGCCGCTCTATTGCCGCTAATTAACGACTGTGTGACGTTTGATAAGCATCCGCTTAACTGCTTTAATTACAGTAACGGATACTCCGAGTTTAGTGGGATTCACGCACAGAACCATTCACAGTTTTGTTATTCACTGGGCATTTTACAAACGACTCTCTGGCCGGCAGGGGCGGGTTGCTCAATTGCGCGGAAAATGACCACCCTCCGAACCGATGACTCGGAAAAGCTATCGGCTACTGTTGTAATTGACTGTTTCTATTTCGTTGGTGAACATACGTACTATTATCACTAAAGTTTGAAAAGGAACACTTGTAATTAATTTCGATATTATGTTCGGCATTGATGAAATACGGATATTATATATTTATATTAAAAAACTCAATTAACACATCTATAATAAAACTGTTAGTGTACATACCGATCGTCGTCTATAATGGACGCAATGAATTTGAACAACCTTAATCTCTTGATAGATTAATATGATTATTTTATATATACATAGTTGATAGCTATTTCGGCTAACGATCTCATCAGGACTTTTTTAAAACTTGCATTTACTTAAAATCTTTTTGTCTATTCTAACATCCTAACTCGTATCGAATAATACAGAATTAAATTGACTTTATGCAAGGGTGGTCTGGAGTGGGCTCGGAGAGGCTCGAGCGAACACTTTGTTAAATTTGACTAAGGCCGGCGAGCCCCTTGTTAATTTAAGAGAAAACAATATTCTCAGATCAAAATAGTTCATAACTGCAATTTCTGACTTTTATATTATCTACAACAGCTTCAGTATACACATTAGAACAATTTTAGCCATTTACATTGCTTAGTTTACGGTAAATTGCACATTGTTATATATTATAAGCGTATTTAGTAATAATCGATTGCTTATTTAAGTATTGCATACAATTGCTAAAGAGTGATAAACAAAAATAGCTCCTTCCCCAGAACATCGAGAATTACTTTGAGATTAAGCGAGCCCCTTGTTAACGTTCTGGCAGCCCACCGCTGACTTTATGTGTTAACCGGAACAGTAACAAATATGAGATTGAATATTATTAACAGATGTGGAATATTAATAACAGTCATATTTATGTTTAAAATTAAATGTGTGGAATTGCATTACCAAGTTATTGTTTTAAAAATATCAGGTGGTAGTGCCTAGGGCATCCAATCTCGGGATCCCGTCTATTTTTCTGATCCCGAAATCCCGGGACTGACATGGTCGCGATCCCGGGATTTCGGGATTTCGGGAACGAGGTTTCGTGAGAATTTGGGGAAAAAGTATACCAAATTGAGCTTTTCAAATTCCTCGGTGAGCTAAAAAAAAAAAAAACGAGGTTTTGTGAGAATTTGGGGAAAAAGTATACCAAATCGGAGATTTCAAATTCCTCGGTAAATTTATCTCAATCCCGGGATTCCGGGATTGGAAAAAGGCTCCGGGATTGGATACCCTAGTAGTGCCACTTGTCGGTATTGTGCAATGCGCCCGATGCACCAACAGAGGGAGCAAGAGAGCGTTGCGTTACGTTATAAGATATATCTTGACGAATGTATGTATAATATATTGTAATTCCTGTATTCCCCCACACTTTGTCCGGTCCTGTCTATTATCAAATGTTTGAAGGTTAAACCATTGCTTATTTTTGTTAGTCATAATATGCAAATATAAAATTATATTCAAAAAAAACCAACGATAATTATGATAGTTCTATTTTTTAAATCGTTCATCAATCATCATCAAATTTTAAATTCAACCACTTAACGCACGTGTATGAATGCTTCTCACCTCAATTACCTTAATTTAACTATCATAATATTATTTCCAATGGCGACTGGATGACGTCACCGGTCACATTTCATCGGGTTGGCAAAGAGCGTGCGAAATGTGCGATCTCTGCAGCGTCAAGATTTACTCAGTCCCCTCATCAAGTTAAGTGTGATTGTTCTAATTGGCCAGGCTATTACTTAATTGTTGTTTATCAGCCATCTTACAAATTAAATGTATTGTGCCATATTATATGCGAGATAGACACTGACTGACTCACGACATGGTATCACGGCCTGTGGGTGAATGAATCTAGCACGTAATCGGGCATTTCTGGATCAAGCAAATTTATGATTTAGTAAATCAATGCCTCGTGTACTCAGAATCAGTCTTTTTAAATTCGCTTAAAGATATTCGATGAATAATGGATTGGTGTGCATATTATGTTTTGATAACATCTTCGAATCAATTCTTACACACTGCAAAAGTAAATAGTTTATTTATGGTTCTTTTTTTAACCCATGTTCAAGTAAATGAACTCCTACCGGATTTAATCTAAAATAAAATATTGTGCAAAAACTACTTGTCACAAAAAACACAGTCAAACTGATCGTAGAACCAAATATATTTTTACTTTTAACCTGACTATTATGTAGTTCTATAAATTCAATATAATCTACCTCAATAAACTATATTCCTGCTTTCAAAAATTTCATCGGTCAACAAAGAAATATCGACGTTTTACTTAATTTCAATACGTACAGTTGTGTTTGATTTTGTTGATCTATGTACCTATATATTGACTTCTTTATCCCTGCTTAATTCCAAATATCTGATAATATTTTTTCGTAATATGTTAAGCTCTCCTGATTTACAACATAACGTTTGCGGTGGTGTTTATATTATACAAGAATGCCATAAATTCATTAAAACTATAAACAGATCATTATTTAAAAAAATACAATAAACCAGCGCATAAAAACAAAATAAGTATTTAATGATTTACGATATTTTACGAGGACATAATAAAGGGTATTAATATGTAAAAATAGCCTCTAAACATTTAAATATTGTTTTTAATATTTGTTATCAATACTTATAGTAAAGGCGTATGGAATATCTATATATATTACGATTATCGTTATCAATTTAACTATAATTGAATCCAGTACTTGTTTTTGGGATCAATGGTTCTAAAATGCGTAAGATTTTTTTTCCAATCGTCTTATTAAATTTTATTTACGTCTATGCACATCAACTTTCACTATTATTATCTCATAATGCAAAACTCGATCAAATCAAAAGTCAGATTTTCCAAACATCACCCGGCAAACTTAAATTATCTATGAATCGCTCTTCCAAAAAACACATACTTATTTATGGTTGTCGTCCATGAAAACGTGTCGATTTTGGAATCTGAACAAATTGTCCATCAAACAGTGACTCACTTTTAAGAAGTTTTCAATATCTACAAAGAATGTATAAGCCACTGACTAAACACTAGATCTTTTGATTTAATTAATCTTTACGAGTCCATAATGTACACTATATTGTTTTCGATAAGATGTGATGTCTTAGTGTTTATTTAATTTTGTATTTCTAGTGATTATATTTAGTGCTTTTTATTTCCAGAGTTACGTGGAACTTCGTTTTAAAAAATGTTAAAATTATATCTACACCATTAATAAGTGACGAACATGAATAATTAAGAATATTTCTCGAGTATACTAATATTCTTCTTAATGATACAAGACATCATGTCACTCAGCATTTCAAAAATATTCGTGCAGTATTCTCACAAAGAGTACTCAACTTTGATATTTACAGATTTCTAATGTGATTTCTCAACCAGATGACATTAACAAGGAAACATAATTAGTATGGAAGAGCTGTTTAGAATATCATTATAATATTATATTAAATTGTACAAATACGGTTAACTAAAGTAGTTGGTGAAAAGATAGCATTCATCTATAATATAATAAAAAATGTATATAAAATATTATTTTTATGCTGTAGCAATAATTGCAGATGGCAATTAAATCATTGTAACTTGTTATTAAGATGTTTTGTGTCTCAAAAATTGAAAAAATGATAAGTTTCTGATAGATAAATAATAAAACTCATATATGTAGATTAAGTACATTAAATAAAATTAAATTCTGTAAATTATATTGATAATTTATGTCATAAAATACATTTTTTACATGTAATATAACAAAACACAATACCACCAGGGAACTCTAGTTAACTGTCAAGAAATATATAAACAAGGAAAAAATCTTTTGAGTTAATGTGGACAAAAAGATCAAGTCAATATTTTACTATTTTTTTTCTTCTTTTTGCACTGCTTGTCTAATAACCTATGAAACTGGTGCTAATTATACGAACATAACTACGAAACGAAGCACCCGTATAGAAAATTTAACATTTTCTACTGCAGTTTATCGAGGTAAGTCCTAGTAAGTATTGGTTAAAATAAAACTTAAAGCTAAAAAACAACATCGCTTAGTGCTTAAGCAATAATAATACGTTAGATTTCCACAATATGGCAGATTATACTATTTGGTAGAACAAATAACTCATACATTCGACTTATTATCGTAAAGATACAAATCATTAGTTGACAGAAAAAATGTCTATAAATATTTGGTAGCACAATGCCGAATCCAGTACATAATATTTAAAAAAAGATACTGTTTTGTTTGATTCCAATTTTGAATTCAAGTTTTATTTTTTAAATCTACATCTAGATGGCGTGAAGAATGTCACTCATTCAATTTAACGGCATGATTATATCACACCGTGGATTTAAGATTTGTTGCATGGTCAGGGAATCCTTAACTGCGCTGATTCTCACGCCCTCTCACAATCATTGTTCGTCCATCGTCCAGTTTCCACGCACCAGCTCCGCCCTCGCAGAACTAGTCCAATTAAGTAACGAGCGCTCTTCTCGTTTACTTTAGTAGTAAATATACAGAAACTAGAAAAGTGACAGTACGTTGGTAAGGATGATTCTTGACTTAAATATATGTATGATGTTTTATAATGATTAGAAATCTACGCGGTCATTTCATAAACAAAATTGAATGCCATGAAATGCCTAATATTTTTACGATTTGATAGTACCTTATTAATTTATCGCAAATATTGGACAATACAAAGAATGATTTTTGAGCTCAAATGTGTTATAAATTAGACTACTTAAAATCTTATTTACTAATTCACTATATTGTTGCTACTTTTCTGGTAAAAAAAGCAAATTTATTGAAATTGAAATATCATTTTACATCTCCAATGCGAAAAAATTTGCGGAAATGCAAACAATAATAAATTTTAATTGAAATTAACACTTTTTTAATTTGAGTTACTCGACAGTTTTTACTTGTATGTATTATAATAATTGAGCAATACACTGCGTCAGTGTTTTTCAACCTATGGTCCGCGGACCGGCACCGGTCCGCGAAGACTTTCGTTTCGAAACATTTTCGACTTGTTTATGCCTTCGATGTTGATGAAAAATGGTGAATGAACTGCCTTCTAATATCTGTAAGGTATCAGTTATCTCACGTATTTTCAATTTAACTATACTGTGGACTTTTTTATGTTTTCTGGAACAACTGCCGAATTTGGGCGACCAGATCGTACAGCTTAGAAATCATGAAATGAGCTTTCAGAAATAAGCAAACCACTTCTCTACCATTTATCTCGATGGAACTGAGTTCAAATAACACTTGTCAAGCCATTTCTTTGCTTGAACGGTATTTTTTCCCATTAAAAAGCAATGCTTTATCAACACAGGAAATTATGATTTTTCCATTGTTTTTAAAATTACAAAAGTAACGTCACTTAAACCACTGTACTGTAACTTGCAAACTTAACCTCAATTGTTATGAAATTTTGACAAGTATTATTTGAAGATTGGTACTTTTTTAAAATCATATGAATTTGTCAATAGTGGCACAATCTATGTGTCATCATACGAACTTATTGAGCGATGTTGGTTGACGCCAGTCTGCGAGATATTTTTACAATTTTTACCGCTCCGCGGCTGTAAAAAGGTTGAAGAACACTGCATTACGTAATTGACTATGATTATGCATACAAACATTCTAAATATATGTACCCAGAACTGTTTATATACGAAAAAATGATTTTTCTGCCAAAACATCGCTGACATAATTATATGTATATTGTATTAAAATAGAAAAACTATAAATTATCACTTTTAGGGTGTTCACTGTCAATACTTGGTGGAAAGGCATTATATTAATAAAAACACAATAATCCTTTGTACTTCATTCCACTTTATTTAATATGTCAGGACCGGTTTCGCTCATTACGAGCATCGTCAACTGATAAGAAATATAATTTAACAGTGCTATTTATACAAAAATGAACAGTTATAAACAACAATTGGCATTGAAAAGAAAATACCAATTACATTAAAAGTGATTCTAAAATAGCACAAAATTAAAATGTTTAACACATCTAACATATAATTAAAAAGTCATCTCAGATTAATAAATTTAGAATGGGAATTGAAAGTAATTACAAACATAATTAAAATTTGGGAATTCTTTGACAAAGTGATATGGTTATGCTACGGATATAGTAGATCGTCTTTTATTTAATAAAACTAAAAAACTTGCTCTTTTAAATGTTAGCTCTGGCCTGGTGTTGGATAAACCTGTTGTTATAAAACAGTGGGTTAAATTAAATTACTTGGGTAGAGTTACAGAAAAAATCGCTAGGAAAATTGATAGAAATAAATTTAATGTAACCTTTTATAACACACTCAACTTGAGTCGTGTTTTAGTTAATTCTAAAGATAAGTTAAACTTTTTAAACCAAAGCGGTATATATTTACTCAACTGCGATTCCTGTAAAGCCAAATATATTGGTCAAACAGGTAGATCGTTTAATATTAGAATCAAAGAGCATTTGAGTTGTGCTAAGAAAGGGGATGAACAGTCTTCATTTGGAAACCATCTGTTTCAAAATAATCACACTTTCGATATTAGTAGAAATTTTAAAGTTCTACATTTAAATAACAAGTCTGTCAAACTAGACAAACAGGAAATCCTAGAAATCAATAGATTCAAATTTTTACCTGATTCAGATCTTTTGAACGATCAATTAATATTTGCTAGTTCCCCGTTACTTTATCCATTGCATTAGCCCTTGTTAACTATTCTTTTATATAATTTAAAATATATAAAATATATATATATCTTTGTTAGAATTGATATGGTCTTTGAAAAATTTCTTTTTCAGAATCTTCCTGGCTGTCGATTTTGTTTAAGTATGTACACTTACCAACTACTTGGAAGAGGGGAAATTTTCTTAACTATCATTAAGCCTATTCACTATATTATTGTCATTATTAATGTCATTATTTTTATTGTATCACTTTGTCAAAGAATTCCCAAATTTTAATTATGTTTGTAATTACTTTCAATTCCCATTCTAAATTTATTAATCTGAGATGACTTTTTAATTATATGTTAGATGTGTTAAACATTTTAATTTTGTGCTATTTTAGAATCACTTTTAATGTAATTGGTATTTTCTTTTCAATGCCAATTGTTGTTTATAACTGTTCATTTTTGTATAAATAGCACTGTTAAATTATATTTCTTATCAGTTGACGATGCTCGTAATGAGCGAAACCGGTCCTGACATATTAAATAAAGTGGAATGAAGTACAAAGGATTATTGTGTTTTTATTAACTATCAACTAAATATCTACAAAGATGCGAAACAAATAAAAATACGAGATGAAAACAGAGCCCATCGATGAATAGAAAGAGTCTAGCTATTCTCGGTTAATTACTTATAACACAGTTGAATTAAATACATTTGTATCTGTTACGAAATCGCAAATATTTCCTTAATTAAATTCGGTTGCATAATCCACTCATTAATTTATTACATTTTAACGGCTACGTGCTTGTTTCGCGCAGTCTCTCTAACACGGTATCTAAAGTACCAACACATGTGGTTTGGATTCGCGAGTCGAGATCGTGAAATACACTGTGAAAAAAATTTGCACATTTCACATCATAGTTTGTTCTTATTTGTTTTGACTTATTTTGTACAGCTGTCAAGTAATAAATTAATTTGTGTTTTTATTTCCTGCTGAGTTCATTCAAAACAATTTGCATGAATGAACAATCCCGCGAATGAAGCAGTTTCGTGTATTTAAGTACGTAGTCTCTGAAACTGTTAAATACAGTCATCTGATCACCATATGTATGACACAATATGTAATTTATGAACACACATAACAGTGGAACCTGAATATCTAACGATCATTTGGAATATGATATGATTTTATTTTTCTTTACAATCAAGGACGGCGTTTGATTCACTTTTCAATGAAAATAAGGTTAAGCTTACCTGGTAAATTTAATAATAAATGAATTATTGTTATCAATTGGACGTATAAATCTTATTATGGTAAGTATACCTGTGATAAAATTAAGAGTAAGCATTCTACTACCAATGCCGAAGCATCTTCCAACGTTTTCTCAGTTTTTTTTTTAGATTTTTTGAGCTGAAGATATCATGATAAAATCATAAAATAGGTAAATTGAAAATCGATTACATATAAATAATTATAATACGATTTTAAACCATGACAAAAAAAAAAAAAGATGTATTTTGAAACTATTATGAAATGTAGTATTCAAAATATTTTACCACTTGTTTTTAACGCATATAAAATTAAAAGTTAGTGATTGTGTTTAATTTATTAGTTCAATGAAATAATATTATATGAAAAATAGTAATATTTTTATTGAACTTGTAATATACAAATTCTCGGTAATTTGTAAAACGTAGTGTTAATGTACGGAAATATCATTAATAATATTTTGTATGTACTTAAAAGACAAGGTTTTAAATAATTAATCAATAGAATGTAGACATATTAAATGGAAAATATGTTAATGTACGAATTTTTTATTGTGGTAGTTACTTTATCGTTACATATTATGTTACATTTGATATAATATGCGTAAGTGTATTGTATGATTTATGATTATGCACAATATATATTCATAGTCACTTACTGTATGCTTGATTGTAAATTTTTTCCATGGCTAAAAATAAGTTTTTAGCACAGTTATATTATTTTTCATCAATTGAAGCGATGAGAAAGGATGTGATTAATTTAACGCAATTCAACAAAGCTGCGTTCAAATAGCCTCATTTAGTGAAAAGCTGCGCATCAATTTCAAACAGAGCTTACGATGGGAAGCGTCAATTAAGTTCACGTCGATACAAACTGGTGTTTGTAATTATAACAAAGTTGGTTTAATTGGAAATATTTTTTAAATCATTAACACATTCAAGATTAAGTATCATTCAAGTATTAATTCATGTGCACATATACATTTATAATAATTAAATCCAAAATTCTCAACCTTTTTCAAGAGATTATCTCATTTTATTGTAGAACACTAATAAGCTTCATCACAAATGACGAATACAAATCTTACAAATAAAACTGGAAATAAAATAACATGTGTATACTATGGTTTGACAGACACTTTTAAAATTAACGTATAGTTAGCCTTCAGAATCTCTCAAGACTTAAAAATGCAAAAACAATACATTCAAAACAAAACAAAATTCGTAAGGTTCAGAATCATTTCGGTAATTCCAAGAAAGATAGCAAAAGGTGAGTTTCATTTTAGAACCGCTTATTAATTCTGTTAATAATTCCTTTGAAAGAGATTCAAGCGTTATATGATATTAAGTAAAGTACTGAAGTAGTTCACTACTTCAGGCTTAATTAAAAAAAAAAAAAAAAAAATTGAATGACTATCTTTGTACCTCTCAGCAAACACTTCTTGATCCATTTTGTATGCGTAAATTATAATAACATTTAAGATATATCCAAAAACCGATCAATATTAATTCGTTTAAAAAGCGAGAAAATAAATCAACCGCGATCAGTGAGTCAGACACAATTAAGAACTTCCGTTGTTTTTTTTTCATTGTTTTAATTAATCATTTAGCGATTGAATCAATGAAGGGCATTTGGTGTTTTTTAGAGATACAATCCGAGGCCCGTATGCCGGCAGCGCGATTGTTGTACTCGTTTCTGTCACTGATAAAAACAAGGAGGCATAGGCCATAAACCAAACAATAAAATCTCAATTATTTAACCTTATGAAATTACGAAAACACACAAAAAACCTATGCACGCAATTATGAGGGAGGAAAGATACCAAAGCTAATTGAAAATAACGACTATAAAATTATTTAATAGCCAGGCGACCTTTTTCGATTTAAAATGTTATATTTCATTGAATTGTCGAACATTTATAATAAAAATTCACAGAACTGATACTGTGTTTAAATATGTTTTTTTTTTTTAAGACTGGATCGTAGATTTGTCTTGGCTTAACCCATGGTATAGTCGTTGAGCTTTGTGGTCTAGTTGGTTAGAGCTTCCTCTACTGATCAGTCGAGTTCGATTCCCGGTAAGGTCGATGTCAAATTTAGATCTTTTCAATTTAAATTTGAGACGTAGGTTAAAATTTTTCTCATATGATTTTTCAACTTAAATATATTTGTTGCAATGACACTAGCTGTAATGCTAAATATTTTTTTATATTTTAAAAATATATAAATTGAAAAATAATCTTCTTATCCTTAATAAGGTCTTAATGATGATGCTGTTGGTGACAGTGATGATGATGTTTATGGTGGTGAAGTACTATGGCATTGAGCCAGATCATTAGGTAGAGTAATATCCACTTAAAAGAGTGGTCATTACGAATAATGGATTTAATGTTTATATCCATTTTGGCAGTTTTATGTTTGTGAAAAGTTTTATGGTAAAGCTAAATTGTGTAGATTAAATTCATAATTACCTATCAGTTAGCAAATACGTCTTGCAAAAAAAAACTTGAATGTAGAATTGTTATTACATTTTATATTTTGCAATTTTGCAATAAAATAACAAAGCCGATGTGTCAAAACTAAAGAATAAATTTAAAAAAAAATCAGTATTCGTATGGGAATTTTGGTTGACTGTTTGCCTCAAAATAAAGCTTTCGTCCAATGGAAGTAGACTTAGAAATTATTCATTCGGAGAAAGGAGGAATACAAAAATATAACTAAACTATGGGAAATATTTTTACTAAAAAAACTAGTTATAAACCAGTTGGTAATGTCGCATGTCAAGGTTCACGTTCACAGACTCTCACTCTCTCTTTTTCTATCTGCGCATCGTGCATCGCAGTGTCGTGCTGTGTATGTTGTACAGACAGATAAATCAAATATTCATTTAAATAATAATATTATGATTATTAACGATTTTATTACTTAATTTTTTTTAATCCACTGAAAAGCAACTAGTAGTCAGTTTATTATAAGGTGGCAGACATTAAATAAACTAAACAGCCACTAGAATACTAAAGACATAAATTATATCCTAAAAATTATGCTTTTTCATCCACTGCATTCTTTCTCCTAGCACTTAATGTTTATTTGAAATGAACCATTAGTATAATGGTTTGCCACCAGGATTTCGTGCTTTCCTACGACTGAACATGACAGCGACAAAGAATGAAAATAAAATAAAAAAACAACAGCAATTAAAAAAATCGTACCCGCACCTCATAAACCCCTTGATGAGACACATAAATGAGACTGGGGAAACTTGGGGTAATTATTGCTTATACATGACACACAAAAGTCAAATACGAACATTATAATGTTAAGTCAGATGTTTTAAATTTAAAAAAAATCGATGTTTTTTTTTATAATACGTATAATTGATGTGGAGCAAACAGATTCTTGGTAAGCAGATAAGATACCAGAAGAAGAATTTTCAAGATTTGGTAGTAATACAGATGTTCAAAATCTCTTACAGAGAAGGCATCAATAAAGGGTGTTAGAGTCTTTGTTTATTTAAACTATATTTTTTATGAATATTTCAATTAAATTATAAATTTGTATTTTTTATTTGATCAAACATTTTTGTATTTATATAACATACACGATTGTAATCCAACACTTTGTTCGTATATATTAGAAATTCATTCGGTATATTATAAATTTGAACTCTGGGTCAGGTTATGATAGTTGACAAAAACAACCCAAAATACCGAAATGGGTACACAATAAGTTGGTTAAAAAATACCCGAGAACCGGGTAATGCATTTGTTCATTTATTTAAATACCCCAAGACAGTAGTCAGCAAACTCATTAGTTAACTGAGTTAAATATCAACTATACAACGATTGAAATTTCTTTTAAGAGTAAATTTTTTAAAACTTAAACTTGATAGGTAATTAAATTGCTATTAACTTGATTAGGCTACTCCTATGCTGGGCTTAGCTAAAAATGTTCACAATCTGATTGAGATACATTCGCTGAGGTCTTCCCTTCCAACTTTAAGTTTTAAGTCTTTGTTAATCTAGAGCAGTGGTAATTGATTTACCCACTTCGATATTTTGAGTTACCCGCCAAGAAATTATAACAAGAATTTGTTTATCAATTTACTTATTTAATGAGACCAAGGAAGTCACCAATAACAATATTATATGTGTTTTTTTTTGTATTTACACATATATATATCGTGCAAATATATTATGTATTACATATAAATATATATCTTATTTTCTAAAAATGTTTTTTTAAAGAATAAAAGGTAAAAAAATATGTTATTTTATTCACTAACCAAATTTATTTTTGCAAAAAAAAAAATTTACCCAGTCCCTCAAAAGGTTGCCGTCCACTGATCTATAGTAAAGTTGAATAAAACTTGATATAATACTCAATAACGGTATGTACGCGCCCGCACGTGGTATTTTGTAAAAGAGCCACACTCAATAGGCCAAAGAGCCGTAGTTTGCCGACCACTGCCCTACAGCCTAGAAAAAAATATATACGTAATATATAGACTTAAAAATTCTTTAATTGTCTTTTTATAAACGTCGTTTAAAATTATAGATGTTCAATGATTGTGTTTGATGATTCGTAATTAAAAATAACTTTGCATCTTATATCCGAGGAAACGCGGTAAATTTTCGAGTTTTGAACTTCCGAGTAGGCCATATTGTTGAGCTGTGAAAAAAACGCAGTGTTGGGGGAAGTGCAGGCTACCAGTCTATCGTTGCGTTGGATTCATTAACTTATTACTTTCTGTTGTTTCAGAGACACGTTCTGAGAAGAAAAAAAGTGCCCAGCTTTGCTCGCTGATCTGTTTGTGTGTCTAGCGTTATTATTATGACTGGGGTGGGTGTATCTCATATTGCATTCTGGAGATTAAATAATAATACAATATGCCACTGTACGAAAAATGGGGAACTCGCAATTTTATTATTATTGCTTTTTGATAGCATTTTTGCAATTTTGCATTTGCATTCTAAGCTTCATTTGAACACATTTTGCCGTATCAAATGCCTTCATAAAGAATCATGTGATGCAATTACTTAATATTCGGATCCAAAGACGAATTATCATTGTTTTTTTGCCAATGACGTGCCAAACCCCAATATTGAATTTTTCATACATTTTTTATAAATCAATGTATGTTGTCTATAGTAAGGACTATATGATTTCTGTAATGTTTCGAAAACTCCTCAATTAGCCTTTATCTGATCC
Source organism: Himalopsyche anomala (assembly GCA_031772345.1). Lineage (NCBI taxonomy): Eukaryota > Metazoa > Arthropoda > Insecta > Trichoptera > Rhyacophilidae > Himalopsyche > Himalopsyche anomala. The sequence continues at coordinate 17,082,024 of CM062824.1, forward strand.
TTAAAACGGATTATATACATATAAATATATTAGCGTACGTATATCCTTTCCAAACATCAATATTCTTTCCTTACCTTCTCCGGATGATTGAGTTTCTGACCAACAATCAGGTCTCGTTAAAAAAACTCTCTAAAAATTTGTCGTTTGAGTCGTCATTCTTGATGGCGATGATTTTAAATTATGTTTTTATATGGCAAAGATACGGAATAAAAAAATACTTGATGGGTTTTTAAAAATGTTCATAACAATTTCATACAGATTAAGTATGTAAGATAAAATTTATATACAATATCACGATTTGTGAAATTATTGTTTTTTTCAAACTTGTGTATCCAGAAGCAGTAGTTTGTTTTATATACATAGAAGTAACTATTGTTTTATATTTCACGAATCAATCTACCATGCCAAATATCCGGTTAAATGATTAATTATTTTTTATTACACAATAAGAAGTCGAGTCAATAAAACGGTACAATATAAAATTGTATGACAAATGTCTTACATAAACTATGAGAAATTTATTGTCCATATTCAGAAATATTTTATATTGCTTATCAATTGTGAATCTTTGTCGATTTTCGATTAAGAAGTAATTTTTATTGCGGAAATAAAATTACGCTTTATATACCCTTGATTATTTTTTAATCAATAAATTTTATTACCGTTAAATTTTAAGGCAGTAAACTTGTAGACGGTTTATTGCGATGATTTGAATTGAAAAAAATGGCCGTTTTCCTGTAAACATAAATGTATACACCTCATAAAATAAATAAAGCCAGGATTGAAAATTATCTTGCATTGAAGATTTTTAAATCGAAGTAAAACCGATAAATATAGACTTTTAATCTATTTATATAATACTTTATAACTTTGGGTATTTCCGATGATTATTTCGTTTGAACGATAACAAGTTCGTACATATAAGAAAGCTATTTTTTTCGGTCCACGGGTCCATGGGTCCATGGTTCAGTTTTGAGGTTGGCTACGGGTACAATTAGGGCTTCCAAACCGGTTTAAACCGAAACCGGTTAACCGGTTTTTCGGGTGTTTTGAAAAAAACCGAAAACCGGTTTATTTTGGGCGGTTAACCGGGTTAATAAAAAAATCTTTTTCCTCTTTGAACACCACGAGATTTTATTGAACTATTCATATGTAGAGTATAAATATTTAAAAATGTTGTATATAATAATAGTGTTATAAGTAGTACAATATAATAAAGTATTTTACTGTTCAATTGTCTAATTTCTGTGACATATTAATAACAAGTATGTAGTCGAAATCATGGACAACTATACTGCTTTCAATCAAATATCTGTAATACGAAAGGATTCTCAAAATATCAATGATAATAAAACAAGTGAACCTTATTGAACCAAAAATACGTTCATCATTATATCTTTTAAATGAAAAAAATATCCGAACCGAAAACTTGTACTGTTACAAAGCAATTTAAATATTAGTTAACAAAAATTTAAAATCTACATTTTTTTCACGTATTCATTTGATCTTTATTAGTCGGATTATTTATAATTATTAACAATAGAATATTGGATATGGAACTTAAATATTGTATAATATAGATTGCTATTATTCCGAGAAAGTAGTAAGTACCTGAACTTAAAAGATGGCAATTTATATTCACTTTTTTTGCAGCATACATACATAAAAAGGTTAAGTGACCAAGCCCATGTTTTATTATATCTTTCAAGTTATAAAACAATTCAATTATAGAACGTTTTTTTTTATTTTCTAACAATCGGTGCCATAAATCATCAGCTACTTTAAGGAGTCGGTGTCTTTCCAATATGCACATGTGGTAAACAAAAAAAAATAAAAAAAGACGAGCAAAAAGGTATTCGAAGTGTTATACAATTGAACACTAGCTAAATATGCGTTACATTCATTTTAAACAATTATTTAAAAATATGACAATGTTAGGCATACAATCGTAAGGACTCGAATGCATGTTTGCGCAAAGTGAAAATTGGTAGCTCTAATTTTACGCACTTATTGACTGTTTTTTAAGCAATCAAAAAAATTTTTTTTGAAACATTGGTTAGTGTGGTACTAAAATTGGTTTTTTGAAAATAAATCCGGTTTAAACCGGTTACCCGGTTTATTTATTTAAAAAAAACCGAAAACCGGTTAGTTTAAATGTCCGGTTAATTGGAAGCCCTAGGTACTGTGTTCACGGGTTCGAATCTCGGTACGGACAGTTTTTATAACTTGATTTATGAATTTCTGTGTGTATTAAAGTATGGATATCTGTGATATTTGAATTTTTTTCATACTTATCAGGCTTTTTGTTTGAAGCGAATTTCATAAATATATATCCTGTTTTATTTGAAGATTTACTTTGCACCTCAATATTTGCATGTTTTTATGCAGGGGTCCCCAACCTTTTTGGACTCTGAGCACATTTAAAAATATTGGTAGGACGGCGGGCACCACCTATTTTTTCTAAGGATATTTATAATTGGACAAGGATAATAAATAATAGATCACACTCACTGCGATTAATATTATATTTTATTATAAAATGTTTATTTTGCAATGAAATGTTTAAAATAAAATTTTGGACCTTGAAAATGATAGTTTATTGAAATCAGAAAAGGATTTCTGGAATACAGTGGACAGAAAAAAGTAAAATTGCTGAAAAAATCCTTAACAAATTAAATGTTTTTTTTATATTAAAAAAAATGAATTTCTTAATTTTTTTTAAATTAAAAAAAATTGCTGCAATGTTGGGGGGGGGGGCGTACAAAAACCGGTATGCATAAAGCATATTATGTAAAAATAGGCATTGTTCGTCGATGAAGATATACAATGATTAAAAATCTAGTTGAATTGTGATAGCATTTATTATTTTCCTGTTGCTGTATTGTGTATCAAACAAAATTGACGAGTGCACCGTTTCATTTTTTATCAGAATGCCTTGATCTAAGCTTTAGTGGCTTAATCCGCCCCACGCTGATTGTTTTATGGATTTGTTTTCCTCGGATCATCAATTTTAAAGTGTTAATAACGAGACACGATTGATGATTCATCGGAAAAAGAATAAAGATGACAAAATATTGATAACTATATCTGAACCACATCTTATTGTAGTTATTTCCATGTTTGCTTTTTCATATTAACTATCTTAAAATATATTGAAAGTTATACATATATGATATAAATGTACGTTTTTAGTTTTACAATTATTTTTTTTATATATAGTTAGTAGCTATTTACCTTTATCAGAACTATTCTACATCTCTAAAACTATGCTATAGTTATGATGAAGACATACCTAGAAATAGTTATCAACTTTATATATAAAAGAAATGTACAACTAAATACTTGTTATTTTTCACCCTATTAAAATGGAGTTCTACCAAGTAAATGAAAAGCTACTCTTCACTTTTAATTTAAGTTACAATCAATATTTAAAATGTACATTTATTTTTATTCATTATAAAAAAGGCAATTCATGGTATTACTGCTGACGCCAATGCACCATGCTTTTGACAATTATAATGGTTCAAATATATAAATAACAGAATAGAAAAAAAAGTACCTCAACAATCAAGTAAGAAAAAAAATCTTAAAAACAATGCGTACAATATGTCTATGTCACTTTGCAATGATTTAATCAGCCGAACAGACTTTGCAAATGACGTCTTAAATGACAGACACGAATTAATACAAGCAATTAATTTGTAATAAGTATTATTATTGTTTGTGTCAAACTCTCTATCTGCGTTTTTTAGAAAGGAAAAAAAACCAGAACCTTCATTTTTATTTAATTGATAAGAATTAAAATTCATTTTTAGTATATTCGTAAATGGTATGTCTTAAGATTCTTCTCAAAAGAGTGAAACACGTGTCAAAATTGGATACGTAGGCTGTGGAATAACAAAGTTATCATGCTTAATTTATATTTTAAAAAAAAACTAAGTTGCCGCTGAATCCATCGAAAATATTTTATTATGATTTTTGAAGCAACTAAAGTACATTTCATTTAAATTATTATTAATTTTTTCTTCTTTGGAGTTGGCCAGCGCTCACTCGTCTTAAAATATGTAATAAAGTTTATTATATCGGATTAGTTGGTAAGTTGGAGTGATAAGGCGGTTAATTTAACAGCTCTTCTGATTAACTTTACTTGCTTACTTACTTAACTCGTCCTGAATTGGTTGAATTTACTTTTATGGCAAGATTATCTCTGAACATTGATATTTTTTTATTGATTTATTAAAATGTATTAAAAAAATGGAAATGACATGAGGCAATAAAATAGTTAAGATCAAATGTACATTTTCAAAAATATGGGAGACTTAAAAAAACGATTGGTTAAACATTATAAACCTGTATTGAAGGACTTGGTTATTCTACATGTAATTATTATCATCGTCTTCAACGTTTGAACGTTTGACGTAAAAGTAAGTATCAGATATTTGATGAATATAACTGACATCCAAATATTTTCAGCCCCGTAGGTACAACGAGAGTAGTTTCTATTTTTATGTGGATATATTTGAGCCCTTGAGAGGTGAAGTGAGCCAAATAGTAAAATGGTAAAACTTTTAAGTACAATCACTATTTTCTTGCTGTTTTGATGGAGTGCATATTTTTATTTTACGAAGATAACACTATTGCAATGTGTATTAACTGAGGTTACTTCACTTATGATTACGATACTTTAAGACGTGTAGAATATTACAACGCATCTAACTTTTTATAAAATACCACTTGACTCACTTCACCTCTAATAGGCCCCATTTTATAATATTGAATAATACTGGTAATTTATTTTTGTCGGGTTTTTTTTTGAATAATTAACGCCCTGATCTTGCTTGAGCTGCGGTGTTCATAAGCTAGAACTGTATTCAAAGACATGAATGTCTGTGATGTCTTAAATTTCCTACTACCTAGAAAGTGGACATGGTAGACACTTGTTGTAATAGTTGAACACTTGAGTTATTTTAGTATAAAAGCTCATATATAAGTTGTCTACACCATAATCATTGAAACGGATTGTCCATTTAAAATTCAAGTCGTTATATTCTATCAATAGAGCATCTGGCCATAAAAAAACACTTTCACATGGTATTTTTTTCAGAATATGATGTGAAATTAGTCTAAAAACGTTTGGATAAAAACAATCAAAGCATTTACATCATATCTATTACGGAAAGTTTAAAAAATTTCGATTTTTCACTGAGCGTTATTATTTAATAATTGTTGAATAATTACTTCAAAATATATTTCATTTAAAGACATCTTAATTCAAGTGAATAAGCAAATTTGTTAAGAAAAGCAAGTACACAACAATTTTGAGCTGGCTTGTAGTTCTGTAAAAAAATAGAAATTATGCGGAGATAAAATAAAAGAAATTCAACAATGTTGTATTGATCACAAAATAAAATGAAATACAAGTTTGATACAAAATATTATGTTAACGTTATTAATTTGAGTACTAGTGAAATAGCTCACGATAATGTATTCGTACTTTATAGGCCATGTAATGAATCGCTCAGCTCTCGTGTGTTCACGTAATACACACTTCTTATCTACGCCTTGATATCTGTAGAAACCAATAAAATACGAATAATCAATGTGTTTAATATGTGCCGCCAATCATCGTTTCGATTGATTGTACCGCTTCGATGGCTTCTGCTTTGGTAGGCTGACTTTCAAATCATTTTTTTAATACATAACACACAAAAATATCAAAATGGCTTACCAACAAGGAAATCGTTTTAATTGTGATCGTAGGATATGTATCGTGATAAAGTCTCATTGTCAAAGAGACTCGATAGAATAAAATATACGGTGATTATGGTTTTTATTGTAAAATATTAATTAATAACGATTGTGATTTCTCTTTGCACGAATATATTGTTTACCCTATACAAATATATTCTATGAAAGAAGACGAGAGGCCGAACAGCAAATTGTTTTCAGCAATATCCTGTAGCACCATTCCGTTAATGACAAAAGTATAAGCACCAAGATTTAAAGAGAACCCAAAACAATAATATTAGTTATTTACTTAAATTGGAATAGGAATTGGAATGAATACTCCAATTTTTAGTTACAAATTATATTGCAATACAATTTTAACAAAATTGGAAAAATCGTTCATAAATTCTTTTTTTTGCAACGATATTACACAAAATAAAAATAATGAAAAGTAGATTTTAATTGTTTTAATAAACGTACGTGCTGAGAAAAAAATTCGCCTTCTACACTATCGTTAGCATACTGGCAGAATGCGATAATTCAAATACCGGCTAATTTGAGTGATGAATGCAGATTGATAGCATTTAACACTTCTTAAAAATAAGTTCAGCCATGTTTTGGTTATTTTTACATAATTCGAACACAATATACATAAAGTCGATTCTGATTAAAGTTATTTTTGTTTATGAAAAAACTACAAATAACTTAAAACGTTTGAACATGTGAATCAAATTCGTTTATCATTATAAGCCATAATAAAGTGTATAAATAGAGATGTTAATATTTCATGATTATTGAAAATGACAATTATCTCATTACAAAGTTTACTTATTGTCTCCTGCCAGTATACTGTTGACTTACTCATTTCTTTCATTTAAATTGAAATACTGTTTATTATGCCAACTAAAAAAAGGATAATTTCTGGATATACATTTATAAATTATACAAAGCCGTAAGGAATTTTGATATAAAAGATTTTTTCTTCTTCACCGCATTACTATCAATGTCAATATCGAAATATATTAATATATCATAAATTATTATATCATATGTATCAAAGAGTATGATATAATAATTATAAATATAATTATTATATCATACTCTTTTATAATAATGCGTTTTTTTCTTACGGTACGTAATTGGGATTTCACAGTGTTAATAAAAACATGGATGTTACTAGTTTGACACGTCTTAAATGAAGCCGCATAAATCGAGAAAGATGTGTATTTCTAACTGTAGCTTATATATAAAGCTTAAGACTTGTATTGTTTTATCTTTGATGTACGATCTTTTTTTTAATCTAGTTTTGTTAGAGATTATGTTTTATGTCTCTATAACCATTTATTTTTGTTGTTAGAGTTTCCCTCTTTCGTAAATCATTATCGTAATATTACCGGCTCATTTACTTTAATCGTAAAGAAAAAGAAAAAGCGTTATCAAAGCCTGCTATTCTCACGGATTTGCAAACATTTACGGTTTCTGGTTTGGCCCTTATATACCTGGTCACGCTGAAATTGTTCTAAAACAAAGGCATACCAAACTGTAATCTCGCGAAAAAATTTAAGCTGAAAAATCATTTCGGAATATACGCACCACCATTTATTTAATAATGGTGACATGATTTTACTAAGGGCCTGTTTTTGCCCTGAAAATTGAATTAGATTTATCATTGAATTCAATTTTATATCATGAATTAACTAAGGTTCCTGAAATTAATTATTATATATTTTTGTGACCATATCATCTTACTTCTAGTATTCGTTATATATGTTTTCAAACCCTACTTCTATCGTATTTTTTTTCGAACCATATATGTAACCAAACAAAAATTGTTTGTAATGTAACTAGTTTTTATTAGATCTTTCAGCGTCTATTGTCAGAGACAGTAAGGGCTTAATGATGACATTTTAAACAAACTGCTTGTTAATCAGTTGATTAACCTCTCTTTTTTAGAATAGGCTAGATATAAAAAGAATAGAACAAAGACAAGACTAGCGATTGGATAATTGCTCTCGCTACAAATCATTTTGATTTTTCATCGATTGAAACAATGCTGTTCCTTCTGGGATTTTTCCCCGTGAGATCCGGGGCGGAAGTCAACGATGTTAACCGCTGTACCACGGATCTAACAAAAACTATATACTTTTAATTAGGTATTCAAAAGAAATTGCGAATACGATAACTGGTTGTTATTACGTCTTACAAACTCTATTTTCAGAGACAGATTAGGTATAAGAATGAATGAATGAAAAAGTTGCCTGTGTACCTCACTGCTGTGGCCTGTTTTATTTAAGGACCGGTTGTCAAAGAAAAAATGAAAGCTTCACAATTATTCATGTATTTCAGCAGTCTGGGAACTGGGGTAAAATCCTCCAAATGGGGTAAAAAATATTTTTTTGGGGGTAATAAGTAAATTTAAAAACGAATAACAGAAATCGATTAAACGCGGAAGACTGTACTCAAATTGCTCTTACATCAAAAAAGCCCTAATTTCGATGTTATTGTATCAAGCATGAAGCAGCATCATTTCTCCAAAACCTGAAGGGGGAAAGTTTTCAAATAAATTTTATTTGTTCCAATATGAGAATTTTATTTTGTTTGTCTATTACATACTTCATGCAACTTTTTTTATTTTCATAAAAAAAATATAATTCAATAAAAAATGTTTAATTTAAATGTACATTGATAATTTCGTTTTCAAAATGAGGGGGTAATATCGACTTACGCAAAAATATTTTAGCGTAATGGTTAAAAAAGTTCCCCGACCGAATTTATTTGAACACAAATCGCATGAATTTATGAATGTGCCCGTTATGGAATTTTGAGTCCATAGACACTGCAGCAAATGTAATGATCACCCAAAAGCGTTTACAGCTCGTCAACAGGACCAGAATTAAACGTTACATAGTTGATTACATTAATGGATATGGGAAGTAACAATAAATTATAATAGTTGTTTGGAATAAAAATATTCAATTCGTGAACTTTTTTCGTGTAAAATAAATTTATAAAATATTATTTTGTCTGCAAAATTTGACCAACTTAGTAGTAAAGCGCCATGTGGTTCAGAGATCCAACATTCCCACAGTCAAAGGTGTTTTGTCCGTGATAAAAATAAGAAACCTCGGCGGTAAAGATTTCCTCTTTCCTTTTCTTTGGGTTCTTTATCTCTTCCCTGGAAAATTCACACTTAAACATGTTCAACTCTAAGAAGATTTTATTTCGATTTACAGAAAGTTTTACACGTTACAATGGCTTACTTGGTTGTGTAATAAGTAACTGAGTTAATATTGTATCACTGATAATTAACCGAAATCGGGACTGTATCACATTTTTAAGCCCATATTTACATTTTTTATCCATGTCCGCTCCCAATGTGGAGCATACAGTCTCCTGATGGAGACATATCAACAGATTTTTTTCTACGCTTGCTAGTCAGCCGCTCAACCTCTCTTTTCCAAGACAGTGGTAGAAGAAGGATAAAGCTATTACAGGACTAATGTTTAACTGATCGCTCTCTCTACGCCTAGTTTTGAAGAATGGGAATGGTGGGATGGAAATTAAGACATCACAAACACCCATGCCTTCAATCAGAAATCGATAAATCGATCGAAAAAATGCTGTTTATACAAGGACTCGAACACGTGAGATCCGACACGTAAACCAGCAACTCTAACCACTGCGCCATAGGAGTTAGGGCCCGACATAATAAACGGCAAATAACAAAAATATATTGTAATATATTAAATTATTATTAAATATTCAATCAGCTTATTACTTGTTAATTCAGGAATAAGTTATCCATCAAAATAATAATAGATTCAACACTCAAGTAATTCATTTATTCTTGTATGACTTTTAAAATAAGTTGTCGTAGCATTGGGCTGAATGGAGTGCACAAAGGAAGAAGTCATTATATTTCTCTACTACACAAATCTAGTATTAATGAAATACATTTCTACAAAGTTTATGAATTGGTTAAGTTATTAAACTCAACGGAAAAAGAAATAAATCTATTGGTACTTGATACAACTCAATAACTATACGGTAAAATCAGCAAACTATTATAGCAATATTCCATAGTAATCCGGTATTATATTGTATAGTTCCTGTGTTAAAAAATACGTTATTATTTTCACTTATTACCTAAATAAATATTGTCTAGATTAAGCTTTATTCTGCATTGAATTTAATCACAGTAATCTGCGTGTATTGTTATTACCTATAATGCTCTTTGATGGCCAATAGTAGGTTTGATAATTTTATTTTGTATAATTATATAACAGCCGAGGAAAGGGGAAAAACAATATTTAAAATCCTACGTGAATTGAGCCTAGTAACACACAAAACAGACTGTCAAATTTCAGAATGTCAAGTCATCGCACAGAGCATAATCTAACATGCTGATTTTACTTTCTTCAGTAAACCAACCGGGCCGTTTTCATACAATGATATTCAATAAATGCAATCCAAAACATAACGGTGCAAACATTTCGTTTGATTTACAGAAAGTTACCACATTATAATATTTTCGGAGCTCTAAGCCTAATGTTGAATTAATACTGTATCGAGGCATTCTTCAAATAATAACCTTTAGTCACTTGTGCTGTTTCTGCATGCAATTATTTACACAATAGCTTTCTGCATTTTTACGTATTTGTCTGATTATACAAAAGATAAGTAATGTCTAACAACTATTTATAGTTTGAAGAATAGATTGTCATCGTACCGGCACAAGTTTTTAAATAAAAATGATTATTTTTAGTATATAATGGATACAACATTTAACCTCGATTTTTTTTTTTTGGATATAAAATTTATGGAGCTTCAAGTACCAGGACGCGCCAGCGTCAAGGCTCTTCCAGTCTCCTTAATCGATAAAGTTTTTGAAAATTTGTAAATTGCACCCCCTTACCATCGTTTGCAGACGGAAGGGCGCGATCACTACAGAGATAAGAAGTTCACGGTTATTCTATGGTGCAAAGAATATTTTAATAATATAAATAGATTTATGTCAATATGACTGAAATTAATAGGCTATTACAACCGCTGGCGTTTAAATTACAGTTTTTGTGACAAACCGGTCCTCATTTTTGTCAATTTATTTATTGACCCACTGTCAATACGGTGGCGATATGCAGATATTTAAAATGTTTATTGTGAAAATATCTTTTCAAAATATCGATATCTACAATATTGAGCTAAGGTAAAATTGAAAAACCTTTGTGTTATCCTGTCATATCTTAAGTTATACCTTCATCCAAACGATCCTTACAGATAAATGGTTTTCCGAAACGAGAGCTTGGCGATTTTGTTTAGACTGAGGTCATTTATCAACATCACTGTGATACGCAAACATTTATGATCGTACTCATTTTAAAATCATAACCGTTATAAAACAAAGGTATATTTTAAGGATCATTTAACAAGTATTGGATATTTTCAATTATACTATGTGATATATTTATAATATTATATGGCCAAGTATAAATAAATTATGAATATTTAACTAATTTATTATATGTACGTATATGGTATATGACAATTCTGATCTAACAATAGGATTATGCATAACCGACAAACGCGTATGAAATTATTCGTCAAAGTCTTATTACCTACCCCTTTAATAATTTATTTTTTCTTTAAAGGATAAATCATAGATTCGCATTCAATATATTTTCCTATACTAATTTCTCTATGGATATTAGCACGTGAATCTCATAGTTGTTTTGCCATTTCGAGGCTATATGCTCCACATTAGGAGCGGGCATGGATAAAAAAATAAGGTTTTTGCAGACAAGGCAGTTGTGTTCATTTAATAATATTTCTTTCCTTACCTAAAATATATGACATATGTATATATTTTTTAAATACTGTCTTTATGACATTTTTTTATTCTATAAAAAGTTGAAACAGGTCGTTTCCAAGCGGTTATCATTCAAGCGCAAAGAAGTTTAATGAAATTTTGTTTATTTTTAATTGATACATATTGGTGCTTACAAGAATTGAATAAATTCGCATTAACTTGAGCAAAGAAAGACTCGCGTAAACAAATGAATGTCAATAGAATTTTATTAAGCCAAACTAAAAATCAGTAAATCACAGATATATTTAGCATAGTTCTCTACGACTGGATTGTGACATCCAATAACAAAACAAGATTGTGTGACATCACAGCGTAATGATATAGATATTGTTGAAGGTAAAGGATCGTGTAGTAGAGGAGTTGGAGGGTGGATTCTCAGGGGGTGGACCAGTGGCACAGCACAGGCATAATTATTTAAAAATACTAGTTGTATTCAATAAAAAAACTACACATATTAATTAGATATATGGCAGAGTGATATATTAACTCAAAAATGTTGGGCTATAATAAATGTTGATAAAACTATGAACTCCTGTTATGAAATAAATTAGAATCAAAGCACTAATCAAGGGGGGTCTATAATACTTATGATGCTTTTTGAATTTTGTTTTTACGTATGGTATAGCATAAATACGGCTTTGTTCACTGGTGTTATAGTTTATATGTAACAAAACACTTTATTGCTATTATCATAGAGTTATATACTTTGGAATAATAATTATGTTAATCGTTGGCGTTTTACAAATTGATATAATAACAGTAAACATAACTGCAATTAATACATGTATGTGCTACCAACCGTAAAAACTACATACGAAAATTATGTGAATGTGAGGCACAAAACAGTCATGGTTGACAGATGCTTTTTCATACACTGGTATAGTTTGCAAAAAAAAATACTTAAAATAATTAATATTTTGGATATTTTTTTGTGCTTATATATATGTTATGTCACTATATAATGCGTACCATGTAGTATATTAACGTATGAATATTAATATACTGCGGCCCCAGTAATGTAGCAAAACCCGTCTTGCGGCCCAGACGAAAAAATGGTGGAATATCGCTGGTCTAGAGTCTAGAGTCTAAAGTCTAGAGGTGGGGAACCTTTTCTTCTCTAAAGGCCGCATTCATTTTTCTGATTCGACATAAGGCCGCAGTAAACATTGACTACTTTTTCCCCAGTTTATCTCCAAACCTCGTTTTTTTGTTTTTTTAAGCTCACCGAGGAATTTGAAATCCTCAATTCGCTATACTTTTACTTCAGATTATCTCCATACTTCGTTTTTCCAAATTTACGAATTACAGAATAGCAGAATTGACCAGAAGGCCGCACCAGAGTAGCCAAAAGGACGCAGGTTCCCCATGCCTGGTCTAGACCTTGATATATTGGGCCCACTGTGTTTGAAATCCTGCTATTGAAAAATGATTGTAATGTATTTATGAAAAGGTTAGATAGAAAGTTTTGAAACTATAAAAGATATGAACTCAAAAAGTATTCAAATTTTTTCTCAATTGAAAATCAGACAATGAAATTTTCCAGCTTTTTTATTGTGTTTGTCAGACGTCCAATAGATATTTAATTCATTTTTGTAGCAAACATGTACTTGGTCACTTTCTATTGTATGACGACGATGCATGATATTCTTTTAAGCCAGAGGGACTTCAACGCGGAAGCTTGCAAATTTTCAAATGGCATTGTGAGGTATTGTTGAAGTATTGAAAAAACACTTTTGTAAAGTGTTTGACCTCATGTATGGGTACGCCACTAGGTGCTGGGGAGTGGGTGGTTGATAGTGTGCATTGTGGCGGTCATAAATCAGGCGCGATACGAGAGCAAGACAGGCGTGAACGCATTTCAACTGTTTGCTTTTGAGAATCCAAACATCTGTCGCCCGCGGCATCGAGCGAAATCCGGGACCGAATTGGCGACAGCAAAAGTTGACCACATTGCATAATATCAAATAACAATTAAAATTATGTTTGCTTACTATTTGAAATTATACTTGTTTTGATTGCTTGTTTGTATCACGAAGTATAAAAAAAATGCCGACTGCTTGGTCGAGTGTCAACATCGCTGGATTAAAACACGGAGGTCATGGGTGCAATCCCAGTACGGACATATTTTATAGGTTTATTTGTCAATCGATTTATGGATTTGCTTTACGAAAAAATGGATGTTTGTAATGTCTTTAATTCCCCTCTCCCACAAGTAATTTCTTAAAAAGCGGGGCGTAGCGAGAGCGATTAGCTAATCACTAGTTCTATCATATCCCTATCCATACTTTCTAAGAGTGGTTGAGCGAGAGGTTAAGTAACAAGCGGTATTCGTAGAAATTCTTCTGTTGAGATAAACTACATTAGGAGTACATAGTTTCACATGGAAAAAAAGCACATTTACATTGGAAAGTGATTGATAATCTCAATAAAAGTGGTCATAATAATACGAGATGCAATGAAAATTTTTTAATACTTTCGATGGATTCGGCAGTAACTTTGTGGAAATTAATTTTAATATAAAATAACTTTTCCACGTATTGTGCTTCGCTTCTTTCAAAGGCATCCTCAGACAATCTTACTTTTACAAATGCTTGTTTAAGTACGAATGATTTTAATTTGACTATATTTTTTCTATAATTTAGGTTCTTTGGTTTATGAAATTTACACAATTATTATTCCTCTACATGTCGTTTATCAGATCTAAGCCAACAGCAAAGCATTTATTGCTTACAAATAATAACTGATAAAATCATATCATAAATCTAATACGGCCCCCTTTTACTCAGTGTCTCTGTAATCTAGAGTTGATGATTGTTCACTTATTTCATGGGAAAGCCGAATAATGAATTATTTCCTTTTATTGTGTCGCCGGTTAATATGTGAGAAAATATTTCCAATATTTATAGTGCTATAAACTGTAACACTCATATATTGTCACTTCATGACAGTTAACGTATCGAATGTATAGGGTTGATGATTAACTCAGTACATTCGTCCTCTTATACATTCGTAATCTTATACATTCGTATTTTTCTATAAAGACCATAATGCATCGTAACGCTATTTCAATAATGTAATATTCGAAAGGCTTAAATTATGGCAGACTTTGACTAAATTTTAATAGCCAGACAGCGGTAGGATACCAAAATGATAACAAGGGACTCGGTTAACCTGAAAGATATTTGCGGTGTTCCGAAGAAGGTGTAGATTTTTATTACTCTTATTATGAAAGCAATCTAATATTATTAAAAATGCTTTTATTATGTAAAAATATATTGTTATAAATATATATACACGGGGTTGGTAAATCCTGATCTACAGCAATTACTGTTGTGATCTGAGAATATTTTTTTGCTTTGACAATGGGCTCGCTGGCTTTAGTAAAAATTAACAAGAAGTTCGCAAGAGCCCCTTCAGCCCACCCTGAGTATAGACAATATTCATTTATTGATGTATTATACTGTTATTCAAATTATTTAATCTTAATTATAATGTAAATACAAAACAAATACTGATTCATTCCTTACTAATAATTTATTATGGTTACAATTCTACATACTTGTAACTTACAAGTATGTAGATACATAAACAAGAGACAACACAAATTTTCGGATTTATTCCGCAATTATTATAAGTGTGAATTATTAACTGGTCATGTTTTTATCAGGGCTGTAGAGTCGGAGCCGGAGTCATAGAGTCACACTTGAAAAAACCTAATAACTTCGAGCCCTTTTAAAAAAAATGTGCACGTATTCAAATCGCTAGGGCCAAAAGTGGCGCCACGTTATGCTACTAAGCCTAAAATAATAATTTAAGTCGTGTTTTAAGTTAAGGTCAGATTCTTGTAGTCGGAGTCTTCTGTTTTTTAAACAACTCCACGGTACTGGTTTTTGGCACCATAGATCGACCATAAACAGTATAAAGTTAATGAAATTTAAAATCTAACAGACCATAAGGTGATTTTTTTCTCTTTTTTCCATATTGATTTTCAGTAAAGCTGTCTATGTGAGGTTCAACCCTCCCCTACAGATGACTTCAACAGCTGATGAAAAATACACTTGTAGACATTTTTTACACATAATTAAAAATATAATTAATGTTCAGCCTAATGAATTTAAATGAATTTGTTTCCAGTGAATTAATATTGAAAATTATCAGCCAGGATAACAGATAATTTTTTCGAATGTATAATATAATTATTGTTTAATTAACCACTTGAATACCAAGCGGACACAGGTGACCGGAACATATGCAAGCGAACACGGTTGTCCAAGACATTTAAAATATCAAATACTTGGTGTTCATATAGGATATAAGCAATATTTTGATGAATATGTGTAGTGCCATATATACTCAACAAAGGTTTTTAAAATACCGAATTCGAGTGTATATTAGGCAAAATTATTTTTTTCAAAAACACGCAGTATCTCTGGGACATATTAATGATTTATTTGCGCGGTATTCAAACGGTTAAGTTTTAAGAATTAAGTCTACAATTAAATGTTTTCACAGTGGTAAGTTCTGGTGCGTAAGTTTCAATTGGTATCAACATCATACCTGATAGATAAGTCATCGCCAACTTTCAGCATGAAAATCTTACAAACGCTAAAGTATCACAAGAGATTAGAGTGGGCGATATCGTAATGGCGATATCGCTTCGGTAGTCACCAGAACGGACGCTGTGAGAGAATCGACGACGCTTTCAGGTGGCGACTCATCCATCTCTCGCCTCTGACAGCCGGATTACCTCACCCTGGATCCAGCACCCTTGGCTCCACACCCATCCTTGCTTGCTCGCGATTCACGACAGTCACCCCAATCACGAGTGTTGGCAAGTGGAAGGAGGCACGATTTTATTAATTCTGGAATACGTATATACAATGTGTATTCTATTAAAATAATATAAATGTATTTTACGGTATAAATAATAATGTTTCTCTGACAAATTTATGAATCTCAATAAAGAGCATAAAAATTAAAATAAAACATTTTCAACTGATTCTCAGTTGATAATCCTCACGATGAACAAAATCAGTCTTGATTTAAATAAATAATGTGGAACTGGTTTAAAAAATATTTTACTTTTTATTATAATGCCTTTCCATCAAGAATTGACAGTGAGCACCTTAAAATAGCATTCAAATTAAACTAATTGTTGTAAACCGAAGTCCCGACCAAAAATAGTTTGTAAGCCTAAAGATCAACGTTGTCTATTTTGATACGATACCATATAAATGTCATTTATATATTTTTTCTATTACCCTCTTTAGTAGAGCTATCATAATAACTACGTTTAAAAAATTAAAAAAATTGTAAAATTACACACTTATTTCGATTGATATCAGAAAAATGTTTTAGTGGTCAATATACCGAATTTAGTGTCAGCAGAATAAAGATGTTAATTAATGTAGATATTATTGTTTGCATAATAATAATAGTATAGAGTATCGAATGAGTAACCTGATACAATTTAATTGGCGTGAAAAAGTTTTCCTAATTTATTTGTTTTCATTGTGATTAATAATGCTTTAATTTATTTAATACGTACTGCGTTATATTGTAATACAAAATTGGAAAAAAATGTTATATCTACGAAATAAATAAAAAGCTCGCTGTCTTTGACAAATTCCACCCCCCGCCCGCCGATTCGATGGAAAGCAAACCGGGCCAACACTGAAACCGGGTTATGAGAATCCTTCCCGGGAATGCCCGGAACTTATTACGCGGCATTGATTGACGATATCTTTTCATATGAAGACGAACACGCTTCTGGATTTTGATTGAAACATTAACGTGTGAACGAATGAAATAGAAAAAAATACATCTTGCTCTTCCGCACGAATTGTGAGAATTAAATTCACACACGCTATAACATCATTTCAATGGTATTAATAATTATTGTCAATTCATAACTACATTTTTCTACAACTTTATAATACGATAAAATCAAGGAACGTGCTTTTGACAACTCAAAATAAATATTCAACTTTTTTTATGATTATTATAGACAAATTTACCGATTGATTATTACGCGATTCAAAAATGTTTACTTATGTAATGTATGTAATATATCTATTAAATTTTCATAAAAATGTAAATAGCCCTGTTCAATTGATTTTTTTATCAAAAAATGCTAACTAGCAATGTGAAACCGATTCTGATAATGAGGTAATAAAAATATTAAAAGCATCTACTGTCGGCACAAGATATTTAGAGTTTTTTTTAAGTTGCATTAAAAAACCTCAAATGAGAATTGTTTTCAAATTCACTGTAGATACACTCGAGGGGAGGGAACAATCACACATTTTTATTATTACATTGATCTTTTTGGAATATAAATCCAAACCTTCCTGGTCGTTAGGGTAAAGCTCTTGTCAACTAAAACACAGGGGCCAACATAATGTGATACGTCGTTTTTTTACAATATTTTGAACTACACAAGTTGTGACAGAACTGAATTAACTAACTAAGTGCTAATCACTGGCGATATCATAAAATCGTTTACCATGTGAACATTTACCTCTTTATGAAAGTATCAAATCAAGAATCATTAAAAGACGACCGAAAACATAATTTACTTAAAAGGTATTCCATCTAAAGAGTTAAAATTTGTCCATCGTAGTAATTAAAAAAATATAAAAATTAATATAAATATTCTACGGGTTGTATCGTTACATGTTTTTCATATTTGAGAAGCATTATCTAACATAACATATTTCATAACTTGATCGAATTACAATGGATCGGCGCATTAATATTTCTTCGTCATTATTGAGAGTTTTCAAAGTTAAAATTTGCTTTTATATTTATTTATATGTTGTTGTGATCTAGTAGGTAGTCCCGTGCAAAGCTCTGGTAGAAATCATCTTCTGAAAGTAATCGCTCGCCAGCATTTCTAGAACTAAATAAAGTTCTGAGACTACAAAAACCTCATCTTTCACGATCTTTCCACTTACCTTTGATGGGTTCTGATTGCTTTTCTCCCCTAGACTCACTTCTTTCTGAAGCAGCTCAAAGGAGCTTTAAGAGTTTATACATGATAATCATTTTACTAAAGGTAATAATTATTATAGTTAGAAATCGTTATTATTTTTGTTTGCTTAGTTGACATTAACGACTATAAACAAGTTATTTTAGTAATGAATAAATATCATCACTTTTTCGATAGATTAAGCGGCAACTATTTGGAAGTTCATTTTTCAATGAAATTAGATAATTGTGTATTCCACTTGTTGTGTTACAAACTTTCACACGTGTTTCGTCTTTATATTATTAAATAAGATACACGGGTCACCACTGTTGGATTAATTTATACTGTGCGTATCTGGTATACCTAATTATTTTTTAATTTGTACTATCTATGTTTGTTGCCCCCTCCGTATGTCCAGTAGAAAAGGGAAAAACACTGATTTATATTTTTCATTTATACATAAGAATAATAATCATTTTTTTAGTTCAGTCGTAAACCTTGCGATGTTCTGTCTTATTTTGCTCTTTAAAGAGTCGAAACACGTGCCACGGTTTTAACACAACAATTGGAGTAACAAATTTATCAAAATCTTAATCGATAACCAATATTTTTCATATTATTATCCCTCGAATTATTATTTCAGTACAACATATATAAAAATAAACTAATTTGCTTCGACCTTTACATTGTGTTGATAATATGTAATTATTATCTACATAAATACAGAAAACTTTCTAAATACGTAATTATTTTAGGTAAATTTGTGTAACATTCTAAATGTGGGACGAAGATTTTACATCGAGTCTAAAGCATTAAAAGAAAAACTAGTGACATTATTTAATTAAAAAGTTTATTGTGATAACTAGTTATTAAATTATATTCAATACTAAAATGGCCGGCAAAACTATTGCATTTATTATAATATTTCAGTATAAAACACCTCATGTGTCTAATGGGTGTATAGTGTTATATATCAGGTATGGCGAACCTGTGGCACGCGTGCCCGAGGTGGCACGTTTGAGAATTTGGATGGCACGCGAACGATTTCCAATTTAAAAAAATCAAAATTCATAATAATAAATAATCTTTGAATTATTAATTTATTCCGTTTTATTAGTTTTCAAATGTTGTTGTTGTAATTGTAAAATCCACCTTGAAAAATCTCAAACAATTATTTGCCTTTTGCATTTTAGTATTTATTTATGAACCTGAATATCATATAAACATATTATGTACTACGTTTGAAAATATATTTTCCTGTTTTTTTACCATGATGAAACTGCGTTGTATTCAGTCGTCATAGTTTGAGAAAGCTTGTCGCTCTTAGAACCTTATAGTGTTGCCAGTAGTGTAGGAAGGGATCCTGCCGCCCGGGGCGGTCCTTGAATTTGCCGCCCTCAACATGTCCTTTTATTTTGTTTTTAAATAAATTTTACTATTTTTTAATATAATTTCCCGAAAACTATTATATTTTTTTTTAAATGCCGACTCGAAAAATGTGCTGCCCGGGGCGGTCCGCTTCTGCCGCACCCCCCTTGCCACGCTACTGAGTGTTGCCATCCCTATTATATAAAATTATTAATAAAGGTTATAGATTGTATTTTGGTAAAATTTAATCTTTTTGTATGCTCCGATCATAAAAAAATATATGTTTTATTTTATTTTCTAGGCTAAGCAAATATTTACATAATTTCAGTTGGTTCGTCTACTTTGCGGAATGGGAAGACCGAAAATAATGTTTCGAAAATTCCTTAGAAATGCTTAAATTTCTTCAGCAAATATAAAATAACAAGCTGTTGTTATTATTTGGAGTCGTAACCCCTTTTGAAAGTATAAAGTATTCAGTTCATTTGTTTATTTTCTCAGAGGAGTCGTAATT
The DNA here is from genome assembly GCA_031772345.1 of Himalopsyche anomala. Lineage (NCBI taxonomy): Eukaryota > Metazoa > Arthropoda > Insecta > Trichoptera > Rhyacophilidae > Himalopsyche > Himalopsyche anomala. The sequence continues at coordinate 17,102,466 of CM062824.1, forward strand.
TTGCGTAACAAAGCTGTCGTTCTGCCATTTGTTGGTATGGCGCACTCATATGACAGAGAGTTCAAAAGCTTTCCCAAAAACCCATTCAAAAAAGCTTTCGCATGGCCGGTTAGCCAGCCCGCGGCAGCCTATTTCCGCCAAACCGCACCACAAGGGAAAGCTACTTATTTCAAAAACAATTTGCATTATTTTATTTTCTCAAATTGGCATACGCCTTTGATATCAATACAATATATTTCAAGCAAAATTAGACATTGTTTTCCCAAGTTAACTATTAATAGTAAAGAATAACGTTAGTTACGACAGTCCTCGTGATTGGTTTCATTAAAGTTTTTTTTAGTATTATAATTGAAATAACATGTTGAACAAACTAATTTACGACAGTTTTTTTAAGCCGCCATTACACACTTTTTTTCAGTACCGTATTCTATGGAAGGCTGGCGTCTTGGTGATGTTTGAGTATTAAAATATACCATACCTTGACCGTCGAGTGAATTGTAGAAGTGGCCAGGTAAACTTACCCAATCAGTTTAATTCAAATACCTGTACTTAACACATGTTACATAATATATTGTATCTTACATAAATATATACTCAAAAATAATAGAGATACATAGGTAGCCGTATTTATAACTAACTACAGCGATATAAAATAATATTTCGAGAAACATTAAGCAGTTAACAATATAATACGAATATTAATACAAAATATTTGATGTTCCCACAGTTTTCTTCAACAAAATTAAAAACGATTGTCGCGTTTATTACCATTGTAAAGTTATTTAATTAAAGACTCGCGTAAATCGGAAATTTTCATATCACTTCATCAATTCAACAGTAGGATAGTCTGAAAATTTTAATTTCAATGTAGTGGCAGTGTTGCGTTTTATTAAATTGTCTACATATTTAATGACATACAGTTTTAGAAGAGTACTTTTAATATCTGACTCTTATTTTTGTATATTGTATGTTGTGCTACACTGGGACAAAGACACCATAATCACGTTAAAAACAATTTAGTGTTGTTGTATTAGTTATAGTGTTTTGATAACTGTCACTGTTAGATGATATCCGTGTTCATCATCTTTTGAAATTACAGTGTATTCCTGCAATTGCATTTAATTCAATGTTATATATTTCCTATAATGGCATTCATAACTCAAAACGTGTTTTTCATTTGTTTTCCTGTTGCATTGATGTAGGGATACGTGTAATAGAAAGTAATTTATATCTATACAGTATTTTTGAACATTGTTGCTATGTTTAATTTTCAGTTTAAATTTAAATCATCTGAAAATAGAGGTGGAAAGAGCCAAGTATTATCAAATGATTATTATTTTTATGGTAATACTTTAATGACTACAGAGTATTTAAGCAAAGTTGTAAAATTAAATAACGTTCAAATAGCATTATTACTATAATTATCAGTGTAAGAAACACTCTTCTGGGATATTCCGACATAGCAATTTAGGCAATTTAAAAGTTCTTCATAACATTATCCATGAAACACGTTTTATGACAACGAAAGTATCATGCAAAACAAAATAAGCCGAGTGGCGATATTTCCTCTGTGGGGTATTCAGCGCCACTGGATAAACATTTGCTTTTAATCGTCATTCACTTTCGTTTGAATGAGGTTGAAACGATATAGCGAAAGAAAATATTCCTCCAGTTTACGAAATTACCATAAGAATCGTCCCCCGCTGGTTTGTAATTTGTATAAACTCACATCTAGACAGGAGAGGAGAATTGTATGAACGTTTCACTTCTATATAATATAAACATCTACTTGTCTAGGGGTTGGACATTCTTTGGGCAGCAATCTCTGTATAAGTACATTCGCTGACTTTGAATAAAAAATCATATTGGTATAAATTGTACTCAAGCCACAAAGATTTCTACCTTTAAATTTATTACACAAAGTTATTAATCATATGTCTTTACCCTCTCCTTGGCTTTTCAGTGTCAGTCTGTCAGTCCGTAATTTATTTATTATTCATTAGTACATGATCTGGAATTAATATATTATAAGTTAGAGATGGCAAATGTATGATGCATCTTACATGACAGCATACATAGTTTTGGAAGATTTAAGTGATTGATTTTAATTTTATATTAAAAAGACGTCACAAAAAATAATGACTAAAAATTTTATACTGTAAAACAATGACAATTCGAGTAGATTTTTAGAAATAATTATTGTATTCATAAAAAAAATATTTCTGAATCATAAAAAATACAATAATTAGAAAATGTATTTGGTATTGTGATGAAATATATCATTCAGGGGTGGGCTGGAGGGGGCTCGGAGGGGCTCGCGCGAGCCCGTTGTTAAATTTTACTACGGCCGGCGAGCCCCTTGTTAATTAAAAAAACAATATTCTCGGATCAAATTAGTATATAGCTGCAATTTTTTACTTATATTTTATCTATGACAGTTTCAGTATACACAGTAGAATATTTTTAGGCATTTACATTGATAACTTTACGGTAAATTGCAGTGTTACATGTTATAAGTGTATTAAGTAACAGTCGGAAACAAGCCAATCTTAACTTGGTGACCGTTGTCACTAGAGCTTTACCACTCGGTGACGGAAGCTAATCTTATAGTTCTTTTTACATATAATTGTACAATTAAAATTGCAGTGGTGTAATTAATACAAAAGAGATTTTAATCAACAGTGGGAAGGTAAATATAAACAGGGAAAAAAATAATCCAAGAGAATATAAAATGTAACGACCTCGCAATTTTGAAAGCAATTTTGCTCAACCTCTTCTTTATTTTTGATAACCTTTTCAGGTTGCAGTCTAAGCTATACCCAGTAAGAATGAGATCCGCAATGAAAACAAAATAAAAGCTCTGAAAGAAGGCTTAAGCGCATATAAAAGCAAATACGATGAATACATAAAAAGCTGCTCATCGCGCTATGAAATTATAAAACTCAAAACAAACGGCAAAACGTAGGGTTTATTATACACGATTGTACAGGGGTGCGTCGCAGTGGCTACGCATTCGGCTTTATTTATTATACTTTTTAATTCACAAAAACAGAAAATATAATAAATGAAGCTATTTCATGTAGTAAATAAATATAAAACCGGATTACTTACATTGTGACATATTTTCCCGGAAGCTATTACAGTCAGTTGAAATAAAACCGAAGCTATGTTTCATATACATTTATTAAACTTATACAAACATATCCGAAATACAACGATTGATTGAGTAATGACTTTTGATACGGTATGGTTTATTGTCACCCGCTCCCACTAACACTTTTGTGATGAAAACTGGCAGAATTTTAAAATGTGTAGTTAAATTAATTGTGTTTAAATTTTGTTATCATGTTACCCTTAATATCAATTGTTTTAGTGTTTATGGCCTTAAATGGCAACATTGTTTTTCGATACCGATGTGATTTTTGTTTCTTACTCTTTGGAATACAAACCGAACATAACGTGTGTGGGGGACACTTCCCGGTCCTGAGACGTGGTTCCAGAGACCTTAAGTTGTAAATTCACTTGCAGTACCTTTTTTGTGTTTTTTTTTTGTCCGAGATGAAAGAAATGTTCCATTTCGACAAAAATTAAATTCCAATTTGTTCTCTGCGCAGAGTTTAACATCAATTTTCTTAACATTTATAAAATCATGTGAGCAAGTTAGGTTGTATAATAGTTATTGTGTTAATTCCAAATTTTGTCTGTTAAATATTGTATGTAATTAATTCGGTGATTGCAAATTCTTAAATATACGTTTTCGTGATACTAGAGCGATGGGTTTTATTTTATTCCTACCTACCTGTTTTACGTCAGGTTCATACCTACTGTTATTGGTCTTACTGAATTTTATTAGTGGGGATTTATTCTTGGAGTATAACATCGTGAACAATAAATGAAACTCGCTCTAAAATAAATTACGAGTAATGTCACTTTGATGTGTAATATTTACATTTTTAAATAGACAAAAAAATACAATAAAAGGAGAAGCATATACTGAGGGTATAGATTTTTTAAACGTGAAAAAGTAAAGTGAATTGGTTTATTTGATATATCTGTATTTTTCGCATAAAACTTTATTGATTCAATAAATTTATTTGAAGTTTTAGTCGAGTATGTTATTATTTATCAACGCAAGTAAAATAGCTTTAAAAATAGGAAATAAACACGCATCAATTGCACTTGAATGAAACGGGAATGGAGAACTTAAACTAAATTGAAATTAGAATCAATAATATACGGACGGACTGTTTATCGATACATTAGTTTATCAGTTACAACTTAATAATTTCAATGACGATGAATTCAATATTTTTTTCATAAATGTCACACTTTATGCCAAGTAGTTAATTCTCATACTCATTCTCTACAGTTATCCAAAACAGTTGTAAATTCTCACTGGAAAATTATAATTGTTGAAATAAATGTCGTGGAATAAAAAAACTTTTGGATATTAAAAAAAAGTATTTTTCATTATATTTTAATTTATCATCAACAAAAATTGCTAGTAAATACATTTTCATAAATTTCGTGACTATTTTTTTTTTTTTTTAATTTGCATTTTTTGTTTAAAGTAGTCGGAGTCGCCCGTTGTTCCGACTCCGACTCCGACTCCGACTCCACAGCCCTGAAATATTCACGATGAAAGAATATATTTTCAAACCCTACATTTAGTTTTAAATAACGGGTCGATGTAACGAAGCTGTCGTTCTGCACAATTTTGAGTACTTTTTATTATCATCAGTGAGGGATCATAGGTATTAGGGATTCTGTGTCGAGACGTCCCGGGACAAAAGTCCCGGGACTTTTAAGCTTTTTTGCTGTCGTAAGTCCCGGGACTTTGTTGTTAAATGTCCCGGGACTTAAGACAGCCAAATTTTACATCTTATTTTGAAAAAGCCATTCTAACAAAATAAAATTGGATGCAAGCAATCGCTAATGTGACCTAAAAAGTTAAAATAAATTTACATTGGTGTCTATCCTCGAGATCAGTTTTGAAAAAAATGCATTATATTCAGGCTAAAGATTAAAGGCCGGGGTTTTAACAAAATTAAGTATGCATATATAAAAGGGACCTTATGAAAGAAACAGCTGTTTAGATTTATAATTGTAGAAGTTTCAAATAACATCTATTTATATATTGTAATACGAAACAACCATTTTCGATGGGTAGAGACATGCAGAAATACAAAAAAACTTAGACACGTGTTCGCTTAACTCAATAGTTCAACAATTTGAAACTTGGGATTCACAGAATTCCAAGAAATAATGAAGCCGATAGTTATTTCTAGAAAATTATGTTATAAATCAAGGCGGATTATAAATGTTTTATTATCAACAGTTCAGCTGGGACTAATTGTTTTTCGAAAAGAATACAAGAAAGATCAATGTTTTGTAAAAACAATGTTGGAACAACGTTTATTACAAAAATAAGAAATCGGCTCTCTGATTCGTCATTAAATTCATTATTATTTTTAAAATCATATTTTGATAAGCAAAAATAAAATATTAACTTTTGTGTAAATGATACATACTATGTATGATTTGAGGTTCTAATTTTATTATTTAATTAATTTAATATTTTCATTATTAATAAATAAATGTGTTCAAAAGATGTATTTATTTTAATTAACGCATAATTTCGACGGCCTTTTAAAATACTTTACTATCTACCTTAAAATACCTTTAACTGCGTAAAAAACGCTCAAAAAAAATAGTTTAATTGAAACAAAATATTAAAAAACGTTCTGGAGAAAGATATTTATATTCGTATAAAAATATAACTGTAGCAAAAACAAATTACAAAATATTATAATTAAATGTTCATACCTGATGTTGTTTTATTTACAAATGTTTTTCACTATTTTTCAGCTGTATTGTGATTTGTGAAGTAACGGTCATAATTTTACCCAATTCATTGTTATTTTTTCAATACATGTATCGTTATCATCCCTTTTTAGTACATACATACATATATTTAATTTTTATAAATTTATAATTTTAGTGAAGAGGAAATAAAAGTCTCAATTCCCGGGAAGTCCCGGACTTTGACTTTATCACGTCTCGAGTCCCGAGACTTTGAAAAA
>CM062824.1:17108648-17214580 GCA_031772345.1 Himalopsyche anomala
GTGTTCGTGTTCGGAAAAGTAATGTTCGGTAGAATCACCGAACAATCAAAAGCGAATCAACACGCAATTCGATTTTATAATTCGATTTCGATTTCGAATTTGTTGTTACAATATAGTTATTTAAAAAACATTCTAATTGATTAAAATGATTCGAATTTATGTCAGAACTCTTAAAATAAATGTTTGCTAAGAATAAATGTTCTTAAGGTTTTTGTATTGAAGAAAAAATTGTATTTAATATTTAATCTAGAAAATAATCAAGCGGCAGGTAGTAAATGATAACCCTTTTTGTAAGCACGGAGTCGTTAGTATGCAAAGTAAATTGCTGAAGCACGAGAGGCACACTTTTATTAAAGGATGTACATTTAAATAGTATATTCGTGATACAATTATGACGCTGTCATAGCCAGTTCACTTTGTTCTCCACTTTGAATAAATTAAAAAGAGAAGATTTTATGTAATTTTCATAACAATTTTGCGCTCATCTCTCACCCCTATTACATAAAGGTTCATACAAAATCGCACGGGCTGAAATAATAATTTCATATTTTTATTTTCCTCCTCACACGGGAGTGACCAGAATTTTTAGCATTTTAGAAACAGTGGTTTTATTTTCATGTAACGTGGTGTAGCGGCATTCCGGCACCCTTTTCTCGCAATTTTTAATGTTTCAAATACAAATTCGTAAAATTAAATTTTTATTTTTCTTTAAAACTGTTGATTTTTTCATGGAACAAACACAATGGTGTTTGTTCCTTTTGAATGTTATGTTCAAAAAAATACCAGATACATAGACTTACTCTAGTGCCAGAACCAGTGGTCTAATGCTTCATATATTGTTTTGCTTTGCAAAATCTTTTATTTGCAACACTTTTTCCCAACATTCGGGTCAATAGCGCAGTGGTCAACGTGGTTGGTTTTCGTGACGGATCTTACGGGCTCGAATCACAGGAGGAAATTAGAAACAGATTAGAAAAAATCTTGACAAGAAGTGAGTTCCGGTACTTTTTTTTTTAAAAAAAGCCTTGGATTTTAAATAAATTCAAAGCTTCATAGCACATGCTAATATTTGCTAAAATCGAAAAAAATGGTTAATTATATTCTAAACGACAGTCACTTTTATACATTTTATACACGGCCATTTGTCAGAAAAATCTAAGTTATAAATACACGTATGAGCAGTGCGGCAAGGGCGGACCGCACCGGGCGCCACATTTTTGGGGGCGGTATTTTCAAATAAAAATACGATATGCTGTGCTGAAATCAATTCGGTGTCTGGTAAAAAATGAATATGCCGAAAATTCATTGATTCATTAAAAAGTTAATATATGTAATTTAGGATTATAATAGATGTAGTCATATTATTGTTTTTGTCTCTGATTTTTTATACCGTTTTGTTATCTTTGAATATACTGTCTGTAAATAATTATTATATAATATATACTTACATACTTACATATTATGTTATAATTTAAAATGAATAGTGTAAACATGCACGGAAATGAATAATTATTTTAACTAATATTAAAAAAAAACCAAAACCAAATAATAAAGAACGCTAAGATAAATATTAAATTGATCAAAATATATGATAAAAACAAGGCTATCTATTTGTTACTCGTAAGATGTACCATTGTTTGATTTCAATAAGTTTTTTGAAAACTTTACTGGCCTGAAAAACAATTTAATCAATACATATTGGTATGCAATCAATATTTTTTAAATTTTATCAAATCGGAAAGTTAAATAAAATTAATACGTCATCTGCATTTATTTGGCAAACCATAAATTTGATACATGCAAAAATGTCGATGAAATTGCATATTCATTCATTTTAAATTCATAATACAAAGACAGTAGCTTAAATTCTGACACAATATGTATAATATATTGCTAAGAGATCTCAAAAACAAATATATGTATTAAAAACAAAAATTAATGCGTTATGGTAAATCTTTTGACTGCGACTAAAAATAACTATATTTTTATGCAGTAGTTTTTTGACATTTTTTTAAATATAAAATATAAATGTATATTAAAAATTAGAAGTAAAATACTTTGTTGAAAAAATAAATGTAAAACAATATTTTAAGTTATTGTAATATCATAATATTATTACTTGATCAATACTGTACAAATAAAAAAACATAAAAACAAATAATACATGTAGCTACAATACAATCTTCGCGAGAAAAATATTATTACTTTTGACAACTGAGAACACTAAATATGTGAATAAACAATGCTGCCAAATAAAAATAACATAACCTCTCTTTTCGTTTGCCGGCGATAGTGACAGTGTTTATCACTGGTTTCTTTTGAATAATATCACTGTTGTGTTGTAATGCAAGCTCGTGTATTATCATTTGTTGTGAGTACTAACCACATCGTTTTGAAAAGCATTGAGTTCAATGCATGTCATTTGCGTTTTAAATTTATATCTAATCCCTTAATGTGGCACACATTAAGGACACAAAATAATTTAAGAAAAAAATGCCCCTATAGCTTTTGATTTTCTATGACACACTTTAATATGCCTGACATCCTTATGTATTATTTTTAAAGTTATAATAAAATTATGTCAGTAATATGAGTTAAGCCCCCAAAACATTTCCTCTGAGTAGAAAAGTGAAAGGCTTTTCAAAAACAATAACTGAAGTTGTACAAGATATGCTTCTTTAAATCAACCCAAATTTATGTATTTTGGATCATTTTTTTTACTTTATTTGTAATACATTATAGATTACTCCATTTGTAGAATTTTTCCCCATACATAAACTGACTTCCATTTTTTTTCTTTTCTAGGTCAAAGAATTGAGATTTAAAGCTTTCTCGAACATTTCGCGACTATTTTCTAATAGAACCATTGAATTGTCACCTTTTTTGCGGTCTGGTATTCATTTTACCTGTAAAAATCTTCCACTTCATAGTTTATCTTTCCAAATAACCGGTTTTCATTCAACCATTAAGATGGAAGTAGTTGATGGCAAGGAAAATAATGCAGGAGAACAATTGATTTCTATTGATCTTGTTGATGCAGTACCCGGTGTCAAATCGAAAAGTGTTATTGTAGATGTTTCTAATATTGGCAGAGAAGATAAGCCTCCGAATTTCATTAAAAAAAAGCTTAGTGATGAATCAGTGAGGACTGTTGGTACTTTGTGTGGAGCATGGAGGGGAGAAGAGGAAGATGGAGGTGACATTGTTGTGTTAGCGACGAGGCGCTGCCAGCCGAGTCCTGTTCCGGAAGACGTAGAAGATCTTGAGACTACCTTGGATGTATGGATAGAAGGGGAAGAGATTGAAAAACTTCAGCTGGAAACCGAGGTATTTATTTTTACATGGAATTAGTTAACATGGTTATACGATAATACGCATACAGATGGGGGCCAATAATCTAAAATTTTGATCCATGCAAAAATTGGCAGGTATTAAATTATTCTAACACATATTTCATTAATTTACAGAGCTTACATTTATAATTGATACCAATAATTTGGATTTATTTTTCTATATTTTTAATACCATATAAAAAATAACTGTTATTCTTTTAAAAGCTTGCTTTACAAGGCTTATATTGATAGCCAGATACATCATTGCTATGTTAAAATTAGTGAAACATTTCGTTTGATAAACAAATCATATTTGAGTTACCGATAACCGATCAAAAAAAGATAATATCTTAACATATGTATAAAATGATTTATTGATTACAGAGTATTACATCCCTTACAATGGCATCTATCGCTTTATCACTAAAAAGCCTAATCCAACCAATTCATAGAGAGTACTTTTAGGGTTTACAACAAGTCTTAACCGCAACAATATATTGTTATAAATTTTGAAAATTTGTGTGTTCAAATGTATTTTATTGATTGAATTTTTTAAATATATTGTTAACGGATATATCCCAAAAAATATATTTTTTTCTAGATTCTGCTTAGAACATTCAATTTTTTTATTTTTTAAAAAATATATTTGAAAAATAAAAAAATACATTTTCATAAATGGCAGACTAAAATGGTGGAGAATATAAACAATTTCACATTATTATTAGTTAAAGCAACTTGACGAATAATATTGAATATAATATAAATATTCCAATTAAGCTATTGTTTATATTTATAAAATTTATTAAAATATATTTTTTGTATGCTTTATGCATGTTTGTATTTTGTACAATAGACAGTTATTATCTGTATAGTGGTATGAAAAACAGTATTTTTGTCATTTACTGCCATCTGTGAATAATCTTAGATGACTTTATCCAAGTCTCAAACAAAGTGCGTATTAGTGCAGTTGATTTAGGTATTTGAGACTTGGATAAAGTAGTAGCTTAAGTTGCATTAATTTTGTTACAGATGTCACTGTATGTAGTATGTATATTTTTTTTACCTCTAAAATAAATATTTACATTAAAGTACCTATACTGGTTGCATTTAAAAAATTCCAAGGTAACATTCAATAATTTACTATTTTCTATTTTTTTGTACTAAAAAAATACTACCTTTTCCACGAACAACTTTTCTCACAACTGTTATTATTGGCAATTCATGTATTTTTCATTGTTTTATTACATTTATACAAATGTTGATTATTTTATAGTTTCATGTCAGTTATTTTGATGTGTGTAATTAATTTATTTATTTAATTAACATTGCATAAGGTTGACAAATTATAAATTTTAAACTTTTACAACGAAGAAGAAAAAAAATATTACAATTTAATATTAAAAGCAGTAGAAAAAAAATGGCAAGTAAGTCAACTGAGTAAGCTCTGACGAACTCTACTCTACTATACATAAAAAATAGTATTCGTCATAATTCACCCACGTCTACGTGGAATATGTCGTCATCCGAAGCAATATTGATGAACACCATTAAAGCCCAGTGGCATCCCCAATGGCAGGCTGGTTCTACACTTTGGGAGAACAAACAATTCATGTCCATAATCAAGAAAATTTAGATTCACATTCTCAAGAATTCTCATCTTGGTCTCATATGAGCCGAAAGAAATATATGGCCAGGTACATATTAAAGTTTAGCATTCCTAAGAGAAAGCCAGTTGGATAAAGCCATGGGTAATATCCATACACCCTCATATAGTAAGAGAAAGCCAGTTGGATAAAGCCATGGGTAATATCCATACACCCTCATATAGAGAAGGGTCAAAAATTTCCTCTGAATCTCTTGGGGCCCAAACAATTGACCCACTCTCAAGTCTGCTTTGAACCAAAGCGTTCTACATTAATATTATAATTTTAACTTGATATAAATAATAGACAAGTGAAGTCAACGAGTAATCAAAATAATTATGATTTTTTAAATTAATGCAGGGATGATTCTGATAACCCACGCTGTCAGGATTCAATGCAATCTCCGGGGGCTTTTATTTAAATTCAATTTGTATAGTTGAAAGTTTTTGAGAGCGTCTTTATAACCATCCTACTGCATTTTTTCCTATTCTGTTATTTTTTTTGTTTTTCAAAATAATGCTTAAAAAATCATTATTATCATATTAAAATCGTTATTTACAAATTATAAAATGTCAAAATAAATAAGCACAATTTGCGAGCGTTGTTCTGGCTTAAGTCTATTCATGGTGAAAAGGCAAACCTAACTAACCACAAATCCACTGTCAGCTGTCAAATTGACTGTCGCTAGAAAAAGTGTTGCTAATTTGAAAACCGAACCTCTAACAAACACCCTATGGCAGTGGTTCTTAACCGGTGCACCGCGAGCTTAGTGCAAGTGCACCGCGAAAAAATTGGTAAAAACGAAAAAATCCCCAAAATCGTAAAAACCGAAAAATCTGCAAAATAGTACTGTCCACAATTTTTTTTCTACGTCTTAATTCTGGTGCACCGCCACTTTTTTCCATGTTCAAAAGTGCACCGTGACATTGAAAAGGTTAAGAACCACTGCCCTATGGCATTTACTATATAATTTAATATACATTAATGAAAAAAAATATATATACACAGCACAAATGGCTTGTGAATTAACTGTGCTTGATATACATATCGACTGTGGAAAGGAAAAAGGACGTAACCCACACATATCATATTTTATTGGAGGCGTAAAAAACGTGTTTTGATGATTTTGGGCCATATGCAAATTATGAACTATACACAACCTTGAAGTGCACGGAGACTTTTAAGGTAGTGTTTAATTGACATAATATAATATTTATTAAAGAAATTGTCTAGGAAAAACTTTTATTTCAGTTCTTTTTCTTGGTTTTACTTTTTTACAAGATTATCTTTTTCAAACAAAAAAGCTAAATTTACATACTAATTCGGCATTTGCAGCTTGCATCCTTTTGATAGGACGTGTATCAAATTTGATACATTGTGATTATCGAAAGAAACCTGTTTTGAAAAAAACTGTGGGTTACGTCCTTTTTCCTTTCCACAGTCCACATGTAACAACGATATTAAGTGACGTCATATTAATTAATACTGATATTTTTACATCACTGAAAAGCCTATAACCACAGGTGTACGTCGTTAAAAAATATTCATATATTTTTACCTGTAGGACACAGCTTACAATAAATATATGAATATTGTTATTGCAATCAAATTAGACAACACTTGATCATATTTGCACTTCGTTGAGCTAAATTTCATTTTAAAATTCTAAGTAATGATAACATAACACGCAGATCCACATTGAAATGCAAATTGAGTTAAAATACAGTAAATTTAATAAAATAAGCCACTAAAAACGATGTCCAGTAAGGTTTCAGACATTGGGTCCGCTCAGTATCGTGTTTCATATAAACGTTCTCGATGGTTCTGCCAACTGTCAGCCGGATTTGTTCTCGCAGATGTTTTCCAGCCGAGCGAAACGCGAAAACAAATATTACGAGTCGATATTCGGGATGAATGATATTCGATATTGGGTAAACATTTGGATGTTTCCGACATCAAAGTCAAGCGAGGACATTTCCCCGTAACGTAACGTAATTAGTCTCGACGGCATCGGGCCTGCGTAGCTTCATATCGTTGCGATGTTTTCGTTTTAAAGAAAATATAATATTTCAAACCATCATGTTTGACATTATTATTACGAAAATCAATTTTTATTACTTCATGTCAGCGTGTACACGGTTCAGTTCAACGCGCAAATACATACACATACATGAATAGAACAGAAACGCTGATCGTAACGTACGCCTAGATTACCAACATGCTGGCCGAAAACAGCTTAATTATTTCACGTAAATAAGTTGCGTTTGCGCTTTCTTTGAAATATTTCTTGTCTTTTGTCGTCCGTTAGTTCCTAAGGTTAATCATGCAACACGTGTCTCCAAAAATCCATGTTTTTCTCGCTTATTCTTATAAGATATCTTGCAACCGATTAGATCGTTAATTATTAAAGTGATAAATACACTACCGCCATATATAAGTAAAGATGAAAACAGGACGGAAAACGGCATATTCCAAACAATGAAACAAAACGATGTTTACCTGTTAATTCTGTTTACCAAATTTTTTTACAAGGTTAACTATATTATAAAAATAAATCAATACAAATTTGCAGGAAAACACAATATTCCCTTATACTTATTTCCACTTTAATTTATCAAGATCAGGACCGGTTTCGCTCATGGCGCGTTTTCAGTGTGACCAGGTTACATGTTGTGTAAAAGAACTATTAGTTTTTTCTAATGGATTCAATAATGTTTTACTTGGTTTTTCATTCTTAAACAGAAAATTGATTTCATTCGGGTTCTAGAATAATGAAGGATATCCAATTCTATCATTATTTTTGGAAAAACATTTAATTAGTAAACATTCCATCTCTGAAAATTCTCAGTATTGGATATTTTGCCGAAGCCAATGTTCATACGGTAGACACATCTTGTGTTTCATTTATAATTTGGGCAATCTTGTGAAGCCTCATATTTATATCGTACGGATGAACAAAATATTATTATTATAGGTTGAAAAGATTTGAATTTCATAATTTTGTTCTATCAAATAGACCAGGTTTGGCAAACTAATACAGTAAAAGAATACAAGTATTATGTTCGTGGAGATTAACAACACAATGTGTATTAGTATTAAATATATTCTATTTAATATCTATACCCTGATATCGTCGATGCTGTCCTACCAGGTAAGTGCCAATTAAATCACTATTTGAAATTCGACTTATTTAACGACTTTTTTATTTGCAAAGTTTTGGCAATGTGTTTTATAAATTTAAAGTTAATATCAGTTTTGGATTTATGAAAAATTATTATGTATTTTTGATAATGTTATTGAAATTACAAACATATTATCCCGAACAATTTATTTTGGGCATAACATTTTGCGAGCATATATGGATGTGCTCGCGATATGTTATGCCCCACCATTTTTACAAACTCACCTAAATATAAACCGCGTAAATAAAAAAATTGACTCCATAAAAAAAATGAAGATGGGTTCTGGAAAATCCGCATTAAAAAGATCGGCAGTTCGTTATACCGATTTTTTTTTATCATACAATACAACAATATAACCTAAAATAATTGAAATATTCGACGCTGTCTTCTTACATTCTAACCATTTTCTATATAACTGGTTCAAAAGATGCTTCCATCATTAGAAAATCTGGTTAGTTAATTCCAAGATAAGCGGAAATATCCGATCCGATTAAAAAATCCGCGATCATTGATTGTTTTTTACCTTTCGTAAATTCATCATCATTCAAAGAAATCATGGATATGGTTATAGATCAATTTTTAATACAGTGTAATTAATATAAATAATTTTAATACATTCGTAATAAATGTAAAAGGCAACCTTTAAATCGGGGGATGAGTGTATACATAACTAAATTATAATGTCACCTTGGTCGCTAATCGAAAAAGAAAATAATTGAGAAAATGAAAGCCTAATGCGCTTTTAACTGTAAAAAGAAAACCACCGGTCGTTTATTCATTTCGTGAAAACTTTAAAACGTGAATATTTAATGAATAACTCGTGGAATTTAAAAGCATTTTTCCTCTGGAGGAGCAGCAGCAGATTGCAGCAAATAAATCGTACTTCCAATATTGAACAAGTTCAACAAAATAAAAGGAAACTTCAAAGCTCGATACTTGCAACACCACCAACTTATTGAAAACAAGTGATTGGCGAAAAATTGCCGCCGTTCTTCACCGTTGTAATAATATTGTATATATTGCACTTGAAGTGTGAAATATCGTCAATGTACGCATTCACTAGTAGTTTTAGTTGAAGCTTAAATTATTACAATTCACATTCGTTTGAACAAGCTAATGTGTGAATTATCTTGTAAGTGTAATTGACTTATTGCTTAGTAAATAAATTATACATTTGGATTCCGTTAAAATGCGCACTTAGGTAACCAAAAGAGCGCAGGTTATCCTCCAAAAAATAAATAATTGCAAACAAGTCAGTCAGACCTAGAGTAAAATTTCAACTTAAGATGTATTGGTTTTCCACATCAGCTGTAGCATTATTTTGAACAAACGTCATTATAAAATTCATAATCTTAGTAAACTTTCGAAATTTCATAAACAATTTACAACCGAGTCGTATGGTATCAAAAGCAGAACTGTTCCATACATCATGTATGGAAAAATTCTGCTTTTAATACTGTACGACTCATTTCATGAATTTCGAATAATTATTGTACCTATTCAATTTTAACCTCATGTCTGTCAAAGTCATTGATACATTTTGAAAATGTTTTTTTGGACAAAGTTGTAGCAAAAAAATGTTCAGCTCCGTCGCATTACGTGCGCTGAACATTTTTCATCCTGATATTAGAATCGTAAATTTAAACGTGGTCTCGCTACCGCAGAGTGCAATAAATACAAATGACCCGCTTACATTTAATTTCGAAACAATAGTGGCAAAACTTAGTGCGAGGCCCTCGCGAATTTTAAAGTGCACTTAGTGTGTGAGTGGGCGAGATAAGTGCGCTAATTAAATGCAGGTTCGCGAGTAAAACACACACTGAGTTGAAAATTTAATTAAAGTTTCAGTTTGTTGAGTTTTTATCGCCCCGTAATCATGAATTGCTACGGTAAACAGTACTTTTATTTTGTCGATACTATAACATAGGAACGACTTGTTAAAATATATTCTAGTAAACTTTAGAGGTTTTTTTGAGTGTTAACTGTCAATGTTTTGTGAAAAGAAGTCGTGTTTAAAATAATAGAATAAAATGTTTTTTTGCACTAATTTGACCATTTAATACAATTACCAAGATCGCACGCTACGCATAAAAATGTTTTACTTTTTTCAAACAAAGAAATATAAACATATATGTATATTTAAATTTTGTCATTTCCATCTAAAAAAATCAATATATTTAGATATATTAATTAGATTTGGAAATTGACTTTTCTTTCTGTAACAGTTAGTTCTAGATACCAAACCATAGACTTTCTTATCGAAAATAATTCTTAAGTTCATTTTAATAAAACGTATTGATACCTAAAAAGTTGCATTAAACACTGGAGAAAAATCTTCTAAAAACAACGTATATATTAGAAATGCGTACTATAAAATTGGACCCAGATGTAAAAGACTCCACAGAAAAACTGACGAATTCAGGAAGACCTTGCTTGCTATCAAGAAATCTGCAGGAATAACGAAATGCGAACAGTTTGTCTCAGCATTTTCAACTGTTAAATAAATTAATTGATTCAATATTCATGTTAAATACCGCAAAATTTTCTAGCAAACGGTTATGAATAACTCTTTATTTGTTGTGGTTTTTGTGAAATTGTTTTTTGGCGATTGCGGTAAACAATTTAACTGGATTAACCTCATCACACCGGGCGCTTTTTATCACAGGTGAGTTTACTAATCTACTCCGATGAGACAGGAGTTTTAAAACATTTAGAGATTTATATTGCTAACGCTTGCGAAATTGTCATTACTTGAAAAAATTAACATTTAAACAAATGCTTTTTGGTGACTTTCTGTGATTCAAATGCGTAACGTAACCGAATGATTATTTCAAATAACAATATAGTCTTTCATAGAATTAATTTTAAACTTTTTCTAGAAAACCCTACAAGTAATTGTAATAACTCTTGTGTTTTAGAAACTTTTAAATAAAGTCATGTTTACAATTACATGAACTTAACGTTTCAATCAACCGGGAATATATTATTTTTATGAATAATTGTTATGTTTAAAACTAGAGATCATACGCTATTCCGTCTACTCCTCCCCGTTATTAATGACTCCGACTCCACCAAAAACACCAAGACATCGCAACTTCGACTCCATAACACCAAAATAATACTTTCGTCAAGCCATCGACGAGACAACTTCATTTTTAAATTTTATATTGAGAATAACATGTGTTCATTAATTAGTTATACGATATTTACACATAATGTGTTATTGACAAATAAAAATACAACGTCAATTTATACAGAAATCCTTTTTATATTTAATGTTTGTCGGAAATGTTACGGTACATTATTTTTCTCATAAATAGTTTTGAAAAATCTAATGTTGGTCGAATACTCAAGGTCAAGACTGATTGAAAGCATTCTAAAGTGACTTTGATATTCTTGCAAAACCGTCTGAGTTTCATGTTTCATATATGGCGCAATAAATTAAGGGATTTACCGATGCACGTTTTACCTGGGCGCTGTTGGAATAGAGCTTTCCTATTTTGTAGTTATACCATTGCTGAAATCATCCCCGCAGCAAATAACTCACTCCGTTCGCGCAAGCTACTACTATCATAATGAATGTATAACAAATTTAATTTCACGCTTCGCATATCTTATTTCTTTCTTTTACAATATCATTTAATTAAAAGATGGCGGTGAATCCATTCCGCCGGAGAGCCACAGGGAATCAGCAATGCGAGTCTTTTGATTTCTTTTTTACTCAATTTCAAACGAATTCATTTATAGTAAACATACTTTTATTCCCAGTAGTATTTGTGATGAATTTGTTTTATAAAATACAGTATTATCTCGTGAAAAAATACGTGTGTATGTATAATAAATTTATGTTCATTAAATAATTCCCTTCTTCGTTGTAAAATAAATTTATACAGTGGTTTTACATTAAATGAAGTTATATTTAGAATGTCGCTTTTATTTAATCATGTACATAGTATTTTAATTTTTCTTCAATTTCACGTTTATAACTCTGAATGTTATGTCCCACATAATGAGATACGAGTTTCAGTAAAAACATAGTTTGATTCCGTGTGATCAAAACTAAGTGTTTGTCCTATTCCTAACACGATTATTGTACCTACATATATTCTATTTCTGAAGAGAGAATTTATACGATTAATTTACAAGGAACAATTAAAAACATTGTGTTGCTCATTAATGATGGAGTTTAAAGTTGAAGCATATACGCATATATAAAAAAAACTGAATATGATTCAAATGTGTATGACTTCTAAAAGTGTTTGACGTCGTTGGCTTCGGTTACGGGTTCGAATTCCAGCAGACATGATTTATGGATTTCTGTTCAAAGGTATTTGATATCTAGAATTCCTCTATCCTATCATAAAAAAACGAGCGTAGAAAAAGCTATTTACAAACCACTCTTTCTGTCCTAGTCGTATCCCTATGAAAAAAGAGAGGTTGAACTGACTTACAACCACTTCTCGTAGAAACATTTCTGTTGATAGAAACTACATAAGGAGTCCGTATGCTCCACATAGGTAGTGAACATGGTTAGCAAAATGTCTACGCTCTGTATATGTGATCTCCTATGAGCTTTGACAATTTTATAGATTGATTATGCCGTAGCCAGTAATTTGTTAGCAATAAAGCATTCACGAGCTGTAAGCCCGTCGCCCCCAACGGAACGATTTTTCACATTATAAAAAAATAAGAAATTTACCGACATAAACAATCAAATGCATACTTACTTATCAAATAAATCAGAATGAATAAACTTGACTAATTTTCCAAGTGGAACATGGTTTTACGAATATTTATGATGATTTTAAAATTGATTATACATACTTGATGTTATTTAATTATACATACTGAAACTATGTACATAATTGCTTTCGCCAACAACTATACCACATTGAAAGCATCGGTTCTCATCCGATTATCAAAGCTTAGGAGTTATACAACAGTCACTCTTCGTTAGCGATGTGTACAGCTATGTACAATTTATTATACTCCAAGAAGATTTCTCTGTTTTCATTTTATTATTTACAAATTTGTTCGCGTGTTCCGTTTACTAAAGTTTCTCCTTTGAAGTTGGTGCCTACAGCATTGAAATCTATTGGAGCATTCCGGTTAACCAATTCTGATGCGATGTTCATCTCGTCTTTCAGTTTTTTGTCTGGCGTAAAATTTAAGCCACTTAAATTGTACGTCGCGAAACTTCCCATCTTAGCGATCGTTAACATTGTCGGAATATCAAAACCTTTGAATAATGAATACATTTATTCGTTCCAGAGCCGGAGTTCTATTGTCTTTTAGGCGGCTCGCGCAAAAGACTGCGCCCAACGTTTTGCGATACCTACCAGACTCCTCTTGAAGCTGGAACTTTGTATCGCGTATAAATTTTCCCATTAATATTCCTAATCATACTTTTGGCATGACTGCTGGATACATGTAATACTTAAGTGGCGTACGTAAGTCTTTAAAATTATACATTTTCATAGTAGATGACATTTTTTACTTCCAAGGTGTTCACTGTCAATACTTAATTGGTGGGAAGGCATTGTATTCAAAAAATAAAACACTCATTTGTACTAATTCATCTTTTATTTTAATGTAATATAATCATGACAATAACATTATCAACTGATAAGAATTTAATAGTGTATTTTATTATCAGTTGATAATGCTCGTCATGAGCGAAATCGGTTCTGATCATATAAAATTGAATTAAGTAAAAATGTGTGTTTTATTTTTAGAATGTAGATTGATTTTTTGAACGTGTAGCTTCAATTCTTCCATATCTGTTATCCTTCAGCATGCTTTTAAAACTCTATTTTTTGAAGAAGAAAATATCATAACAAATTGTTTTTATTTTAAGATAGAATAAAATCGATGATTTTTAATGATAATCTTTTTATAAAATCAATTATTATGGTCAATCTCGACATAAACCACCATTAAATAAACCGGTAAATATGATAAACATAGTTTTGATGAGTTTTTTTTTCATTTTGGTTACCACATCAATCAGATTTCATGGTAAATAATTTTGATATTGTTTTGATAAAAAAGTGAAATGATGGTAACAGAGTCTGAAGATTTTCTGCAGGACAGAAACTTACCTTCGTCACATTTTCTGGATATTGCGCTGCTTCCCTCTTCACAAATATTTCTTATGAATACTTTACCAGTTTGTTGAAAAAATATCTTGTGGGTTTTTAGTGGATAGCCTTTTTTCTAACATTAATTTTGTGTATCGAGTAGATTTCACTGACGCAATCCACTATATTACTTCCTGTGTATCCTTATGTGCTTAGATAAAGAAACGTAAACCTTTCGTAGTCTTAGAAAAAGGCCTAAAATTCTACGGTAAAAAAAAAAACTAAAAATATGTAATCTTTTTTCTTTGCTGCATCATAAAAAGACTCTTATTTGTAGTAAAGCTTTTCAATGTTTTTTCTCGTAATTTAATGAAAGTTTGCTTGTCGCTTTTCTGACATATGTGACTTACAATTTCGTTTTTCTGTACGCATCTCCGATTAGTCATTTCAAATAATTATATAGTTAAAGATACATGAAATATATCGAGCGTTGCACTGAGTTTTTTGTACATAGATAGATCGTGTTGGTAGTTATTATGCGAGTATTGCTTGTGGAAAATTCATATTGCAAAGCGGTTCGACAAACTTTAAGCAGAAAGGTGTTTCCATTAGCTGTGTTTGTGTTGGTTTAGGCTCCTTTACAGATATAATTTATTGAATTATCACTGGAAAACGAGTCACGCTATCATGCACGACGTTAACAAAAAAAGTTAAATACCTTCAATGATATCATCATTATTCCGAAGTTTACTAACGTATCACTATTTTATTATGAGTAGATTTTTTTTAGGAAATTCGTCCAAAATAAAAATATGTATAATATCCATATTATGTCTTGGTGAGAGACTTTCAATTCTGGAACCCGCGCTGATGAATACATCCAACGAACATAATTATTTCATAGATCCGCAACCTCCTGTTTGTCAGTGTGGTCCTTTTTTATTTGTAACATGAATTATTCTCTTGTGTCAAATCAAGTCCATTGCCTATGTACATTATAATGTCTGAACTTCTTAATCAAATATACGATTCTGTACATACATTTAGCCTCAAATATTTTGTCTCGCTTATTCATTATGAACCTATTAGAATGAGGGTTCATGTAGAGTTGGTTCACAGCATTTTTTTGCATACGTGATTTCACTTTTAGTCGACGAAAAATAGTCATTCAATCTTTACTCCTATAAAAGTGCAAATAATTTTAGAAACTATATTTTATTGGTCAGTATTATATTACCTGAATTTTCTGTATAGTCAGTGTACATTGTGATAATAAAATGTAGTTAGGTATTGTTAAGTTGTCAACATAAAACTGACCTCGAGGCTTAAATGATCATAATATAACTACTGGCTTTTCTTTATAAATACTGTATGTATAATATATCAAATATTAAATACTGCCCTCATGTTGTTTTTAATACTTATCAGATTAATTTAAAAGCCTTTAATAAAGTTATTTTATTACTACTTTTTTTGCTTGACGTAATATACGATTTGTTGTTTTCTTTCAGTTTTTTTTTTTCATTGATCTGGTACAAGGAAAGGCTTTTACGTATTAACGTCTCCACCCTCTCACATCGGTGTCCAATGTGTCAATCTTTCAGTTGAATCTGTCAGACTGTTATTAATGTCTGATTGAGGTATGTATAGTACTCGTCAATATTTTTATGGTGGCGTGAGCCTGTACTCGTTTGCTACAATACACCTGTGAATACTTCAAAAATATTTTAGTTTGTGTCGTCGACGTCATTTGCTTCGTGTTGCTGGGTCCAATCCCACTGCAGACAATTTTATTTAAAAATCAATTAATGGTTTTTTTTGGATAGATACGACAGCGATCAGCTACTTTTATTATTCTAGTCCTATCCTTATAATATAACACATTTACCCTCCCCGAATGATTTAAGGTTGAGTATTTGAGTAACAAGCATTTTGTTATAAAACAATGTATATTGTAATAAAAATCTTTTATTATTTTTATTATAATGCCATTCCACCAAGTATTGACAGTGAACACCTTAAAAATGTATATTGTCATGAACTCCATAATAGTTTATATGATTTAAATTGGCAGATGGCGCGGTTACACAAAAAATGTTATAGATACGTATATATTTTAAAATATAAATATTATTTTTATTTTATTAATTTGTGAAATTATGAATTTAATGTGTGAAATTTTAATGAAATTGTGAATTAAATGAGAGTTATGTACTTCTACCATTCCATTTCGAAAGTAATTAAAATAAAAACTACACGTGTCGCAAGAAGTTTTAAAAAATATATATCTCTAACACCTAGATCAGGGGTTCTTAACCGGTGACGGACGCACTTGAGATTTAGGAGAAGAGTGACGGGCGCAGGCCGAATTAAAAAAAAAAGATTTACTTACATAGTATTAAAAAGTAGTATATATGTATGTATTAATTTTATTATTGTTCCCTTAACTGCTTTAGAATAACATTGGATATGGTTATATTTTTTCGATTTTAATAAATAATTGTATTATATATTCATGTTTTGTTTTTGTTTTTAAACGTTATTAAATACTTTGCCGGGGCGCACAAAAATGGCTCCGCGGTAAGTACCCCTTATCTAGATACATAAATCAACCATATTTAACAATTTGACTTAATAAAACAAATATTCAGTAAATTTACCCTTTTAAATAGAATATTATGATAATAATATATTAATCTAATCAAAATTATAGATAATTGTGTATACATATCTGAAAAAATATTCTTTATTATTTAATAAAAACATCTATATTCAAAGTTATCGTAAAGGCCAAGTCAACACGTTGAGTTAGGTGGTTTTTGCAGCCGTCAGTTGGTGAATATTGGCGTAACTTTGTAATAGAAAAACAAAAGGAAAGATCATCCGGGAGTTTTCAACCCTCGCAGTATAACTGACGGGTTTGACGGATGTTCGTCCAACGAAATATACCGTTGGGCGTCGGCGTAATGTGCTTGTTTAGTGGACGCGCACTGTCTACGAGAAAGACTTTCAATTTATTTCTAAACTTTTCTGTAAATATGAAGTATAAAATAATTTATGTATTTTGTACATTCTTTTTTTATTGCCATGTTCACACTTTTTGATCTATTTTTACTTCGTTAGTTGTATAAAGATTTTAAAATAAAAATGCAGCTTTGTTTGCTTGCTAAAAACGGTTTATTGTTTCCGTAATGAAGCAACATAATGAACTAGTTTCAATGTTTGACAGCTAGATTTCCCGATTCACTAAAGATACTTTTTTCCTTGCATTATCCAATAATCTTTCTAATAAAACTGTGTAACTATAAAGTAACGATATATGTGGCCTGTGTGATCTGTGGCCTAATCTACTCGTTTGGTTATAATTAGTTTAGTGATATAGGGCCGCGTTTCTCAACCAAGGTCTTCATCACTGGCAGAGCGAACATTTTTTAATACTTATTATTACTAGTAAGGGGGCACGGGCTCAAAAAGGTTGAGAAAATATGATCCAGGGCTTGATTTTTTATGAAAACATGATACATATATAATTCCAAGGCATAAATATGAGTTTTTTTTTGTTTACTTTCTATTCCACTCAATTCAGAATTGCTAGTAGAGTGTCGATTTCCAGCCATTCCTCGTTACATAAACCACTTTCAATTGCCAAATTTGCGTGTACATATGTATATGATCTTACTTGATATTAAACATCGTATGTTATGTCAAGCATATCGTTTTAAACATTGTTAGTGAGTAACTTATTATATTTCATAAATATCCTAGTGATAATATCAACGCCACTGATTTAATGCTACTGAGTCTAGCGGTAACAGATTATAAGTACTATGAAACTAGTTGAAGTTAAGTAAAAGTAGCCTTCAAAACTGTGACGTGTTTTATTTTCAAACAAGTGAACCGGTCGCTGAAATTCGTGGAAGCACAGCTGCCAGTTCTCCTCGAGGATGAAGCTTATTTTCCCCGACAATCCACCGAGTGTAATTGTACAAACTTCTGTTATTACTAATTCCTACTTATTTTTCATACAAAATTGTTTTTTATGCTGCCTTAGTATACATTCACCTCCGAATAATTTGCCTGAAAGATGATTAAAAATATATATATATATATATTTTATAATACAAATATATTAATAACCATATCTTGCTGATTTTCTA
This sequence comes from Himalopsyche anomala, assembly GCA_031772345.1. Taxonomy (NCBI): domain Eukaryota; kingdom Metazoa; phylum Arthropoda; class Insecta; order Trichoptera; family Rhyacophilidae; genus Himalopsyche; species Himalopsyche anomala. Next base: position 17,127,043 of record CM062824.1, read on the forward strand.
AAACACATTCAAACGTATGTAAGGAAAATAATGTGCCCGGTACTTGTCTTTACGGGACTATTGCAGCTATATTACATTCTTCTTCTTCTCTTATTTGGCCATGTTCGCTCCCTATATGGAGGATATGGCTCCATGTTTTCCTGTCTCCCGCCAATTGCTTTGCTTCCTCCCATGACATGCCAGCATCCCTCAGTTCCGCCGAGTACATCCTATGGATAGTACCCGACGGACGGGCCACGTACATGCCTTAAAGTTATTAAATGTTTCATAAGTGATGTCGTCTTGGCAACTCAAAACATTTTTAACTCGCATAGCAACCGAATATATAATCTTTTGTCAAAAATAATAAAATTGTTGATTATGTCACCATTTATGCATCAAATTTTATTTTCATCAACTCAAAAAACAAGAAAGTAATCAATCATTCAAAAATTTTAAAAAAACTCGTAAGTTAACCTCAGAAAATATCAAAAATATTCGTGACGTTACAAAATTTCATAATATAATCAGGTCTTTGATAATTTCAGTAATACTAAACTATTGCTTTGAAACAGTTGGTTTGAAAGTAAAGAAACACGATAAATATTGTCTAATGTTACGATATTCGTTTAAAGTAAAAATGAACACTATATACAATTTTACAGTTATGAATTATAACACATATGAACAACCTCCGGCCCACAGAGCCATTTTGTCCGGCCCTGACTACCAAATCGGTGAGCTAAAAAAAATAAATAACGAGGCTAGCAACGTTAATAATTTGGTCCGGCCCTTGACTCGGAGTCTGAATGATAATTTGGCCCCAGGCCTAGGAAAGGTTGCCCATACCTGAATTATAAAGTATATCATTTGAGCCAACAAGAAGTGAAGTGTGTCAAGTGGTATTTTCAAGAAAAAAGTTAGATGCCTTGTAATATTCTACACGTCTTAAAGTATCGTAAAAGTGAAGTAACCTCAATTAATACACATTACAATAGTGTTATCTCCGGAAAGTAAAAATATGCAATTTACCAAAACACCAAGCAAGACGTGATTGTACTTAATTAAAAGTCCCCAAAAAAAGTTTTACTATTTTATTAGTTGGCTCACTTCACCTTTCGAGGGTTTATATTATACTTATTATCACAGAAATTAATAACTGATGAAAATGCTCGTGACAAGCAAAACCGGTCAGAATCTTAATTAAAAAAAAAACTGAAGTTAGTACAGAATTTTTATTTTACTGTTTACAAGTTTTTGCAATAGATATTGTCGATTTCGCTCGATAGACTTCCTAGACAATTTAATTTTTAGCCGTTGTACAAATTTACCGTTTTTAAAGCATTCATTTAATTGTTAGTGTTTTTGATTCGACTTATTTTGTTTTGTGTAGCTTTTAACTATTTTATTATGAAATCATCGCGCAGAGAAAAAAATGAAAACAATACTACACCCATTGCTGAACTGTATTTTTAGGTCTAAGTCCTAAGCCAAGTATTTATTCTTCATTAAATAAAGCTTATGTCTTTTACTAGTTTATTAATTTAACCTAATCCTACGTGAGCCGACAATATTGACAACATCAAACAAATAATTAAACTCAAAGACCGTCTGAAAAGATTATTTGTAGAACACGATTCGGCAACTCCGTCGTCCACACACTCTTAACACTCTCTTCTCTTTTCTTTGGCTGCTACGAAGAAAATTGTATCAACGGCATTAGACCCGTGGTTGTCGTGTTGCTATTAACCTGATTGGTAGCGAAAAAATAAAAATATATAATTATAAAAACTTTTTTGAGGTTAGATTCTCTTGAGATTTTTCGGCGTAAGCTGCCTAAGAAACGAAACTTTTTTCTTTCGATACAAAATTGAGTTGACGTGAATTGTTGCGAAAACTTTTTTGTTCAATGCCACCGAGAATAGACGACTAGACTAATCGAATAAATTTTGTTAACTGCTACCACGGTAGTAACAAATTATAATTAAAGCAGAACAATCCAGTGAACTTTGTTCAAGTGATCATTTAATAATGCAAACATTGGCATGAAGTATTCGTATTACTGGTCCATACAAGGTATTTAATTATTGTTTAAAAATATATTTGACATTACAGCTGATCCAGGTGTGCCAAATATTTTAAAATTAAAAGATCATACGAGATAAACTCGATTAGAATTCACATTACAAATGCCCATGACTTAGATCTCAAATTAAATTGAATTGAAAAAAAATCTAAATTTGACACTGAACTAGGAGACTTAACGGCACTGAAAACTCACACTCGCCTGATCGGTAGAGCCAACATTTTACCAACCAAAAAATCTCTAAAATTGAACCAGTGTGGCCATTCTCAAATTTATTAAAATCTAGACATTGATTAAGAAGAAGTTTCCAATAGTCAACATGATGTTTTTATTTGGTTTTTACGGTTGGTATAACGTAAATGTAATCATTGCGGCTATGTTCACTATTGTCATAGCCGATCTGTTAAACGGCGACGGTAAGCAATTTATTCAGTCGCATGTAAAGAATACCTTCAATGTCCTACAAACTAAAAACATACTTACTGTTCGAATTACTATTGTATCAGTTAACAGTGAAGACACTGGTGTCTAATTTTGCCAACTCCTATTTATATAAACGTCTAATCGACGCTCGAGAGTCTAATTCGTAAAAATTCAGCTAAACGAGTTACAGTTGAACTCAGTTATAACGATGTTGGAAATAGCGAGATCTCGGATGTAATGAGGAAACATTCGTTGACATTTTAGCTTATAGTTTTCTGCGTACATTTATTCACTTTTATAACGAGTTACTTCTGGGCATGCCAAACAAAAATATCGCCAAAAATTTGAAACAATGAGAGTAGTGACAACAATGAAACAAGCATCAACTTTAAATTTGATAAGAAAAGTGGATTGACTGAAAAATTTAATATACGTGTAACTGGTGTGTGAATAAATTCTAATTGTGTATTTTTGGTTGAATTGCGACTTTTTTGTTATGTGAATGCTCCAGATACTCTATGTCTTCATGTGATGGGATGTTTGTAAGCATTTAAAAATACCTATTCTCTGATATAACGAGTAACGATTTTAACGAGCATATTTATCGGTCCCATCGTTCTCGTAATAACCAAGTTCGACTTTAGAATAAATGCAGTCAAATTAAATAGTTCTGCGACATGCATATCTAATTTTAATTTGTGGACATGTGATATGAAAGAAATATTTTTCGAAACTGGGCATTGTATTTGAATTTGGAGAGTGTAAGTATCATTGTGAGGATTTGTAGTATATAATATTTTAAAATTCGTCGCTTATCAGTCTTGTTAGATGCCTTTGATCTAACACTCTTGTCTTAATAAAATTACGCTGCAAAGTTGCCAAAGTAATTGAACATGCGCTCGAGACTATGCCAAAACTCACCAAGACGTAAAGGCAAACAATTCGGGGTCGAGAGAATAATTAACTTGTTTCCACCGTAACTTAGCAGTAATTCTTTATTCATTAGGGCATTTCGTATTGAGTGCTCATTTTTTATTCCATTCTCTCGAGGAGTATACGAACGGCGATGATTTCTTATTTGTTTGTTTGGCTTTTTATTTGTCTTCAATATTATTTTCTTTCGCCAGACGTCTTAGAACAAAGAAAAAACTATTATTACACAGTTCGTGATTTTCATCTGCTTACTTATTCAAACTTAAGTGAATGAGATTTTGAATCGACTAAAATTGATAGTGAATAATGCGTTTAATTAAAATCGTTTCAGAAATCATTTTGTCACAGTTTGCGTACTACATACATTTTATTTAGCCCAGAAAATAGTGAAAGGTTTAAATTTCAATCAAACACTGCTGAAAACATTTTTTATGAACTTACCCGAGTACTAAAATGAAGAAAAAAACGTTTGTTAATAAGGGACTTCTTTTTTCTCACATTTAAAGTTTTTCTTTGCCTGACGGCAACTCATTTTTCATTACTGCCGCGCGAATTTTTTGTTCCTCAAGCCTGCCTTTGATAAAGAAATAATTTTAATTCATAGTGTCTTTTCAAAAAACTCGGAAGTTTTCTGTCTAATAACAAAATATATTACAAAATAAAATGTATTAGATTTACCTTTTTTCACCAAAAAATGTGTGTTATAGTATATTGTTTTGAGTACATATTGCAATAAATATACCCATATCTGTTATAATTTATCTTTCTTTCTATCTTGACTGTTACGCAGCACACACATAAACTCTATCCTTCGGTTGACGTATGCGCTAAAAGTGTGTGTGTTATATTGTTATTATAATGTTCATTTTCAACTTACCACACTCTTTCTTTCTCTCTGCGCATCGTTCGCATTAAACGTATTGAGCGAATGCTAGTAATGTATACTTCTAAGATGAACTTCATAAGTCGCTCTCCAATTTTCGTTGAATTCTTAAATACTTAATTGAAATATAACATCGCGTAGGAACTAGATTTTCTCTATTTCTGCGGTACGTCCTTTTTCTTAAACTTGTGCAACACAATTTGAAAAAACATCGACCGTTTATATTTTTGGTTATTATATATCAAACCAAACTGTACAACCAAGTGGGATATTTGTTTGTCTTGAAGGACATAGTGAATTTAACCAAATAAACAAGAAAAAATTAGGCTTTGCCTCTAGGCTGTGAACTGTATATATTCTCGTCGCCGTCACAGGAACCCTACTCATTAATTATGATTAAAACAATACTCACACATATTATTAGTAATTTAAATAATCAAATTTAGAAAAAGAAGTCGGATTCTCGCGATTCAGTCTTTTCCAAATAAAAACACACCTCTTAGACTCCGATAGCACTGCCTTGGTTCATATGTTTCTTTTTAGTGTCGTTCCAGATATTCCAAGATATTCCAAGACGAGCTTCTAGTTTACCATAAAAACTACAACTATTAGCGTTCTGTCAAATAAATCTAGATGCCATTTATTGTATCTGAAAAATAATTTTAATAATTAAACCAATAATCATGATAATTTTGACATGATTTTTGTCCACTGTGTAGTATGTTTAAAAACTGATCTTTTTTTATTCTGATGACAATCGAGTCTCAAAAATATTCTTATAAAACCAAGATTACAAATAATCGATTTGTTACTAATAGCATTTTTATCGGAATCTTTCGATTACAAATGGACATTTACGAAGATAAATTCTATTTTCATTATTATTTTGACAGCTTCTTTCGTTGCTTCGTAAAAGTTTCATCCTTTTCATCCTGTCATTGAATATAATATTTGAATGATACTTTTCAATTGGATTTTCGTCTACAGACATTCACATTCACTCCGGAGTGCGTTAGTAATGCATGCCTCCAGAAAACTAGTACGCTACCACCATTAAGTAATTAAGATATGAATCTAAATTTGACGTTGCGCGCTTACATAAAATACTTTGATTATACACGGAATAACTTATTTTGCAAACGGATCAAACACCAGATATAATGGACCGTTGAAATAATGATGATATTATGTATGTGATTTTAAGTAGAACTCATGTTAAAACAATATATTTGGTATTACATATAATTGTCAAAACTATTTTATAAAGAGACTCAATAAATTAGAGTATTTCTATTGTTACGTCGAAAATATCAACCTTTGATAATGAAGCTTGCATTAATTTATCCACAAATCATTTGATCGCTAAACGTAATTTTCACCGATGAATTACATTAAATTTGTAGACAACGGAATGGAATATACGTCATTGGACACCATCAATGTGCATTGCTTTGTGGCTTTGATTTTAGTAGTCGTGTGATATTTGCATTTGCGAATCACCCCATAAACCGCTTCCAAGCACAGGGGCTTAAAAATAAACTTATTATTTTTATTTGACATGGAATTTTGCTATCCGAATAACGGAACTCTGAATTTTATTGCGAGTAGGTTTTCCCAAGTGCTGAATCCGCTACTGGATGTTTAACAACGATTTTGATAATTTGCAATAAATATCCAAAATAACGTTGCACTTTATGATTTTTATGTGGTAGTATGATTTTTGACTAGTATACTAATATAATGTACTTACCCAAACATATACCACATTTTATCCGTCCTAAGGTTTTGCTTTGCTGTTTACGAATGTATTTTATGTGTAATATTAATAGTGTCAAGCAAAAAACTTGATCGATTGTATTGCAAATAAATTAACTGTAAGTTAAAACTTCAAATGTCAAAATTCAGCATGATTTTGTTTTTCAGTTGAAATTTTTTTTTAAAAATAGATTTGAACATAAAATGCTTGCATGGCAAGGATATAATCAGATGATTTTTGACAAGTTGTCCAGACAGCGCTTTGGACGTATGTTTTCTTCAGTTGCGGTGTTCACGAGTCGAATAATCCGAATAACATGATAATAATATCTCACCATTTTATATGCGACATAATATTGATTTATGACTAGATCCAGATTCAAAATTTTGTCGTGGGTAGAATAATTACTGTTCTTTCAACAGATCTTTGGCAATGTATATGTTTTTTCGCTTTGCTCATTTAGGTAAACAAATTCTAAGTCAAATTATTTTAATCGATATAATATTAAAAGTAGGAGATAGTTATTTGAAAAAATGATAAAATCGATTAGTTTAACTGTGTTTTTCGATGATAATTGTTTATTTGTTTCAAAACAGCCATTTTTAGTTTTTCTCTTATGAACCTGAAACCACCCGAACCCCAATAAGTGAATGTGCTTTTGTTTCTAAGAATGTTGATATGTCTTGTACATCGTAAACTTTTCTACATATCATTCAAACTTGACTTCAAAGCAAGAATCTAACCATCTCTTGAATGAGGTTTCGTGTGTCTGTCTATAACGTTTCACCATGTCTCGAAAAAAGCCCCGAAGACATGTACGTCAAACTTAGGCAAAAACTTGAAAGAATTTCTAACCAAAGTACTTTTTTGCGTCGCATTGCAGTAGAATGTCTCGAACTTGACAGACTCTGAAATTCCAGCGAATAAGTTCAAACTTTCACAACCCTAAAAAACAAAACAAAGAGCGAACCAAGTGGCACACGGCACTGTAATAAAATACTATTATTATAGCGGCTATCGTTCCGTCAGAGGCATTTTTGAAGGCGTTAATTGTTACGGCGCCGATTTGAGTAATCCCCCAGCGATTCGGCGAAATCAGAAAGCTCAAAAGTTTGTTCGGCCCGGAAATTAGTTGCGAGTTAGTCGCTTTCGATTTGCCGTTTCAATCTTCTCTTTGGGAATTTATATTGCGTATCGCATGAAAGCTTCCATGAGCTTTTGGACTATTGTTGAATATCGCGGGATACTTCCAATTTGATTACGAGATGGCGGAGTGTCCATTATTGCGTTTTAGATCATTTCCGAAAGCGGCTTCGATATTAACGCAGCTATAATTGTCGATCATCACGCTATACTTCAATGAAAATGAAATAATCTGATCGTTTTTTGAATCGGAAAGTTTACTAGCAAAATAATAGTTTGAGTTTAAAAAACTTGTTTTTAAATAAAATATTAATGAAAATAATCAGTGTAGGTATATTATTTATTTTAAATGGATTCAGGTTGATTTTTAATTAAAAAATAATTGGATATCTTATATGTATTTTCAAATTAGTGTTTCGATATGAACTATGTTTATGAACGGATAATGCCCGCTTCCAATGTAGAGTGTATCGACGTCTTAGAGCTAAACTATTGTATCTCACATAAATCATAATATAGAGAAAACTGATTTTGAATGTTTGTAAATGACACCTTGTGAAATAAAAATTAATGTTTAGTTTCATATTATCGTTGATTTATTTAACTTTCATAGTTTAAAAAAATCCACACTTGTAAAAAAAGTAAGCTTTCTGAACTGGAATAAAAAAATCATTTAGTTTTAAAAAAAGAAATATATATATTGTTAAGGAAATAAAATATCTGTACTCGTGAAAATATTGTCTGAAGAATTCACAATACTATATTTTAATATGTAAATAATCTTTGAAACGGTTGGTTTATAGATGCAATATTTAAACACATACAAATATAGGCTAGTTTTGATGCATTTCAGTACTAACTCATTTTCGACCAAAATTTGATATATAATACTATATATTAACTCTAAGTCATCGATTTAAAATCCTAATAGAGCTGCTTACCGCTGTTTAGTTGTTATACGAAAACTGCTTGTTACTCAGTATTTCAACCTCTCTTTTTCGAAGTGAGTAGACATAATGATATGACAAGGATTCGAAACTTGTAAATTGTGATTAACTCTGATGAATTTTTCTACGGCCTGTTTCGGATGTTAAGGATCGGATGTGTGGGTATTTCAGAAATCATATACATCCTTACATTTAAACAGAAATCTTTAAATCGATTAAAAAATGATTTGTCAAACTGTGTATTACTAGGATTTGAACCCTTGAGAACAGCAACTAAAACTAATGACGTTAAACAATTGACCACTGTGATATAAAATTATATGCAGAAACCTTTTTTTTTCGTTTCATTTCAAATTGAAAAACCTACCGATGTACTGTATAATACTATCAAAATAATTCTGACAACTTCATTACAATGGAGTCAGATATGCTTAATCTTTTTAAGTTTATCCACTCATTCATAAACGTCACGTTAATATTGTGATATATGCATGTGACAAGCTTAATTAAAATGAACGCTCAACAAATTTAATCAATTTTTGACACGATGCTAAAATAAGTTTTTCAAAGTGGCCGATCAAAATTCGGTGACAGTATAAAGCCAAAAATATAATTTGAAATAATACGTGCGAAATGATATTATATTAAATAACACTACAGTTAATTAATATCAAATTAAATTTGATAACTTTGTTATTCCACTTATTATGTTACAAAATGTGTCAAGTGAAGCTTTGAATATTGAAATGTTTTGGAGTTTTAGGCAATTAATACATGGCATTAATAAAAGTAAATAAGGCTTTATAAAGGATAGGCGGATCACGATTATTTCTTTTATTTCTATTTTGATTAACCGTACCTAATGTAAGTAACTAGTTAATGATTACTATCTCTCGCGGCTCGGAGACTAGAAAAATACTTCTCTGCCGATGGGGGTCGTTTAGGGAACCCCAGTGGTTTCCTCATTATTGACATTATTCTTATGAATTTCAAAAAAATAGTCTAAGGGCCTTAAAATATCTCTCTGCATCATTCCTCATACATTTTTCTATAAAAATCCGTGTTTTTTTAAAATAAATAATCATATTTTAAGTTGCGCGTAAAAAAGTCATCCCAGCACACATATTAAATTGCAACTGACGCGTTTAGCCCAGCTATCTTACGAACGATCGCTTATCGCGGGCGCTTATCTCGTTATCTCGTTATCGCGTATTTATATAAACTACAAAAGGTCCAAAAAACTATGATATAAGAATTACTTAATTATAAACATTGTATCACCCATATTAAAAAGGATATTTAAGAAAAAGTGGGTATTGGGGTCGCATTTCTTGAGCTTAGAACCGAAAAAGCTATCAAAGTTTGTATTTACCCTCCCATGCGTCCAGTAGAAAATGTGTAATCCCGACTTTTATTTTGTATTTTATAACTGAAAAATTATAATCAATTCTTTAATTAATTCGTAAACCTCATGATGTTAAGTCAGATAATACTTCTCAAAGAAACGAAACACGTGCCAAATTTTGTAACACAAGTTGAATAACAAAGTTATCTACTTCCACACAGTTACCGCCGAATTCATCGAAGATACCATACACACAGTTAAGTGATAGTTTAAAGATTCTTCTTATATAATATGAGAATAGTTCTCTCGCTGTGAAGTATAGTATGTAATTGTTTCAATCTTCCCTTTGTTCATTAATTTGCATGCTAACTGAAAAAAAGTATCTTGACAATAGCTGTTGTACATTGGGTTCCTTCATTATTAAGACCATTCCACTATAACAAACTTTTAGTAATAGTATCTACGGCAGATATTCAAAACATTGACATACTTGATATATGTGTAAGGCAGCGATTTCCAACCTGGGATGCGCAAACAGTCCAAAATATTTATTTTCTCTTTAAATATGAAATAAAGGATGCGTAGGCGCGAAGATATTTTTTTCCTTCAAAGGGAGGCGTTGGAAACCACTGCTGTAAGGTATTTGACAAACGAAATATGATTCCCGTAAACCATCGTAAACGTTTCCCCACTCGCCTTGCCTTCTCTGATTTATGAATTCTTATTTTTTTGTTGGATTGGGCGACAAATTTTTAGTAATTTATTTTCATATTATAATTCAATTTGATAATTTTGTCATTTCACTGATTGTGTCTTCAGACTCCAATTTTGTATTATTTAATAATATCCCACCGCATTTTTTTTACCTGCGATACAACTTTTTATAGTAAAAACTCTTTTCAAAGTTCACAATCAAAAGAAACCCACATAATTATTTTAAAACTAAAAGAAACATTAAATTTCAGTACACATTTTCAATGCAATTAACACGAAGGCCCGTAATGAGAGCGCGCCTTCAAACGTCTGGCCTTTTATGATTTTCTATGAACAAATAATTATTTCTCTTGCGCAAACATTCCAAATCCAATGAAAATTTTAAATAAAATAAATAATGAACCAACTCTATTAAAGTTTGTTTTTATTTCTAGTTTCAAGAATCCAATCAGATATTAATGAAATAACTTCTAAGTAAACTTGGAGTGTATGATGGGTAAACTTGAGCTGTTTTATTATTTAAAATATAAAAGTTTGAAAAACTTAACTAATAAAACATACATTATAAATCGAGATATATTTCTTTTACTTTTAGAATTTCTGGCTTATTAAATAAATAGGTTTGTAATTTATTTTTCACGCCAGTAAATTTTCTAACTACTTAAAAATGCAACAAAAATCCCCCCGTTGAGGTCAACGGGCTTACAGCTAGTATTTTATTAATAGCTAATGAACCGTGTACAGCGATATAAATATAAAAAAACAGTCGATAAACCTTTTTAACAAAATAGTGATGCTACATACATAATAAATTGATACATTAGACCCGTATTTTTAGCGTTTTTCGATACAAATTATACAATATATGCCAATTTATATCTAAAATTTTAAACTATGCGAATATGTAGATGATAGATTTAATGATACATAAATCAGAATTTAAAGTAAAGTTTCTTTTTCAAAATAACTTTATTATTATAAAAACGTACTAAAACTATAGACTATATTCGCTAAATACCAATAATATCTAGTTAAATTATTGTAATCTAAAATGATACCTCAATTAATGCAATGCAAATATCACGTAAATTTGTCTGGAGTCACTTTCGGGATAGGATCGAGGCCCTCGATACCTCGACACCGGTCCTCGATCCTATTTTTGACGTTTCTACATTAAACGCACACAACGCACCACCCGATCCGAATTGTTCCGTGAGTTTGGTCGTTCGATTGTTCCGATTAGTGATGCTTACAATTATTCAGTGACTATAGTATATACTCGTTTTATGGATGCTAAAAGTATTTTTAATACAATTTATAATAGTATATAAATGATGGATAATTGTTGCTATAAAACACTTAAATTAAAAATTGAAATCATTGATTAAAATAAATGCTAAAAATACCGGTATCTAATATGTAATTTATTTCAGCTGAAAATGAATTATTGTCATTTTAAAAATATCTGTAATTTTAAATTTTTAATTTAATGAATTTATTACATTTGGATAACTGCGGGCTACATTTTTTATTAAATTAAGAATGTGTCAAAAGATATTTTTTAAAAACTCATCGGAAACAAAGCGCACAAAAAGAATTACTTAGATGGAAAATGGCCGCGTGTTTCAGAATGGTGCAACTGAATAGATAAATGATGTGAGATCAGACACAAATGTTTCCCCAAAATGGGTGTCTTTTTCGAAAGAGTTTTGCGGAATTACTTCACCGAAAATGTATTATTATTAATGATGTCACCGACATTTACACGTTTTTACACAAATGAGGGTAATGTAAATTAAATAATTATTACATTATATAGTTGTTAAATTAATATTATTAATTCGCGTGGCACCCCCAAGATTTTGAATCATCTGCCGATAGTTTTGTTTCTTCCTTTGTTAAGTCATCGTTTAGTTTCGTTGAATACATATTATAGTACGCGATAGTCTTCCAGGATGCCAGAATCTCACCGACTAAATAAAACTCTATTCAAGAATACTACTGTAGTACAGAAATCACTGGTCCGTCTCCAAATCTCTCGATTTCCAATAAGCTAAATCATCTTATCCGCCACATCGAATATCGGCATTGTTTACTGACTATACAACAGTATCGAAGTATTTTGTATGACTTTGTTAAATTTTTCTGAATAATAAGATACGATAATTTATTTTAGCCGGTTTGCAAATAAGGTAATAAATGATTTGCTAATTGAATAAAATGTGACTTCAGATTTAATATAACTAGACGATCAATCAAAATATCTTCCACACTGTCAATTTTACGCGTTTTTGAGGTGTTGTCATAATGATTTTGCGTTAATGTGGCATTTGGTAACTACCAACTACAAACTCTTACGGTGACAGTTATCAAATATCATCCTCTATAATGTGTTAGATGCTGACAATGAACGTGAGCGTTTGGTTGATGTAAACATGAATGAATAATCGCGACGACGAACTGCTTGAGGTAAAGTTTTTAAAAGCCCAAGGGATATTTATATTGAAACCCCTACAGTTACGCGAAGAACGAACGCTTCACAATGTCGGAAATGACAGAAAACAATGGGGAATTGATTGTGCGTTTTGATAAAAAGTTAGATACCTACTACAATACCGTACAAACGAATAAAATAATTTATTACGATTACTCATTGTTCGCAAATTTAAACATGGCCGACATTTTAGAGAATTTTGCCGATTTAACTGATGTTATAAATAAAAACGCTTTCGGTTTTCATTCTTTTGAAAAAGTGAATTTTTGGTCAATGATATTGTATAAACATGTGAACAGTCTTTTTTATAACCGAGATGTGAGTGTGATAAGAAGTACTCTTTAATCGATCTCTCGGTTTATATATTCTAAAATATATCAAACAATCAAATTCTAAAAGTAACAGTAATGGCACCTGTGCTGTTTCAGCTTCCTAGCCTTTCCAATCATTAACAACGCGGCGATAGGTTAGAATAAAGAAATGTAGACCATTTCGACAAGAATCTGAAATCACAATCGTAGCGAACGCTCTTGTTTTCCTCGGTTGCGCTATCAAAGATGAGGTTAGGTTAGGTTTGTTAATCCCTGAATGGAAACATTCATATATTGATATAAATAATCGATTTTACCGTTCACTAAAACTAATCGTCTGGATGTCAAAGAGAGAGCGATCAGCTATCACTAGTCCTTTCCTAATCATATCTATTATCCTCATTATCTCTTGATGAAGAGCGATTAAACTTCCAGCAGTTTATTTTAATATAACCCATTCATTTCTTTAGTCTTCAACCACTTACAACGCAAATACCCGTTTGTTTAAATATACCATTAATGGCCCTTATTCCCCACTTTAGTAGCTAAAGAATATCGTTTATTATATTATGAAGAAATAAATAAAATTACACAAATTATTTCTATGGTTGCGCTTATATTATACAAACCGCGAATAACTCATGTCTCACGTGTGTGCGTGTACGGTAAAATTTATCAGCGTAAGAAAAGAATTTCAATTATGATTAAACAATTTTGCGGTGAGTTTTATCTCTTACGTTATTTACGATTCCTACGCGAAGTAGTCATATTTTCAATTTCTCGAGCACTTTTATGGGTTGTTTGAATAATACGATTGACTACAACGAATTACGCCAGACTATAAAAATATTACATAACGTTCGGAAGGTTGGTCGACACGAGCCTTTATTGGAAATTAAAATAAATATTACTTTATCAGTAACTGTGGAGCGGGAGCTTTTTATTTATACTGCTGTCAAGGAGAGATTAAAGGAGCAAGAAAACGAAAACAGAATTAAATATCAAAGAAGAAATAGACAATCACTTACAGAGAAATGAATACAAAAACAGCAATAATAAATATTGAAACGGCTAGACTTAGATAATAAAGTTTGTTTTAAATTTTATTTATCTAGAAATAGAAACAGTATTAAAGCTTTTGAAAAATTATTAAAGAGGGCGATGATACAACTGGGTGTTGATTATTTCGATGAATAAAAACCTCGCTTACTTTTATTTGACTGCCATTTTTTTTAGAAAAATATTTTTATGACGTTTATTTATTTATTTATGCCATGACATACATTTAAATAAACTGATATTTTTTCAGTTTACATAATATACATATGCTGATATTTTTTGCTTGTTAATCTTGTGATAATAATTAATAATCCTCTGAATGGGATACAGCCCATTAGATAAAGCCCAATAATCAAGAATGGCGTTAATCGTACCTTAAATTAATAAAAACACAATAATCCTTTGTACTTCATTCCACTTTATTGTGTTTTTATTAATATAATGCCTTTCCACCAAGTATTGACAGTGAACACCCTAAAAGTAATCGTACCTTAAAGTAACCACGGACAACTCATCCACTGTTAAACACCGTCGCATTGGCTTTGTCAGTTTTTGACCGACCGTGGAAAATTCAATAAAAAAATATTCACTCTGCGCAAGTTGGTTTTAAGATCGGACTGTACTTGTAGGTATGTCTAACAGGGCGATAATCATATTCTATGCGACTGAACTAAGAAGAAATCCAAACGAACATAACTGTTTGTTGTGGTCCGTCCTCACACGGGCCATTTCGCCACTCTGGCTTGATTGCAACCAAGGCTAACTTCTCGGCATTTGAAACGTTTGCTGATTTTTTTGGAGACTAAGGTTTTTGAAATTGTATATTTTCCTTTTTTTAAGCACACTAAATCAGAACTGTGCAGCTCTGCTATATATCGGCCATAATTGGGTAGGGTAGACTCTTTTTTCCTGTCGATAGCTTTGTGGAAGGCGACCATAAAACGTTGGCTGTATGTACACAACGGGTAGTGATGGAAAACAGTTTACCTCCTCCACTATTAAAAGATTTTTAAAGCCTTCTGGAAATGTTCAGTTACGAATTAACTGTTAAGAAACCTGCCATTATAGAGATTCCAACCGCGCCGATAGCTTATCATTTTTGCTCTGCATTATTTATGCATAATAAATGTTCAACACAGGTGTGTTGTATTATAGTAAATGATAAAACGACATACCACTATCGCAGATTTTTAAAAAATATTTAAAATACAATTTCGAAAATAAACGTTCTAGATCTGTCTTTATCTGGTTGCTATCAAGAATTCATTGTTCGTCGCAAGGGTGTATAAGTGGCGATGATGCAGCGAACAACTTGGGGCACAATGCCTCGTTTGCTGGCAGCCCCCTCAGGAGGAAGTCGGTCGTTTTCACGCCGAGAGCGCTGCCGGGATAAACATATAAGAAATCCTTGAAGGAAGATATCTACAATATACACGTACATAAATCATACGAGCTCATTTTTACAATTTTGTTGATATTATACTGTGAGAAATTCTGTTTATTGTGTCGAGATTATTGAAAAGAACCAACAAGCTTTATATGAAGGTGTTTTATTGTTTGGACGCACGGATTATTTCTTTTTAAAGTAAAAATCGCGATAATTTATATCGGATTTAAATCTTGATAAATGATTCGCGAATGAATGATTATGATGCTGATTTCGATATACTTTCCAAGGTGCCGGATATTTTTATTTTTAAAAATAAAAACTATCGAATATCGAAAAAAGCACTTTTATATCTAAAAAAAGACATTAAACTAACCACGTAAAACGTTTATGGGTAAACAATCAAGACTGTTCGTTGTAAAGAAACAGTTCTTTACGACATGACGAATTTTCTCTTAAGATATCACCAGTACGTAGGGCTTAAGACACTACCACGATGTAGAGCTTATAACACTTGAAGATGGTGAAAGGGCTTGCCTTATTACCAGTGGTGTAGTGGGGCCAGGTCGGCGACCTGGCACCTGAAAATGAAGAAGGCACCTCGCCACCTTTTTGAATTGTAACTTAATTTTTAAGAACATACATATATTTAAAATCGTTTTTTTATTGATTTAATTGTTGTTTTAACTTGTGGTTTTTTAACTTCGGACAGATATAAAAAAAACAAAAAAAAAATAGGGAAGAAATCAATGATCGACCTGGTACCTAATTATTTACCACTTCACCACTGCTTATTACCTCATGAATGTTAAAAGATAACATAGTCATGTTCGGTCGATTCTGTGTTTTGCCTCGTAGTAAATAAAAATTAAAAAGATTAACAATAATCTTTTGACAGTTTTTTTGTTGTTGTTAAGTCATAACGATGTCGATTTAAATATCTGTTCTTTCTCCTACTTCTATTGATCTTAAATGAATCATTTCAGATTTATTTTTAAAAATAAACAAATTATTGGCGCATAGCTTGCTAACCGATGGCCACTCGGTGTTTTGTAGCGGTGCACTGAGTAGAATAGAGTTGCTATCGGAAAATCGAAAGTCTGCCCGAAACCACACTACACGGTAAACCCAGTATATAGAAAGAAGGGACTCTTTGATACGTCAAGCTTTCTCGTCGTGTATGTCAGATTTGTTTTTTTACCAGTAAAATTGCAGCTTTTTTTTATATACTTTTGTTGAAACCTTTCAGAATTGTCTATTGTTGCATTTTTCATACACCGTTAAATATACTTACGAGGTGAAATTCAAAATATGCTACGATACGATACCGTTGTAAAAATATTACTCTTATGTTTATAACTTTCATTTTTTCTGGTTATAAAATTGTATATTAGTTAGATAGTGTTGGTAAAATAAGGTATTTTATAAAAAGTGCAAAATACAAAGTTTTCAAATAAATACACTCATCTCTTTTTTACACGATATATACAATCCACAAAAACACTGTATTAAAAAGTGATAGAATTCATAGTGAAATTGAAAATTTCTTCTCTTGATTTGAAAAAATGTTATCTGTGTTATTTGAAAAAACAACAACATATAAGTAAAGAAAATCGTATGAAAAAAGTAATAATTAAGACTCAATGAGTAAATTAGACATAATATTATTCGTAATATGTATTTTAATTTGGAAAATTTACGAGGACTTTAGTGAGGGACATAAATCGCTCTCATAGCTTGAAATGTCTCGACTGTCTTATGTGTAAAGATTTTATGAAGCCTTCTGTTGTTAAATATCTTGTTATTGCGAAGTTCTTTATCCGTTGCTGTGTTTTTGGTTTCTGGGAATCGTAATAAAACCAATAATTTGTGTAAAAATATAGTATTTGTTATTTTGAAGCGGACTGTCCTGTTTCAAAATAGTGTAAAAAGAATTCATAGACAGCTTTAAAATTTTTGATCAAAACGAGACTATACAGAGACAACAAATAAAAAAATACACAAATGTAAGCACACAACAATTTAAATGTATCGAAAATATTTATTCGTTTAAGCGATTTTTTTGAAAACACTCCATGTTCAAAAAAGACCACACATGAAAGCTGGACGAACTGCATGTTGATTTTTTCTGGAAAATTTGGTTTTCAGTGTTTTTGAGTTTGACGTACTCAAGAATGTATCCTAATCAAAATGCACAACAAAAATATTTTGAAAATAATCCTAAATATAATATTTTCAATGCGTTCATTCATTTAAGTATACCAAATATTAAACCATTTATTTCATCTCGTTTTATTTGCAACCGAGGCAGTTTCAAGTGAAAAATAACACAATTTAATAATTTCCAAAATATACTCAAGTAAGTAAACTTCTAACTTTGCAATTAGAAGAAGATTATGCTGGTTTGCGAAATAAGCAGTCGATACGCTTAATTTCTTGTGTCGGTAATATTGATTTTTTTAACATCTTTTTTAGTTTATTAGGGCTGTAAAAAATTATACTGTAATTACATGACGTTTTATTACCCGTTTGATTTCACCAGTGGTGAAAGTTTTGCGAGTACGTGGCTGCGACGTGATGAGAAAAGTTTTAATATCACATAACGGCTCAAAGACTTACATACATAATGAAATCAGGAGACGTCCTACTCCTTCCTCATGTTTATGTAATACATCTTTCATCTGTTTGTTACTTTGGCGTTATAATCATAGATAGCATAATAATAATAAAATACATCGGCCCTTCAACTATAATTATTAACTGAGGAACCTGCGCATTTCTTTGTTCTCGAATTTGTGGCGAATTCATACATATGAAATTAGAGCATCCAATCCCGGACCGTTTTTCTGATCCCGGGATTTCGAGATTCACAATTTTTACCGATACCGGGATCTCGATGAAAATTGTTTGAGATTCTAGGAGTATTTCGGGATTTTCTCATTATTTAGGAATGTGGGTTTTTGGGATCCCGGAATGTATCACTGAAAAAAGTCAGAAATTGAGAGATTTTAAAGTAATCTCGAAAATAAGGTCGAATATTTTCTTAGGTCGATGACTTCAAAACCATAGAAATTTACAGATTTCACGATTATTAAAACAATTGAGTTGGTTTTTTTTACCATGCTGGCTGATTAAAAAAAAATCGCTCGCTGGCTGATAACAAAAACCTAGGAATTTAAAGATTTTTCTATTATTGAAAAATGTGAGTTTTTTTTAAATCAACTCGCTCCTCCAAAAAAGTAGCGAATTCACGGCTTTTAGTTACATCCATCCTTTCATAGCGTTACGACTGCCAGTGGCTCCAGTGCAATTTTTTTATCGGATTTAGCGAATTTGTTTACTTTTACCCTGAATCCAAAAATCCAGGGGTTAGTAATAAATAACAGAATCCCGGGATTTCAGGGAATCAAAAATTGGACGTAATCCCGGGATTTGAATGAATTATATTTTGAAATTAACTATTGAATGCCATTAATTCCATTGATCGCCCAACTCATGGTGGATTTCGTAATCGTGCAATCAATTTCAATTAATAGTTTTTTGTATATTTATGTCGATATTTAATTAATATTAAATATATGTGCACAAAATATATTATGTTATCAAAATGACTTGTGTGTTATTTTCTATGCTTTAAAATTTAAACGGTAAACAGGAATTCGGAATTAACCAAATAACCAATCAAAAGGAGAAATGAGAATCCACAGTAGAAAAACTAGCTTTTTGAAAGCAGTTTTTTTTATCACTTTTAGGGTGTTCACTGTCAATACTTGGTGAAAAGGTAATATATTAAAAAACACAATATTCCTTTATACTAGGTAAGTATGTAATATATAAAAACATAGCAAACTTAGATACACTGCCGGGAATTGTTTTATTAAAATATATGACAGTAAATTGGGAAGTATATAGATTTCAAATTTAGATTTTTCGCCATGTTACACTGAAAACCGACATCCTGGGATCGGTATTAAGGCGATTCCGAGCTTAAGGGATCGCCAAATTGGGGAGCTCGGGATTGGATGCCCTAGTACCCACCCACGCACTGTCATATCATATTGTATTGTGGAAAACAGGACGTGTACATATATTGTAACCCATTATTGTATTATTTTGATAAAACCAAGAGCATTGTTCCTATTTTTGTGTCTTTGGAATCAGGTTGCATCTTATAATTGATGGTGGTACAATAGCTGTCATATACGACATAAGAAAATGGCAAGAGGTGTGTCAGCTTCTAAGAAGAAAAGTGTATAGAAATGTCAATTATAACCTTCAAAGAAATAAAGTCTTACTTATGTTCTAGATGGCACATAATACTCCATTTATAGAAAGACGCAGACAACACTCACTAAGTCAATATATGATGGATAATAGTAATAAACTAAACTCAAGAAGTGCATACACAATATACATAATTTTATTGCTGTATTTTATGGCGTCGTTTTTTTGTGAGTTTTGAAGATATTTTCATTATTTGTTTTTTTAAATGAAGGGCTATAATTGAGGACGTCTTAAAATCTATATCGTATTTTAGTTGGTCTATTTAATTGTATTATCTGAAAAGATATTGTCTATCAAACGATGAGTAATCTATATTGAAATGTCTTTATTCAGAAAATCGCTGACATTTTAATAGAATGCTTACTACCTATGCTACATGCCAACTATGCTATGATTTTCAATTCATAATATTGGTTTCAATTGTATTACATTTTGTGAAATCATGCGTACGTTATATTCAGATTGCATTGCGACAGACCAGCTATGTGAACAATTTCGGTTGGCATTTTTTTTCATACCATTTGAATCCATTTGTTCATGTACGATATTTTTATCGGATCTCTGTTTTTATTATCAATGGTGTCATTTATGTATCATTTTCATTTGCAAAAGAGCCAAAAATAATAGTAATAAAAAATACAAAATTTACCACACTATTTCATTGCATCGCTTGAATTACAATTTTAACAATTTTAACAATATCGAATTTGTTTCATATTTTTATCTCTATCAAAAGAAAAAAAAATACTATAAACTTTTTACTGTGCGTTATGTGATATACATGTTGTAATCGATTTCACAATATACAGTAAGTTTGTTTTTTAACATGTTATAAATATACACAGTGGCGGCCGATCAATGTGGTATTGGATCAATGCACCCCTTGCATATGCATGGGCGGTTATACTTCATGAAATAATATTCAAACATAACATTTACACCATTAACTCATTTTAAATTCTTTATGTATTTTTGTTTTTATCATAAGGATGTTAGCTGAAAATGCCGAATAAGTATCTTAATTTAACTTTTAGGTTTAAAAAAATAACGGCCTGCGAAAATTGCAATCGTGAAAAAAGACAACATAAGACAAAAAAAGATTTTTTTTGAAAAGTTAATCAAACTAACATAAGGTAAAATCAATTAAAAAGCATTTTATTAGTCCCCGTGCACTTCAAGGTTATGTATATTTGAGTCGTCTGGTATCAAAAGCAGAACTATACCAGACGACTCATTTCATAATTTGCATTAAGCTCAAAATCATCAAATCACTTTTTTGTGTCTCCTGTAGAATTTGGTATGTGAGCTACGTCCTTTCCTTTACACAGTCGAATTATGAAAAGAATTTACAGATAAAGATATGAATACATAATATGAATCAGTGGCACTCAATTCGAGTTAACATGTTTATTACCTCTTACAAATAACTGAATCTTTTGAAAACACATCAGTACAACTATTTTCTTGAAGATGACGAAAGGTGAAACCCGGCTCATAAGTGACATGACGTGTGGAAGTGTGCAAAAGTTTGAGGATTAAAATTTTATATTGAAATTGCACTTTCAGTCAAAATATCAATTTAATTTAATTTGTATTTAAATTTTTGTCAGGGATGTTTCTCGAATAATTTCTTCGAGATTTGATTGCATACATGTGCAGAATTTTAAATATAATAATAATGGAGTTTATTTTAGAGCTTTTATGAATATTGAAAGTGTCCAATTTAAAATCCATTTTGCTTAACATATTCTTGTTTTTTACCATAGTAGAGGTATAATTTGCATAAATTGTTATTTTGCCATACGACAGCAATTTAATAAAATTACGTTTTGGCATAAATGACTCAAAATACGAGTTAACGTTTTTTTTTGCCACAACCGGCAACATGTTATATGTATCTCGCCCCCATGACGCTAGTAATCAAACTGTTCTGATTTTATTTGATTTCGAGTGATTTTCTTTCAAGTTTTGGTAAGAACCAAGAACAAACATCGTTACAAAAAGCTTACACTGACTTCAAAGATAGAACGGTATTAGATATTAGACGAGGCCACCCCCCTCGAGAATTCTTGCATAACATTTTGCTCTTTTTTAATAAAAAAAATCGCGGTTGCTTATATATTCTATTTGGTTATGTTATATGAACAGTAGATTAAAGAAACTTCGCTTGATATGTTATCTTATTTTTTTCTGAAAGAGACACCGCTGGTCTAATTTAATGTTCGCTTACGTCGGCAAATATTTCGCCAGATTCATGATACCAGATTTGTATTTTTTCTATATAATCCAAAAATAATCAAGTATGAAACTTTGAATTATACAATAGTACAACATTCAAGCATTTTTGATGTGATATATTGTTATAAGTTACAAAATATATTTTTGTTTAGGTAACTAATAAAATCTAGACCAGTGGTTCCCAAAGTGGTTCCTGTGGACCCCCAGGGGTCTGTGAAAAATTTAAAAAAATCATTTGGGGGTGCGTGGACAACGTGCTGGGGGTCCGCCATATCCCTATCCTATTCCTACTACTATTTGAAAAAGATAGTTTGAGCGACTGACTAACAAACAGTTCTCCTAGAAAAAAATCTGTTAAGATTACCTCCATTAGGAGGCCATTTGCTCCACATTGAAAGCAGACATGGAAAAAAATACCTTTCAAGTCATTAACTTTATTATTTTACATGGGGGTCCACGGTTTGGTGTTTGCTATGCAAGGGGTCCACTAGCATAATAAGTTTGGGAATCACTGATCTAGACCAATGGAATGTCGACAATGTCTCGGATGATAAATGAACACTTTTATGCATTTTCTATCTAGCATCCATCACTATCGTGGGTACCCGCTGTATATTTATAGTAGATAAAGTGCAAGTAAAGTCTTTAAACCATGCATGCACAAACCTTTACCCGCGGGCTACGTGTGACTCTATTGAGGGTTTCATGTGGCCCTTTCGAAGCTTTCAAATTTTATGATTTTACCTTTTTTGGAGTCTTTAAAAATTGGTATTACTACAAATGAATGTCTAGCGACGAAATGCATCACCTAGGCAAAAAATTTACATAAATTTAGTACACAAATTACATTACGTACACAAATTTGTAGTAATGCTAATTTTGCCAAGACTCCAAAAAAGATAGAACCATAAAATTTGATTTCGAGATTTAGCCAAAAAAGCCGTATCATCTGCATACTGTGCTATAATTGCGTCGTTTTCTCCGCCAGAAGGAATTCCATTGTCATAGATTGTATAATGTGGGACCTACAACAGAGCCTTGCGGAACTCCCGCCTGAGATGACCTTGGTGAGGATCGAATTCCCTCCACTTGAACGTTTGTGACTTGTGATACGATTCTCTATAAAAGAGAATACTGAAAAAAATATCACACAAAACTTATTCATTAAATTTTATCACACAATCTTAAAATGTTACATCTGATTCAATTAAGTATTTTCATAGTAATAGCATTTTTAGTATGCCCTTGATAAAAAAAATATTTCTGTGTGTTACACCAAATATTTTTTCTGGCCGCAACTAAAAGTGTTAATGGGTCTGAATCCAATATATTTAAGGCCATCCTAATAATATTATTTTACAGTTTGCTTAGTATTTTATTTCATTTTACGATTTATCATTAATAACATGTTTACCCACGTTATGGTATCGACATTGATAGGTTTCTTTATACAAGAGTTAATGGACTAAAGACCGAAGGCTACTAAAATGGGATGGTTATTGCCTTCTTATGGCTTCTTTGCACATGTATAAAGAAATTTATTTCACATGATGATTATTAAAATATATTAAGTATAATAGTCTTTTGTACAAAAAAAGGTTTTTAAAATACCTTTACCAGTCAGCATAATTCAGGATATATTGTCTATTTAAAATTTGGCCCGTAAATAAAGTGTGAAAACGTTTTAGCTTTGCATATAATTTCAATCCTAAACGTGGATAAAAACTGTTTTAAATTTTACCAAAAATAGACGTTCAGCCTTACACTAAGTAACCGCTGAATTGATCATATATTTTTGAAGTGAAACCCTGATTTTACGTTTTTCAAGGGACTCTAATAACAAAACGAAAAATGCGAGAAAGCTTCAACTAATAATACTAAAAAATATTTGTTTTAAAAAAAAAATGATTTATTTCACTTATTTTTATTATGGAATATGTAATATGTATTTTTTAAATTTCTTAATTCTTGTTAATGATTATATTCGTTAACTTCATTAGCTAGAGTTATAGTTTCCTTTTTGGTGTGCATTTTATTTTGAGTTAGAAAAAATCGCAAAACGTATTCGCTTTGAGGCAACACGAAATAGTAAATATTAAAATATAAACAGCCAATCGGGATAATATTTAGATGATTCATTGAGGAAATCGGGTAACAATTAATGCGGTATTATTTTACATGAAATTATAATGTGAAACAGGAATATGAAAAATAAACGATGCGTGCGGGAAAACGAAGAATACGAGAACGGTAGATCGGCATTCCACTGTATATCAGTATACTTACTGATTCAAAAATAGTTTTTTAAATACTGTATTATTTATTGGTGCTCGCATGTTATAACTTTGTTTGAGATTCTTAAGATTATGGCAATTATAAAATTCTTCATAAATATCCTGAACATATCGTTTTATAAGACTGATGCAATAAAAATTTTCTACATCACATACAATTATATACATAATATGTAAACCTTTCGTTTATAACATTACCAGACTAACCTCAGACCATCCCCACTTGCTGTACCACGTACAACGGTACAACCCATCCCCTAGCGAAATTAAACGCCCCCTATTCTTAATTAAACCTTAATTAGGTCTATCCCCTCCCTCTTGCCAATAAAGCGTAAATAGTACCCACTCATATCTACTTCCGTATGTCAGATAATTTAGAGTCGCGAGTCGTTCGCTCAGCAGAGAGTATTTTCGTTCCACGGGGATTCCTTCAAATTTCACATAAAAGTCTGTGTGACCTCTCAAAGCAATGTGCGATAAATTCCCAATTATTTTACTAAATGTAGAAACTCAACCCCTTAAGCAAAAAACAATCATTACACCCACTGCTAATTTGTTTCAATGCCGAATTATATTCTGGAACACATAAGTTAAGAACATTCTTGGTTGTAGATTTAAAGTATGTAATGTTAATTTTGTCGTAAATAAATAACAAAATAACATATTAATTTTATATTTACTATTTGTAATGATTTTTCTCATAGAAGATTGTTTTTTTTTATATATTATTTAAAACACTTAAGAAGCCTTATCTAATAAACCCTAAAATTACCTGAAATGTATATGGCTAAAAAAATAGATTTAATACATTTTCCGGCATAAAATATTTTAATGTATAAGACTTAAGGATATGTATTTGAATTATTATAATCTAACCTTTTTTGCGTTGATTTCGTTTACACTACGGTTTGCAAAGTGATTAATTTGCATAGTTTAATATAAGTCGCCTGTGTGGTCGAGTGGTCAACATCGTTGGCTACCGCTACGGAGGGCACGGGTTCGAATCCCGGTACGGGCAGTTTTATAAATTGATTTTTCAATCGATTTATGAATTTCTGTTCAAAGGCATGGATGTATGTGATGTCTTGAATTCCCCCCTCCCACCCATCCTATCCTATGAACGGGGCGTATGGAGAGCGATTAGCTAACCACTAGTCCTGTCCTTGCCCTTTCCTTCTATTCCTACTCTCTTTGGAAAAAGAGAGGTTGAGCAACTGAGTAACAAGCAGTTCTCGTAGAAACATTTCTGTTGAGATAAACTCCATTAGGAGTCCATATGCTCCATATTGGGAGCGGACATGGAAAAAAAAAAAAAAAGATAATGTCGATTTTTACAATATATTTACCTTGGTTTGATTTGATCAGAAATTTCTTTGTACTCTTTTATATTAATACTGTTATCTTGTTTTTTAAACGCGGTATCTTTTGAATTATGTCTATACATATGATTTCAGTTATGCCAAAGTTATTGAAAGTGTTACGTTTTAAGTGTTTAGTCGATTTTTAGTGATTTGTCGAAGAATGTAGAAGTAAATATGACAATCACACTCTAATACAAACATAAATTGTTATTAAAATCTGCTTCAATTAAAGTGAATGTACATTAAATTGTTTATAAGCTATTTGCAAAGCGTGGAGTTCACAAGTGGATGCACAAGTAGTCGCTTGCAATCGTACATCAAGGTGTTAAATTCTTGGCGTCGCTCTCCAAAAGTTGCAGAGACGTCAACAGCTTTTACGGGCGTCGCGGGGGAAATGCAGGCGCCGTTATATGACATAGCCGCCGACGACACCTCCCGACCAACTTCTCATTATAAAATGAACAAGGAGGCGGTGCTGCAAGAGCTCGTTAAAATAAAATTATATCTTTTTATTCTGATTAAATATGAATTTCCGACAACTTCTCGTCACAATTTTCCCTTCACGATGATTATATCGACTGACTCGAAGTAAAAATAAACCGTGTTAATTGAAGTATAATTTTTAGTGTTACATCGTTTCCGTGTCAAATAACTCCCATATTCTTTGAAAGCTTTTTGATTTTTCGATGGATTCAGACCTAACTTTGTAGAAGTTAATTTTATTAATTTAGTAAATTGAGAGTGTATACGTTGTGACTAATTTAATCGTCTAGTCACTGTTTACTTGTGATTCTCGTTCCAAAGAAATTACGTATGTATATAAAAATAAAACTAAATTTGTAATAATGTATTTTAATAGATTAGCTCAGTGATTAATTTATTAACCGTATCTGATCATAGTTTAAACTTATCAATGAATAACTTATTTGTATATGGACCCATTAGAAGTGAAGTGAGCCAACTAGTAAAATGATAAAACTTTTTCTTGGAATTTTAAGTACTATCACGTCTTTACTTGGTGCTTTGGTGGATTGTATATTTTTGTTTTACAGAGATAACACTATTGTAATTTGTAGTAACTGAGGTTACTTCACTTGCACGATACTAATGTAGAATATTACAACGCATCTACCCTATTTTTTATAAAATACTACTTGACTCACTTCACCTGTCATGGGTCCATATTATAGTTTTTAGTTTATAAGTATTTATATTATATTTCTCTCGTATTTTGAAATTAATTTGTTTATAATCGAAAAATATTCGCTCTATTTTACAATATTAGTATATTTTTTTGTTACGATCAAAGCATAAGATGACACTTATAATATTTTAAACACGAGTAAGGTAAGTAATTTTGAATTAAAAACTTATTATACGCAAAGACTTGAATCCAAACAGAATTTTTTTACATGCGTCGTCTCCTAATTTTTTCAAAGTGCAGTAAAAAAAACGCCTCATTTAAAAAATCAAATCCCTTACTATCTACTGCTTTAAAATTGCATATCCATTCTCTTTATACAAAAGGTTGTTAACCGGTGTTGTAATTACTGTTGTATGCCGCCGCGTCATAACTGAAATGGTAATTCATTTTTGGGGACGTCATCCCTCTGCGTCTGCAATTTGGAAACTAAACTTCCCTTGCACTACAACGTGCTCAAAATTCTCACGAGAAAACACTGTTGTGTGGGAACACATTCTTTACCACATCACAACTTCTTTCAATTTGCAAAAATACTTTCGTTTTATAATTTTCGTATGAAAAAAATATTCATAAATATTATCAGCCAACATTTCTTTTTGTTAGCATTGAAAAATAATTGGAAAAAATCGATCACCAAAAACTGTATACATACATAACTTTATCAAGGTATTCCCGCTGGCCAAACGTTTTCTTAGCTCGCTGAACGCGGATTAGCGGTTTTTTTAGACTTTAGTGTGTTAAATAATTTTATAATAACTGAATTTTTTGATGAAAGATTCGTGACGATTAAAGAAATGGCATTGGTGGTTGTTTAAAGCGTTTAGTTCTGTCCTGGGAAACCAACGGCCTTTTTTCTACTCTGGTGCGGCCTTTAACTAGACCCGCTAATTTTTTTTAATTCGTAAATTCCTGACATTTTGGATTCGAAAATTTTTGGAAAACCTTAAAAAAAGAAGGTTTCACGCTGGTAATTTTTGGAAATCGAAAAATTTCTGGGCTTGGCTAAAAATTGGCTTGAAATTGTTTTCGGCCAAATTCCCTGTCAATGATTGCTGCGGCCTTATGGTGAATCAGAAAAATGAATGTGGCCCTTAGAAGAGAAGGTTCCTCACCCCTGGTCTAGTAACAAAAAGCGATATGTACACATTTCAATATCTGCAGCAAACAATGTTTTTATGTTTCAAACACAAATTGTTTTCTTCAAGCTTAGATTATTTTTTCCATTGTATTTTATTTTTTGAAATAAAACAAAGTAAGAGAGTTTATTCGATAACAAACCACACAATCAAATAAATATTAGAGAAATAAAATTTTAGATACCAGATACCGAAATGAACCTTATTTGAAATATTCCAATCCGTCAATTTAGATTTTTTTTCGATTTTCACAAATCGATTTTTATGACTGGACGCCTCATCTATTGATTATGTGTATACAACTATAAATGCATTAGTCATAGAAATCGTACGTTCAGCTTTTGTCTAAATTGAGTTTTATACATATGTATTGTACTTCCGAATTATATCTTTATGCTGTAAAATTATTGTACGTTCAAAAAGAGTATTCGATACAATTATATTGAATCATTCAAATACAGTTTAATATGTCAGTTTAACTAGTATGTATCATACAAAAAAGGTTTCAAAATTTGATTATCTCAAAACATGCAAGGTAAGATACACAATATATTTGCACCCGACCATTGTTTCTTTCGTGTTGTATTTCAATATGTATACAATTACTTCGTTGTGATTGTTCCAAAATAAAAATATTTGCTTCCTATTCAAGAGTTTTGGAATTTATTATTGAACCACTTGTGGAACAATGTTCACCAGAATACTTTATTTACGTATGTATGTATATTGTATAATGATTTATTTGTTTGCTTTCTTGGTCCATCCAAATTTGTGAAGTAATCTGTTCGTGTACCATTCGTTTCACGTAACGGATTTCCGAAAGAAAACAAATACGTTAGGGTTACGCTTTTAACGACCAATAACTCGTGTTACTGTAAATCGACTTATCCTAAGGGCTTCGACAGCGCTGAACATGGCGCTAGTCGCCCGCGTGAAAATAACCCGCGCTGAAATTTATTGGAAAATTGAAAAGCTTTTCACCGTGCACAGTTTTCCGTATGCATTGCAGCGTGCCTCGTCGCTCGGGGATAAACCCACTCCCACAGCTTCCTTGTGCGGCCCACACACGCCACATGTATTACTTCCAAGAAAGGTGAACTAACGTACTGGAAATGCAGCAGTATGTTACCAGAAGCCTGATAATTTGCACGAACCTTGTTCAAGTTAAAGCTTTCTTTATAATAATTTTCCACTTGAGATTTCAAAGACGATAAGATTTGATTGAATCATATTCTTGGTAAAAGATTTAGGTTAACCACACGACTATCCTTTTAATATTACAGAAAACTTGGATTATTTATTTTTCTTTTTAAAAATAAAAATAATATACACTATTAAATTTGAATCATTCAAATTATGTACACTCCCCCAGATTTTGTCACTAACGACCCGGTTTCGCCTTTCAGCATCTTCAGGCGTTCAAGCGCACGGATGAACTTGAACTGTCAGTTCAAGTTCATCCGTGCGCTTGAACGCCTGAAGATGCCGAAAGGCGAAAACCGGGTCGTTAGTGACAAAATCTGTGGGAGTGTACATAATTTGAATGATTCAAATTTAATATTGAAATTCCACCAAGCACCTTCAGTCGAAATCTTAAATTATATAATATACACTATGTTTGGAATGCCAAAAGATCGTCAAAAAATTACTGTGTAAAAGATTTAAATTGTGGATATTTTTCAACATGTCTTAATACCATTAACAAATGTTTTTTTATTCATGTTGGCTCCCAGTGTGGAGCATATGGCCTCGTAATTGAAGTATCTAAATGGAATTTTATTAACGAGAACTGTTGGTTACTCAGTTGCTCAACATCTCTTTTTTCAAAGAGAATAGGGAAAGAAAAGATATATTTAGGATGGGATTAGTGGATAGTTTTTCGCTCTCGTTACGTCCCGTTTTCTAGGATAGGATAGGTGGGAGAGCGAAATTCAAGACATCACATACATCCATGTCTTCGAACAGAAATCCATAAATTGAATTTAAAATCAATCTATACAAATTTTCTGCCCTGGAATTCGAACCCATGATCGCCGTGCTCTAGGCCAACGCGGTTGACAACTCGACCACGCAACTGGCAGTTATATCCTTATAAAGCATATCGTCACTTTAATGGTAGAAGTTGGTTGAGTAACAATAGTTTTGATTAAACATAAAATGAAATTGTGAACGTTTTGGATACAATATAAAGCTCGATATTTTAATTTACATAGATAATTTTAATACCAAAATATGACGACCGTACACAAATGAAGTTAAAAATTAATAGGTGAGGAAAATCACTTGCCTTTAAATCTGCGATAACCGATAAAATCAGTTGTTGTTTTTGCCAAATTGGTACAACTAATGCACCGAGTTAGTTTAGTCAAATAATTGATATCCCAAAATCTCATTGTGCACTTCCCCATCCCAATTTTTGTCAATTTCGTTACTTACCATCTTCTGCCAGCACGGTGAGAATATATCCTATTACTTCTTGCCGATGTTTCAACTCTAGCGAATAGAGCTTTAGTTGCTGACTTCTCCGACGACGGCATTAAATTTAGATGTTTATTGAAATGTCACGTGGTAGCATTTAAATTGAGAACCATAGCTTTCCTTAGACATAGGAATGACGTTATAGGTGTATTCAATTACTACAAAAGATTTTTTCCTTTACAAAATGCATTTATCGCAATCTTAATCTGGAAGACAAATCATAATGCTGTCATCTCTGGATTCCCTCATGTCCATTATGAAAAATGTTGGCCACACATGAGTTATCTTTATTTGGTCACTTATACAAAACTTGAAAATTTGTTTTAAAAAAGCTAAGTATTTCAACAAGCGCGTCATTCAATAAATATCTTCTACTATTATTTATCTATGAACCAGAAGTTTTTACTTTGTATAATTTATTTTATGTATAAATATAATTTCTCGAAAATTGTTGTATTTATTTTTGAAAATGATTCCGCACCCTCCTTGCTACGTCACTGACTAAATGACATAATAAATTTGAAACCATACATACTTAAGTTTTCATTTTTTTTTTAATAATTACTTATTGATAAGGCAAGGCGAGTGTTTGAACTTCTGCAGTAACTGATTCTTTGAAAATACTATTGCAAATGTCAACGGATGTGCGATATCAACACATAGCATTTTACAATTATTATCCTATATTAATTTTCTAGGCCACTTTCATAAGATGAACAAAATAAACATTATACTGTGTACAAATATGAGTATTATAAGTGACAACAATGTTTGTAAATTAATCAATCTAAACGGCTTCTCATAATATTTATTTAATATCTTAGTTAATAGATGTACATCATGTTCAACTGCACTTGTTGGTATAATCATGTAGGTATCTTTATGGTGTTATGCTAAAAATTATCCTTGTTTATAATATATGCATTATGTTACCCTTGCATCCCGTGCCTCACAATTTAGGTAAGTATGTCCCCGAGGGTAGCGCAGTCCCTCACTTTGCACGCCCTCACCATCTCCTCCGCCTTTTACTGCTAACGAGTTCACACTCCGACTACCTGTTTGAATTTGACGTCATCATGGATACAAATCTGTATTTGAACTGAATAGGAAGTCAATTTTTAAATAATTTAACCTCAAGAGTGCCTGTAAAAGTATAGTAGATACATCGAACATTTAATAATATTATACATCTCGAAAATATATTTATTTAATTTAAGCCAAGATAATCTTTGTAATTTTTTCCTTTAGACAAAATAAAGTCATTTACAATGATTGTCTATTGTTATTTTTGAAAAGAAATTGCTTGAATTTTAACTAAATTTTCAAAGTTTTAGTAATTTAGTTGAATTTTTCTTAAATTAAGAACTAACTTTTTTTTCTTTACTATTTAATATAATATAATCTAGAGAACACTAAGATTTTATATCCTTAACATCACTGTTAGGCAGAAAATATTTTAATATTTTAATGTTAGTCAATTTAGTGTCACTCTTTCATATTTTGTACTTTTATTTGTAAATACTCTTCAATACCAATTGTTAATAACATTTTTTTATTATTTTAATTTTAGTTTGTATAAATAACATTGTATTCTTTTATCAGTTGATAATGGTCGTCATGAGAAAAAACTGATCTTAATAAATAAAAGTGGGAATTAGTACAAGTGTATATTTTATTTTTTGAATATCTTGCCTTTCCACCAAGCATTGACAGTTGACACCCTAGAAGTGAATTATATACTACCCTAAACTTTAACTTAAAAACTAGACTTATCCGATTTCATTGCCGTTTCATTATATAATATACGCCTTTTTCCATATCCTTTCCTTAGTCGGAGCATATGGCCACCACATGGTTCCTTCAAGATATTCGTCCGTCGCCAATCTTCATGCGTGCTCGGTATCGCTCATGGCAAGCATTGTCAACTGATGCTCGTCATGAGCGAAACCGGTCCTGATCATACAAAATAAAATTAGAATGAGTAAAAATCAGCGTTTGTTTTTTGAATATAAATATACTATAGAATTCATTACATTTGTTCTGAACAAACCATTCAAAAATTCCGAGACACTGTATTTTTTTTTTATCTACCTCTATATATAGAGAACAAACATAATTTTTTCTCCTTTTCATTGTAATTGTCTTTTAACTAAGTTGCGAATATTTTTCATCTATTTGATCACGTTTCATTTAAAAATAATCAATTACATTGTATGGCAATTTATGTGACTAAACAACTTATATGAATACTTACCGGATATATTTATGCCCTCGTGCTATTAATACATTAATAAGTAAAGTTAGTACATATGTAACAAATACATACATCTATCCGCCCCTTATGGGAGTCTGGACCGGAAAACATTTACTGAAACTCGTTAAAAAAACTTTTATCGATAGAAAATGTTCTAGTAATGGTCTGATTGGATTTGAGTGAACCCTCATTTTATGAAGTGGAAACTTTATTGCAGAACTTAGTGTATAACATGTTTCTGTTTCAGGTTGTATGTACAAATAGAATAAACTATATGATTGATCGGTTTACGTACTTATTATTTTTTTGTATGAATATAGATTTTTATAAATCACTTTGGTGTAATGAAAAAGTTGGTTTTCATGTCCATTTCGAAGTACAGTCGACCCCCCTATACGCTATAGGAATACTACATTATAAGGGATTAAAAATCCGTTAATCAAAATCAAATCAAAATTTGAGGTTAGGTTCTTTCAATTATATTTTATGAATTGAACGAAATCAAACATTTTTCCAATTGTTATATATATTTCATAGAATACGTCTCGCGAAGTCAGCAAACAGCAACTGAAAAATATTTTTTCAATGCACTCATACAAAATATGTATTTGTTGTATAATTAAGAAAAAATATTATTTGACCTTCAAAATTTATCGTTTTGTAAAAAATGCGCAATGGTGGGCTTACTATAATACTTCTACGCTGCACATAGGAATTAATGTTTGAAAAGAGTAGGCACTAAATTTCTTAATTCTAATAAATATTTAAGGTGTTACCTTATTAAATCTGTAAGTTTATTTTTTTGTGTATGCAGTGCGGTTATTTGTCGTACATATTATTTTCTAAATGATATTTTCGATATTACATATTTTTCTTTATGATTCGTTATTCGATAAACTGTAATTTCATTTCATACTCCAAACTCCAAACGGTTAAATAAATTTAAAGTAGTTATGTATAATTTGTCTACTAAGTTTATAAGTTATTCACCTCATACAGTGCAGTTTGGTTTTGTGGATTTTGTCTCCATAAGGAGTAAGAACTAACTCATTGCTTTTATAATCATTGTGACTTGTTTCCCCTTCATAACACAATTTTCTACGCTTTTTCGAGTTTTTGATGTAATGATTTCAGAATTTTAGTACACACATATTCCTTTAGTTCGTATCCCATTTTTTTATGTCATTTTTTTAACCAAACATTCGCATGAAATAATTAGGCAAATAATATGATCATGTGCTAGCACGAAGGAGAGAATGGCATGAATGGAAACTTCGCTCACTTCCTTGTTAAATTGTCCTTGAATGGACTATTTCTACATGAACCTATTTTTCTGCTTGTCTGACAAATCATCAAATCATGATCCATGATGAAGAATTCTCCGAATACTTAATACTCAATAAATTACGAAAACAATTACAGTTTGGCATTCAAAATAAAACAGCAGATATTTTCACCAGTATCATCCTCATCGATGGAAAAAAACAGCCATTACTTATAGTGAAATCGTTATAAATCCAAAAAATAATTGTTTTTAGGTGAGTTTTGGTCCACGCGGCACATTCCTGATGAGTTCAATCGTTTGAAATCGGTTTGCATCCGTCAATAAATGCGCGAGGCAAGATGTCGGCGGAAGCGCCCGCGGCCTCCTGCTCCTGTCATTAGCATAATCTTCCTTTGGCATATTCTGTCAGGAATATTGTATTCTCTCGGCCGACTGACAGTTTACGTAGCCTTTTTGTATACCTATCCTATTATAAGGAGTTACGTTATGCCAGATCGAGGTTCTGATAAAAAAAGCGTTCCTCTGAATATTATCAAGTATATCATAATTAAATATCTAATTGTAATAAAGTTGTTTTTTTACTAATATTTCAAAATACTTCACTTGCCCAAATATTACGCGAGATCATTTTTTTTTGTTGAGGTAAAGTTCATTAAAAAAATGTATTAAATGCCTTCCGCTAGACGTAATATTCCTTTTATATAAAGACCTGTCTGGTGCATTTGGGCTAATCAGTGCCTTAGTCGCAACTCGCTGATTAAATAACAACACACAATAAAATTAAAATAAATATAGATCCTTGGAAATAGTAGTATGAAATGCCACAAGTCCTATACGAGATGTACTTCAAGGTAGTAGTCGCTAGCTGAGCTGCAACAACACCCATAATCTCAGTTTTATTATAGTCGAGGCCATGTTATTTCGGATCAAAACAATTTTATTTATGCAATTTATCAATAACTGCGATTTATTCAAATGTGAAACAAATTTTAATATTCAACCTCTTGTATAAGATTATTTATGCTATACTCGTAAAAAGATATATATGTATTTGCTAAGTGTTCATTCTATTGCTTAAAATATATGATAGAGGTTATATAGTACATACAAATAGTTTTTTTTGTAGCATACAAAGTAGGGCTTGTCGGTTTTCAAAAACCGGTTTTTGGGCTAAATTTGTGATATTCGAAAACCGGTTTTTCAACTTGGTAACCGGTTGTGCCGAACTTTCCATAAACGAGTGTATAAACAAAAGAACAGAAAATTTGGATCTTTTATTTGAAGGCTTAAATACCATATGCCCCACATCATTCATTACCCAGCGAAAAGGTATTTTCGATATCAGGAAATTTTGTTACAAAACGATCAGTGGTCGCTTTGTGTTTTTTTTAAATCATATTTTCTGAAGAGAAACATCAAATAAATTCTTGTTGTGTATTATTATGTATATAAACAACGTAAAAAATGAACTTTTTCTCGCTATTTTAATTGAATTATCCATTTTTTGAAAAACTTCGAAAACCGGCTAAAACCGGATTTCGAACAATATTGACATTCGAAAGCCGGATTTTTCAAAAGTCGGTTTTTGTATAAGCCCTAATACAAAGCATACTGCAATATTGTAAACCGCACGTCTTCAATATATGGCATACGAATAATTAATTTAATTGAAGATTTCGACTGAAGGTGTTTAGTGAAAGTTTTGTCACTAACGACCCGGGCTTCGCCTTTGGCATCTTCAGGCGTTAAAGTGCACGGATGAACTTGAACTGACGTTCAGTCAATAAATGTATCGTGCTTATATAAGAAATAAATGTATCACCAAGTTTAATGTCGTTGTTGGAGAAATGGATTAACCCATGGGAATGCCTACTGGTTTGAATGTTACACCTGTCCCACATTTAAAATCAGTCAGTCCTCGCAGGCAACTTGTATTATTTTATTACAAATCCGTTGAGAAAAAACTATAATATTGAGGTATTACATTGAAATAATTTTGATTTAAATATTCACAAATGTTCTAAGTATTTGGACTTAACATTCTTTAATCTTTCTGTACTACATAAAAGCTTCGTTATTTAACTTAATCAATAAATAATGAAATATTTAATCCATTAATTGTAATTTTGAACCTTATTCTATTCATGAAAAATATTTTTTTAATATTTATATGAACATAATACTTCGGTGCGGTTTTTATAATCACAACAAAATATTTTTTTAAGTGACAACCTTGAAGCCTTATTTAAACCAATCAAGTACCCCATCGAGCATCCTCGGCCGAGCAACAATATTGACCAAGTAAGCGTCTACATTAGGTGTCGTCAACCTTTTAATGCCTATCGCCCACTTTTGCTTATGTTTCATGGTACGGTCCTTACCGCCCACCATTATCACTATATTTCAATCCAGTATATGGGTGAAAAAAAATTGAAGGATTTTGGAGTAAAGCGAAAATACCGCCCACTAGTGGGCGGTACGGATGACAAGTTACCAACCCGGGGTCTACATTGTAGACGCATACGCGTGTAGACCAGTGGTTTCCAAACTTTATGTTACTCTTTAAAAAAAATATCTTCGCGCCTTCCCATCCTTTATTTCATACGGATATAAGTTTTTTTTTTACCGAGTTGGCTAATTTTTACATGCGTTACGTTCAATTCAACATCTTTTCAACATAAAAGTGTTCGTAAAACGAACACAGTTTAAAAAGTATCTGTCAATAGAAGTATACCTTCGATGATAGAGCTACTGGCTTTCCAGTTGGTAAACTGTGTTGGTAAACAGAAAGAAGCAGACCAGGACAGGGAAGTTGTTATTATGAAGACTCCCCTTTTCAAAAAAATAAATAAACAGATGCTGCGTCATAACTCAACACTCCACTCGACACTCATCGAACGATTGTTCAAAGACGCCGAGTAAGGACTTCGTATGGGTAATCCATCAGCCCAGTAAATATAAACAGTTTCTATCCTTTCTAATACAGCTTACTAGGCCGAGTACTGTACTTCGCGCTTAGATTGTTTTGTATTCGGCCGAGTTCACTCACTCGGCAGCGTACTCGGTAGGTGGAAAAGGGGCATAACTTTGAATGTAAAATAATTTTCTAAGACACCTACCTTCGACGCAATTATTTTAGTTGGAGGTAACTTATTGCCGCTTCGTGTCGGTTATTGATTATCCCAGGCGCATATTCAGATTTATTATTATTTGAGATGTATTTCTCGTAAAACTTGTCTCATTAAATTTACGCGATAACTTTGTTATATGCATAAAATATTGTTTGAATATTACATTATTCAAAAATAACATCTGCAGTATGTATTTATTTATACGTTATTTCATACTTTGATCACTTGGCAAAGCTGGGAATGCTGTGAGTGGTTTTACTGGTTCTAGATTCGAATCCTTGCTTATGTATTGATTTGTCAAACAAAATTTGAGCCAAATTTTATTTTTTCCCGTGATTATTACATCAAATACCTCAAACAATAGTGATAACTTATGTTTAAATATATTATGCACAACAGGTGCGAGAGACATGATCTGTTAGTCGAAATATCGACCCATAATCAAGAAAAGAACTTCAGCGACACAATTAAGTAAATTGCGTTTTAAACCAATTGTATATCGCTATGGGCGTCAGTGACAAAAATAAACAGTGACAGGTTCTAAAAAAATCTTGTAGAACCTGTGCATTTTAGTGTTTTGGCTTGTTATTGTTTGTTCCACGTGGAGCCTGGTTGAGAAACGCTGATCTAGAAAACTGAACTTACTGAATTCTTTTTTCGAACTTAATACGAATGTAATTTGAAAAAAAATCCTGTAAAATTTATAAATTGTCGGTTACAATTTTCTGCCTATTAATATGCTCCTGTTTCCAACCAACGATACGTAACAATTGTAATTTTTGCGATATCATTTGAAAAAGACAACTTTGATTTCAATAAACATAGTAACAGTAGATTTAGGTTTTATCATTTAATTTCAAGACAATGAACGGTTTCAAATAAGAAAAAAAACTATGCATAAAATCTGTGGTTGATAAGATACACCTATGTATGATTTCAACAAAGTCATATACGAAATTGAGTATCCTGAAAATTGTTCAGTGACATGACATATACTGTATGTAAACAGTTTATAATTTTCCGATAAATGTCCACTCCCAGTGTTTTGACTCATAATAGAGTTTATCTCAACATTTGTGTCCCTAAGATAACTGATTGTTATTCAGTTTCACCTCGCTTTTTTTGAAGAGAGTTATTTTTTAAAATATGACTAGCAGGGGACTAGTGGTTAATTAATCGCCTTCGATTCTCCCCATGTTTCTAATACGATAGGTGGAAGGGAACTATAGACATCTAAGCCATACATGCATTCATGAACAGAAACCCATAAATCGATTGAATAATCAATTTATGAAACATTCCGTACTGGAATTATATGTGTAATAAAAAAAAAATGAACGCAAAGTAATGTTTGTAAATGTGAAGATAGTTGACTGTATAACAAGTTTTGACAACAACTTTGAAGGGAATATGATCGAAAAAAGGTGGATAACTAAAAAAAATCATCGTTTATAAAACAGTTTTTCTAAAGCTTTACGGAAAAAGGAATAGCGACGTCACGTTCAAGTCTTTAAGACGAATTGCTTCTAAATACAATTTAAACTGTAAATAATTTATAGCTGCAAGGCAATAAGTTTTCATTGAGTAATAAATTTCCGGCTTCCGTCGTGATAAGTCACTTTGAAACCACCACCGAGACAATAGCTCGCTCACGACAAAGCTCAGCCAACGTTATTCAGGTAAGTAACCAACAATTCGCTATTTGTAGAGAGCTACGAGATCCACCATAATGAATAATGACAATTGCTGAGTAGAGTGCCGCTGCGACCACGTAATGTGGCTGCTAACAGTGCATTGATTGAAGGAATGCGGAAGTTCGAGGCGTGATGCAGCACTGCCAAAGCGCCAGCCCTCGTCACTCAAGCTATGTCAACAGAGGCCCATTTATCTGATGCCAAAAACCCTGGCACGTATCTATTGTGCCCATTAATGATTTTCTCTAATTGCATTCATAAACGTTCAGTGAACTGAAAATAAAAATCATAAATATACGGCCAACGTGATATAAAGTTTCTAAGAATTATGGATTGAATGGTGCAGATTTTTGTACATACTTAAATATGTCAGTGTGTCGTTAGGAACTCGAGAAAACGTCTATTTTGTTGACGAAACAGTAACTATTTAAATTTGAATCGTTCAACGTGTGTACTTTCACTCAAGTTTTGTCACTAGCAACCCGTAATCATCGTTACAATGTTATAACATGGAAATGCTCACTGATTTTAAATGGTTGGTAATTTGAAGAAATATATTTATTAATTTTTGATCGCTTGAAAATTATAATTATTTTATGAAATTTAATGATATTTGCTTACATAAAAAGTAAAATAATGTAGAATTTGGAAACTTTTTTGATGTGCTCCGAAAATCTGGTATGTTGTGTAATTAGTCATTTAGAAGTCTAGCGTCAGAATTAACTGCTTCCCTTCTGGAAATCTGCTTCCCGAGTGAAGAAGTTTACCTCGATCTTCTGTACTGTTAAAACAGTTTGAACCATTGTGGTCAATATAATATACATTTACTTATAACGAGAGATTATTTGACACACAAAAAGTGAGTAACTAATAAAATATTAAACTTGATGACTTAGTTATTACATACACATGTTGTGTAATAGATTATGACACGTGTTTTGCGTGTTTGCGAAGCATCTCCAGACAAACTGTAGTAAGGTTGGGATAAGATACACACTAATAATAATAAAAAAATAATTAAAAAAGAGGCGTCACAATTTGCTACACCTGTGAAATAACTAAGTCATAATATGTATATTATATATTAGATTTATATATAACTAGCCGGTTCCCGGTTAGCGTTGCAATGCCACTTAAAGAAAGAAAGTCTTTGTGTTTTAATTGTGTTTATTGAAGTGCATTTTTCTTTTTCTGTCTGTTTGACGTTTGCTTCCGATTGTCTTGGTACGACACACGCGTCACCTACTGTAAAATAGATGTACTATAACCTTTGCGCAAGTGCAAGCATACGTTGTCAAAATGAACTGTATGGCAGACATACAAATTTTTATATACATGACCTACCGTAAGCAATGTTCCCTCTAAGGGAAGAGGTTAGCTGCGCGGAAGTTTCAAAGTCTGCGCGGACCGATCAAATATTAATTGACCAACTGTCTAGTAGTGCGCGCCAACCCGGAATGTGTGCGCGGGGGCTTCCCAACTGCTGCGCGGCCGCGCACGCGCGCAACTGAGAGAGAACGTTGACCGTAAGATAATTTTACTATGCCTATAATCTTCCCGGAAGTGGAAGAAAAAGTTTTTCAAAGTTTTATTGCAATCGGGTGAGCGATACGAACAATTGAACAAACAAACATTCATTTTTTTTATATATTAGATAACGAAGTGTCGATTCAATCCACACGATCGTAACTTTTTGAGTGAGCAGGTTATTCGTACATACTTATTAATAAATTAATGAATTTACTCTGTAAGTGTTCTATATTTTTTAAGCATCGTAACTCGATTACTGAAACAGAATATTGCTCGATGGAGTACATAAATCTAGTTAAAATTGAGCCATCATACCAATTTGCCCGGATCAAAAGCCTCTCAACACTCGATTAATTGGCATCTCTACTCTCCTCCCTGGACGTAACGTTTTTAAATCGGGTTAAAATTGATAACCACCCGAGATAAATAACTTTTAATAAGCACTGTCAAACGCAATCGATCTTTTGACTAATAATTGCCTCTAAGGGCCTTAAATCACAAGGTTTTCGGATCGTGCATATTCGGCGGTACTTACCCTCGGGCTTTTGTGAGGCGTAGACAATCTAAAATTGCAAACTCTACTATTTCGAAACACATTCGTGTGAGGTTTTTTATTTTAGTTTTGTACTGTTTTAAATATGAAACATATATAAACTATCTCAAACTGTACCTGCAGGTAGCCGATAAAAATAACAATACCATCATAAGGTAAGTTAAAAAAAATGTATATAATATCGCGTAATAACTTGACTATTTTAAACAGTTAAAAAAGTGTAACAGTCTTCATCGCGGCAAATGTAATTCTTTTTGAATATTCCCGCTGTCTCTCATATTATTTTGACCTATTAAGACACTGGTGTAAGTGTAAATAAAAAATAAGTAAGTTTAAATACACAAATTAATTTTGAAAAAAACTCGCGTAGATTCTTTGACTTTCTTAATTATAAAGTCTTTATTTAACTGCTTAAACAGCTCTTGAATTTAATAGTCATATGAAAAGTTGAGTGTCTGACTTGAAGCTAGTTTTCGCTATACGCCTTTAATTGAAATGCTACGCGAGTCCACCCGCGTAGGGAATATGCTATACAAAAGTTGTACGATAGACACATCACGCGTGCTGGTTCAGTTGAAAATTCTCGTTATTATCGAAACTGGTCCTGATCATTTTATATAAATGTGTGTTTTATTCTTTGAATATAATACCTTTTCACCAAGTATTGACAGTGACACGTTAAAACTTCATTAAAGCATCCGTATAGGGTTACTTAAATAGATAGAATTAAACAAAAAATGTTCTTTTATCGATTTATGGGTTTGTTTTCTTAGCTATGTATGTATGTTTGTTATGCTTTTCACGACCATTCCTGCTCTAGTCCCACCTTTTTATCCCTACTTTCTTTGAAAAGGAGAAATTTAACGATTGAGTTACACGCAGTCCTCGTAGAACAATTTCTTTTGAGATAACCTCTACGATTAGTCAATATATTCCACATTGGGAGCGTATATATATATAGTAACAGAAAAATAAACCATTGCTTCCAAAAAGTAGAATTTGTAATATTCGAATAACAAACGCCGGACTGTATAATATCACATTATAAGGCATTTTTCGCGTCGGAATAATAATTTGGACAGTATACAAATGTGTGCTTTAAAATGAGCCATTCTCCCCTAGGTCGTGATTTATTGATTCATTCAATGTGCCATGCTTTTATATTTCTTATTATTTTATAGCTCTGAACTTTTTCGTATTCGTTTTGCCTGTCCTGATTTTAAAAAATAAGTTTCGAATCGCCCTCTAAACTCAGCGTACATTTAAATTTTTAATGTGGACGTCAATGAAATTCTTCTTTACATTTTTTTTTATTCGCCGCTTAATAATTCATTAGTAAAGTTTACGAAGCATATTAATCGAGAATTCTTTTCGAGATTAAACCAAATGTGCTTATTCAGTAATTCTGAAGTAGATTTTTTTTCTTCACTTGTTTTCTGTCTACCAATAGTTATTCAGCACTATATAAATCTTTTTTTTCGTATGCTCAAAAAAAATCATTATAGAAATTATTTTGGATAAAACAATTTTTGAAACCATTATAACCATTTTAATCACCAGCATTTTCAATTAAAAAAATCTGGAGAATATGTATAAGTTTTGTTCTCTTAACGAAACCGTTTATTTTTATTTTCAATTACATATTGTAATTCCTTTACTATATACATTGTTTTTTTTTTCAAAAAATACCATATACACCCTATCCCATTTTAAGCAATACATTGGTTCCAAA
Organism: Himalopsyche anomala; assembly: GCA_031772345.1. Taxonomy (NCBI): domain Eukaryota; kingdom Metazoa; phylum Arthropoda; class Insecta; order Trichoptera; family Rhyacophilidae; genus Himalopsyche; species Himalopsyche anomala. The sequence goes on from CM062824.1 coordinate 17,169,677, forward strand.
TTGACGCGTATAAAAAAATCGCGTAAAAAAACCTTATTTTCATATAATTTTATAAATTGGTTCCAAAAATCGAGTTATACCTTAAAGGTTTTCGAAGAAAAAAAAATCGCTTTAAAAGAGGACTGGGTGTACTTACATTCTCATCGATTAAGCTATTGTTTAAAACATATCCAAATAAAATTGTCAGATAAAAGCCATTTCGGAAGAGTTTCCGAGAAAGGTCAAAAAGCAATCGTTCTTTTGCATTCGATTTGGCCAAAAATGGCCATTGTTGACCCGCCATTATTACCCGCGATATTGCCATTTGACTGAAAATAACTGGCAATAGCGACGTTCAATAATATACATATATCGACTTATAACCTGGGATGTGTGTGTGCTCGTGAAAAATTAAAATCAAGATCAACACCGGCTCCGACACTTACATGTTATTAGTTTTTTTCTGACTTAGATTAAAAAAGATACGTTATGATATATTTGAAGTCTTGGCGTTTTGTTTAATACCTACTAAAATTCATAGTTTTTTTGTATTTCAATTCAATTAAAAAATATGAGTCGTAATCGGCCGGATTTTACGACTTCGACTCTACAGCACTGTTTTAAAACTGTAATTCGCTCGACCGAGCTATTTTTGATTAGATTAAGCCACATTGAGAGATTCGATGCCAAAACTAATCGATCATATTAATTCAACCTAGCTCCTTAATCCCCAATCAATCCACAATAATGTTATGAAACCCCAAAGTTAACCTAAAATAGGATGAAGCAGAAATAACGATCAAACGTCCGATGTACGTGTAAGGTCACTCATAATTTTAGAAAAGGTAACTTACATAAAAAAAATACAGGTTTATATTAAGGACCATTGCGACAATGATCGACTTTGCTCGTCAACTTGATGCGCGGCTTTTAAAAATAATTCGTCTGTCATTCACTCAATACAATTGGAAGTTTCACTAGTGTTTGTTTACCATATCTGTTCACAGGTAGAACGAATGGTGAAGTTTATCACTACAGTCACTCAACCTCTGTTTTACGAATAGGTTATGGATATAATAATATGACTTACCCTTAATTAGATAATTTTCTACTTTTAAATTATAATTAATAAAATATATATAGTGGGTGAATGCGATTGCAGGAAAAATAATTTTAAAAAATTCAATATATTTTTTTATCCATAAACACTAAGTACTCTTGAAAAACACCTAAGGATTAGAGGTATAAAACATCATTTTATACAGTATATAAAAAAGCAAAAAATATAATACACAATCAACTATAGAATACACAATTAAACTACCTAATGCTATTATGAATCATAATTTATGATAAACCAAGTTTTTTTATTGTAAAAATTGTATTAAAAAAACGGTCGAAAATCTATGGCTGCCAAAATCTCAGCTTGGTCTTTTCGAATGAATGTTATAATGGTTGAACACACGTAGACAAGACATCTATTGAAACAATATGAAGAATAAATATGTATTTTACCATTGGGTGTAAGAATAAAACGTAAAATCGATTTATGGTTTGCGACAATGCCAAAATAAAAGTTTGTACTTTTCGTAGTTTTTTGTACAATTTAAGGGCTAAGACAGGAATAATAATAAATTAGATAATCGCCCTAAATGATTTGGAGGAAACTTTTAGACAACACGGTCATTCATGTCTTCGAAATGACGTCCATAATTCGATTTATAAAACTGTTTGTACCTGAATTCGAACCCCCGAGCACCGCAACCGAGTCAAACGACGTTGACCGCTTAGATGTTAAATGATTTTTCTAGGTCGTGTTTTATTTATTAAATTTCTTCACGCACAATAAATAATATATCTCTGAAAAGTTAATTTATATTTCTTTGTAGCCAGTCGTTTGTTTTTCTTCTTGCCCAATTTCATACAACCCTAGTTTTTCATTCAGGTAAATGACCCAAATCGCAATAATTGTGTGGTCATGCCACGGTTGAAAAGGAAATGGGACTGGTCATTAAAACAAGATTATTTGATCATTATCATTATTCCGACAAGAAAGCTGACTGACTGATCCTCACTTAATAAATTTATGAATAGGTTTCCATTTAATTATTATGTAAATTTTGATTAAATAATACGTTTGTATCTATTCCATGTGGAAAAAAACTTTAAATATCCGTTTTCTTTAATTAGAAATATAGGCCACAAGAATTTTTTATTGGATCATTTTTTTAAATTATTGCCGTACACAATTTTTGCATCCTTCTCATTTATAATAGTAACAATTACAAAAAAAAACTCGTCTTTGAATAAAAACACAACACAAGTTGCGCCACTTTTAAGTTTAGCGATTTGTATTAAGTTTTTTTTTTGACTCCGGTAAAAACATTCCGGTGATCGTTCACTTCCAGTTGTTGTATCGTTGTAAGATGGCGCTTTTATTCAATTTAAAAACCCTTATAGATTATAGAATCACTTAAGTAATATTATCGCGTTGATTGTTTTTTTTTTCAAATGAAAACTTCATTATTTATTTACTTACATTAAATATTTGCAAAACAAAGATATTTTAAAGTCTAATATCAACTTAGAATAAATTTCTGAACTGTACCGTGGTGTTCACCACGACCGTGTAGGTACTGTAGGTAGGTATGTAAGATAAATTTACATTCACTTCTAATTTATTCATTTTGTGTCCTGTATTACACCAAAAACATCAATTTAAATAAATATTCATGTCTTACAAGAGAAACAGCATTTTTTTTTCTAAATATCATGAAAAACTTTTTTGACATCTCACGAATAGTTGTATGAACATATGTTTATTATATTTAATATTAAATCGGACGTCTAAATGCAATACGACGGTTTTTTTAAAAAAATTAGTACAGATTTTTTTAAAAATCTTTTCCGTTCTCTATTCTGAGTATGTATTATGTCCTCACGACTCTTCCAAGACTCTCTATCCTCCGTCAGTCTCTTCGCTTCCTCCCAAGTCAATTCAGCGTCCTCTTACTTTCCTTATAGATGGTTTTCCACGACGGAATTCATCCGGTTAGTAGAAGAGACAGGCATGCTTTTCTGAGGCATCTGCAGTACACATGCCGGGTTTATCGTTATTTTATTTATTTTTGGTGCAATAAAAGGCTGGTTAGTCTGCTCTCTTGTCTCCGTGTTCCTGACAAAGTCAAACCACCCTAGTATCCGCCGTAGGTATCTATTTTCAAAGCACAGCATACAGTTTCTCTGTGCTTTCGCAATCCATAATATAATATGGTCAAACTGTTCCTTTGTATATAATACTATTTGTTATACGCTTTGTTACGTTTTCCTGAATGGTTTCTTTTAACACAGCTCTGAAATATGAAACAGAACGATGCCAAATAGATAGGTCTTTATCATACTCCAATTCTAGCAATTTAACGCCTACTTTCATCCATAACCATGAAAAAAACAAAAATCGTCAGATCATTCGTCAGATCCATTAGCGTTATCTATTTGCAGAGCGGTAATTAAAAAAACAACCAACATCAACCATTGTACATTTATACAACTATTTCCGGGCTATCCAACTTCAGGTAACGCGAGGGCCGCATTTATAAAACAAATATTAATCCGCGGACCGCGCCTAAAATAATAATAATAAATAAAATATTTATTTTAATTAGAATTCTGCGGCAGGTCTGTATCCTTTACTAATGTAGCTATATCAAGTTTGATGCTTCTTCATCTTATATGGACTTCAAATTTGATATTGATCTGTCAACGAACATCTGTATTTTGATTTATTAAATTTCATTGTTGAAAGTTACTATTACAAAGATATGTACTTCTGAATATTTTCTCATTTTTAGGCCAAAGTTCCTCAATTTAAAGTACCTCCCTTCTGGTTATATTAAAAAAAACTCCTGCTTCAAATTTGTGAATATAATATAAAAAGGTTCTGTTTTCAAATCGTACAACTCCAGTCGAATATCAGATATTACGTTTGTAATGCTGAGAGTCAATGGTTGACTAAAAAGTAAAATATTTCCAAAATAGAAAAATTGTTTCTTAAAATCTTTTCTTAACTCATGGTGGTACACAATATGACCAACTTGTTTGTTAAGTGTGATGCTCTCGCTTTTATCCGTGTGGGTCGTCCGCATGGCGGTATGCCCCTCGTCAAACGCCGCAGTATAAATTCGATCGTCCCACACGTGTTTAATGATACATTTTCACAACGAGAAAACGTCTAATAATACATACCCAGGTTTATTAATGACAACGATATACCATGCCACACTTAACTCTCTTAAACCGGGAATAAACTTAACTGTTTCAAGAGGGTTTTACTGTTTTAAAGGGACAGTTTCTACCAATTTCAGGTTTTGTAATTTTCATTTGATTGTCTTGGCCGAAATTACCATACTCTCGCTTTTATTATCCAGCAGTACGACGGTATGTTTTCTTCTGTTTTTATTGGTACTCAGGTACTCTGTCATCTTTTTGTGTGTATCCATTACATTACGTTTTGCATGAATATTGGATACTAGAATAAAATATGACGTGCAGCATGCCTCGATTATAATTCGTTGCGCAATACTTTATAAGGCGTTAAATTAAATGGAATATTTCTAGTGAATCGGCTTACAGATGCCTGCGGATACTAGGGGTTCATAAAATAGGACTCGAATTAAAACATACACTTAATTTGAATCGTTCAAATTATGCACATTCACACAGATTTTATCACCAATGCCTTGTTTCGCCTTTCGGCATCTTCAGCAATGTTCCCTCTAATTTTCGGAGGCTATGTGCGCAAAAGATATTGGCTGTGCAACTTTGACAAGAAATAAAAAGATTTGTGCGCCACATAACGATATTTAGACATACTAAACGAAAAGGTTGATTTTTACTAATGACAATAATTAAAAACACTATAAAATGTTAATTAATTTATTCTGGTGATGGTAAAGCTGATGTAACTTTTGTGCGGTCTGTTGTAATGTATGTGCGCGCCCTCAGCGAGTTGTGTGCGCGCGCACACGCGCACAGCTTAGTGGGTACACTGATCTTCAGGCGTTCAAGTGCAGGAACGAACTTAAACTGACTTGAGTGACAAAATATGGGGGAATGTACATAATTTGAACGATTAAAATTTAATATTGAAATTCCACCAAGCACCTTCAGTCGAAATCTTAAATTATAAAACATACACATTTTAAATCAACAGTATTAATGTCATTGTTTCTCATTTAGGTACTAGAAACAGATTTAAAAAAAAATCTTTATTCTTAGATCCGCATCGACTTCTAATAGGTTTGTGTATATTTTTTGTAATAAGATCATTGTTGAAAAGACTGCTTTAGCTTTTAGGTGGCCTGTTTTTTTTACTTTCATAACCTCGTGCCTAGTCGCGATCCACCGAAAGAGAAATAACATAGAGGAGGGGTCGGTAAAGCTTTTTCCTGAAAGACTTGGTCGTAGAAATTTTCGGCTCGACGGGCGGGACTTACAAAATACTTTAACGTCATTTTCATACAATATCATATATATATACAAAATAGACAGGCAAAATTTTCGTATTATTTAAAAGAATACCATGATTGAATTTTATACTGGTATTTGAAGGTATCACTTCGTGTTATCGAATTGCTTTGTGAATAAATAGACGCAGATTCAGTGCGTCATAAATAGCCCGTAATCTGCCGACTCATGATCTAGTATAAGTTTTTTAGTCTCGAAAATCAAAATCCGTCAAATTTGTGGAACATCAGTTTTCATAAGAAATATTGCAATATTACATTATGCATTATTATGAACAAGGATACTAAATAAATGGCCGGGCTTTTAATTCTGCCATGGTATGTATCTAAATACGAAATGGCTGTATTCGATAATAGTAAGCTTACAAAATATTAAATTTTTATTTTGACATATTTATTTTATTTTCCAAATATTAACTAACGGTTCAGAAATATAATACAATTCTAAAATTATTCCATAAAAGCTTTTCTCGTATCACAAAAAGTAATGGTAAATATTTAAACAAAAACATAACTAGAAACCAATTCCAATAAACGGGAAGCACATTAGGCAGAGGTTTCGGCCCTCATTCATTTATAAGTATCTCTCCGTATTTTTGTTGAAGTGCCATTTTAGCGAATAGCTTTCGAAATGTATTCTTGGTATGTACATACTCGTGGATTTTCATTGTCCCTTATTTAGGCGGCTTCGGTATTGCGGTGAATGAATACGCAAAAATACCCAATTCGCATATCGCTTTCATTGCTTTCAGGTCGAATGTTTCCTACTCCTTTCTAATAAATTTCAGTGGTGTACCCATCAGAAGATGACCGTTCGTTTATGCGTATACGAATGAATCGGCCGTTTTTGTATTTTTATAGACATATTTATGCTTTTCTGTACATTCTTCGTCCGTTGATCGACGATGAAAGCCATTGCTACTCCTACGCTTCATCTAAAAGGTTAATCGCACATTATATAAACATTCTATAATATCTTGCCTTGAAAAAACGTAAATCTAAATATAAATCAATTAAAAAATAAATAAAAATATGGGAATGCCAATATTCTAAATATTTTGAAATAAGAAAATAATACAATATAAATTTTATAAGTCACTCGAAAATCAACTCGAGGAGAAAAGAGATTTGATCACCCATGACTAAAATCTCAAATTGAAAAAACAAATATACTGACTAAACCACTAAAGGCGACGAAATATACATATCGACTGTGGAAAGGAAAAAGGTCGTAACTCACAGTTTTTTCAAAACAGCTTTTTTTCTATAATCACAACGTATCAAACTTGATACACGTTCTATCAAAAGGATGCAAGCTGCAAAAGCCGAATTAGTATCTAAATTTAGCTTTTAAGTTAAAAGTTGACCGTGTAAAAAGTTAAAACCAAGAATAAAGACTGAAATTAATGTTTTTCCTAGATATTTTCTCTAATTAATATTAGATTACGTCTATATTTCGATTATATTTTAGTAATCTCCGTGCACTTCAAGGTTGTGTATAATTCAGAATTTACATATGGTCCAAAATAATCAAAACACGTTTTTTGCGCCTCCTGTAAAATTTGATATGTGTGTGTTACGTCTTTTTTCCTTTCCACAGTCGATATGTATGTTAATTTTTCACTTAAATGAAATCGCACCGTTCAAAAAAAGGGCAAAAATTATCTGCCTCTAAAGGTAGAATCAAAAGATTAAAAATAATCCACGAGGGATCTGTACTATACTTTTGTGCGAATTCGTTTGATTTTTTTTACGATAATACAATTTATATTTTCGATGGATTACAAGTTCATTTTAATAATAAGTTAAAAGTGAAAATTTTGTTATTCCACAGGTTGTGATAAAAATTGTGACACGTGAAAAAAAAAACATGAGTAAATATAATTTTAAATAGGACAGGCTTCTCGGCACTGTTAAGTTTATTTCCTTTGTGTTTTAACCTTCCTAATATAAATTATCAATTTTTGATTAGTTATATAACCCCCTACTTGCGTCCAGTAGAAGGGTTTCCCTTAGACTCCATTTTGTAAGTTTTATTTTATTCTTAAATAACCTTACGAAAGTTTGTTAGGAGATGCTCTCGAGGGGGCGAAACACGTGGTACGATCTGTTACATTTTTCATTTATATTTAAATATATTTGTAATTACCGTCAAATATGTGTAACAGCATCAATTATTTGACAAATTAAATTTAAAATATTTACATTATTGTTCGTCTGATTTTGTCAACTGAGTAGCATGTTCTAATTGTTACATAAGATTTCAATATGCAAACCTCATAAAAAATACTCATTGGTAACGAATTATTATGTCTATCGTAATAGTTAGATTTCGGTTGCTTTTATATTCTTCTTAAACAGCCACTGTTCGTCCCTACCCTATTTTATTGTAGCTGCTAATAATGGAAATAGGATAATATAATATCTCGGGGGGGTGGTTATTATCTTAATGGTAACTTGACTTATGAGCCTGTTATTTAAACCACACACATAACACAAAGGAATCGTGCAAAGTAGGTTAACTTACAACCCCGAGCTTAAATTTATCGATATTTTTATGTGGAATTTATCATTACTTAAAGTAGCGGAACGCGGAAAAGGATATTTGAATTTATTATACTGATTGCTTTATTTCACAATATGTACATTTATTTAGGCGAAGCATATTATACCACTTAAAATATTCAATCAAGTTTATTGTATGCGAGCGCTGTTTAATGCACATTTTTGTTGGCTGAAGTATTTTTGAATCATTTCTGTACTAATTGGAACTCGTGAGTTTGTATAATTATTGCAATAAATACATTCGATTTTTTTAAAACATATTGATTATATGAAATTGAAGTACATATTTGAAAAATATAATTCTTTCCTGAAAAAGTAAACGTGTTGTTTCCCTTTTATTGTTCTCGAATTTTGGGAAATATTTGGATAATTTGATGATAAATATGATAAGACTCAATTAACGTTAAGAAACTGCTGTAGGTTTCATTATCATGAAATAAAGCCGAGAAAATGATTTCGATTAAATAATTACTATTCTCTCAGTTTGAAATGTTTCTCAAATAGTAAAAACACATTTAATATTGAGTATCACAAGAAGTGTAGAAACAAACTTAAATATAGATTTTATTTAAAGAAAACTCATTATTGTACTGATTCCACTTTTATTTTATTTGATCAGGTCCGATTTCGCTCATGACGAGCTTTATCAACTGATACATTCAAATACAGTGCTATTTATGCAGAACAAAGTAAAAGTTATAAGCAGTGGTGAAGTGGTAAATAAATAGGTACCAGGTCGATCATTGATTTCTTCCCTATTTTTTTGTTTTTTTTTAAATATCCGTCCTATGTTAAAAAACCTCAAGTTATAACAATTAAATCAATAAAAATAACATTCAAATTAAGTTGCAAGTCAAAAAGGTGGTAGGACGGCGCCCTGGCTCATTTTCAGGTGCTAGGTCGCCGACCTGGCCCCACTTCACCAATGGTTATAAGGGTGTAACAAACAATTGACAATATAAGTATCAAAGGAATTCACAGATAAAAATAAACATCATAACAATAATTGGCACTTAATTAACAATACTTATAATGTTTATAACCTTTTACAAGTAAATGAATAATTTGAAAAATCAAGTTTAAATGAACACTAACAAATCAGTGCTGTTTTGTTGTTATATATAAAGCTTTTCCACCAAGTATTAACAGTGAACACATTAATCGTTATTTATTTAGTTACTATCGGGTGATTTGTTTTATGAATGTGTTAGTTAGATATTGACCGACAGTGGATGATGATATAAGATAACTCCACGTAATTCTTTGTAGTATTTTTATATGGAATACTTTTCATTATTATTCAAACAGCAACATGCTATGCGGCAGCTTTTTTATCATCGAATGAGACGTAACTGGGAAAGCTTTTATGTGCGCATAACCTGCGTGCGCGCTATATGCCAATATCAATTAAGTCAATTCTCAAAGGGGAGTCCCCATACCCTCTTGTTCGTCAATAAAGTGAAATGTAGGGCAGGGTAGCGCCTCGCTTCCGCCGTTAACGCACTTTTAGAATGCAACTTTACACGCAGGCTCTGTGTGTAAGCCTACGCTTTGAATATGCTATTAAAACGGGAAAAGCAAATAGAATTTCAAAAGGTACCCCGAGAGCAGTGAAATCCAACCTATTGGCGCTCAAATTCGAGCTTTACGTGTAAGTGTAAATACCAAACACATATATTATGTAATATTATAAAAAAAAATCCAAATCGTACCGGTCGTTTTTTTTACCAACGATAGTAAAAGAGCACAAGTTTTGCAAGACTGAGTTTTAAACTTAGTTAAAAACTCTTTTTTAATGTAATTAAGGTATATTAATGTTACTAAATCACCAGGCATCGACAGGATTGATGCTGAACTGTGCAAAAGAGCATGGGATATCGGACAGCATGAGTTCACATACCTTTACCAAAGTTGCTTAAGGCAAGGTATTTTTCCTGATTGCTGGAAGTCTGGTATTCTGATCATCATTCCTAAGCGCTGTGAAAAACCACCAACCGACCCAAAAGCTTACCGTCCCTTAACCTTACTCCCAATCCTTGGTAAAGTTCTCGAAAAGGTTATATTTACTCGTCTTAATATGCACATTTTTTCAAACAAACCAATATCGTCAAATCAGTTTGGATTTAGGTCAAAGATCTCTGTAGATGATGCTATCAATCATTTACTCGGTGTGGTAGCGTCCTCGTCTTTCAAATTTATCTTGGCTATTTCCCTTGACATATCAGGAGCATTTGACAATGCATGGTGGCCAATGATTTTAACAAAACTGAAACTGAGAAAGATTCCATCTGATCTATTTAAAATTATTGTAAGCTATTTTTCAAAACGAGAGATAATCATTTCAACCGGAAATTCTTCAATCCAAAGAAATATCACACGAGGTTGTCCTCAAGGATCGATTCTTGGACCACTTCTTTGGAATATTTTATTCGATGATCTGTTAGACCTCCCTCTCCCTCAAAATACGCACATACAAGCATACGCTGATGATGCAATAATGCTTATTCATGGTAATAGTAGAAGCATTCTCGAAAAGCTATCAACTGACTGTTTAAAGCAAGTTGCTGCATGGGGAGACTACAATAAACTACAATTTGCACCCCATAAAACATGTAGTATAATGCTTAAAGGGAAACTGACGCGAAAACCAATAGTTAAGTTTAATACAATCACAGTTCCAGTCCAGAGAACCTTGAGAAACCTCGGTGTGATATTAGATGAAAAAATATCTTTCTTGGACCACGTGAAAACGGCGATAGCTTATTCTAAGACAAGCTTCGAAAAGGCTGCACGTATGGCTAGGGTAAGTTGGGGGTTAACATTCCCTACGTCTCGGCTTTATTACAAGTCCATATTTCTCGGTATTGCGTGTCATGCTGCAAGTTGTTGGGCATATAGGTGTACCCAACGACAGGAAATATGTCAAATACTTCTTCGGGGACAACGGTTTCCCCTTCTTGCTATTTCCAAAGCTTACCGAACTTGCTCAACAGAATGTCTTCCCGTAATGCTGGGACTTACTCCATTGGATCTAGAGGTCCAAAGACGAGCTGCAATTCATCACCTTTTGCACGGGAAACCAGCGCAAATTGGTCTCACAACTCTTCACCCGTTGGATTCACAAGATTTTTTAAAAGCTAAAGTGAAAAAACTCTGCTCACTAACCGTTTTAACTAATTGGCAAAGTCGATGGTCAAAGTCCCTTCGTGGTAGAATTACCTATTTATTTTTCCCAGATATTGTTTTTCGTCAGAATGCAACCTGGCTCTCTCCGGATCACTGGACCTCACAATTTATCACCGGACACGGTGCGTTTAATGCCAAGCTACATAAATTTAAAATCAAACCTAACCCACACTGTCCTTGTGGTGACAGTAATCAAGATTCAGAGCATATTCTCTGGAATTGTTCGATTATGTCTGTTGAAAGAGGTATATTGTTTTCGTTATGTAGAAATAACCGTGATGGTCCTATCGGGCATCCAGATCTAGTTTCATCTCCAGAAAATTTCGCTCACTTCAAGAAATTTGCTACTTCTTTTGGAGAAAAAGTTTACCTTCCCTGCCCCTCACCATTCAATCCTTAATCATATTATATCTGTTTCAAAATTAAAAGTTGTCTCATTAGTGCCATTAACTATCATTCTTGCTTATTATTATTTAATTATTTTTTTTTTCCGTGTTTATTATTTAATTATTTAATTAACTTTTATTAGTATCTCTTTATATTTCTAATTATTATTGTTACCTATAAAATTGCCTTTATCTTAACATGTATCTTAACTGTATCATTGAGGAGACATCGTCTTCGGAGTGATGCAGACAGGAAAAAAGTTTATCGAATAAAAAAAAAAAATTAAGGTATACGTTCTATACATAATCATTATGTCAAAGTTTAACATTACGAAATATTTTTTTATATTGTATGCAAGTACTTTTATTTTTAAATTACTTTTAATACCAGTTGCTTATTACACCGTTTTTTTATTTCATTTTGATGTGTAAATAAATGAAATTACATTTTATTATTAAATCCGTTGATAATGCTCGTCATGAGCGAAATCGGTCCTGATCTTAATAAATAAATGTGGGAATTAATCCGTCCAATAAACGAGGGGAGTGTTTACTTGAACGAATAGTATTTTTAGGTTGTTGAAACTAAATGTGATAATCGTTAAAATTTTATAACATCGGAATGCCAACAGATTTTTAATGGTTTTGTATCACTGTCTTTGAGTAATGTGATTAATATTTAGGATGGTACGCTGTAAAATGCCACTCATATTTTCATTTGACTGTTGTTTTTGTAATAAAACTTTTTAGCTAAATAAACAATAATTATTTCTGAGTATTTTAATATATTCTTAACGATGTATTAATTAATTTTGTTTGATTATGTATAGCAATGAGTTTTATGCCGAATAAGCATCTATATTTAACATTTAAGTTTGAAAAAAAGAAAAGCCTGTGAAAATTGCAACCATGAAAAAATACCTTCATAACGGGTTTTCCTAAACAACTTATTAAATTTATATTACAATTGAGTTTATAAAACACCAGTTTATAAATATGTTTGCTCAAGGTTATGTTTATTTAATAATTTAACTTCAGCCTAAAATAATTAAAAAAGTTTTTCGTCCCTCCTGTAAAAAAAAAATCAGTGGGAGTTGATGCTTTTTATATAAATACAATTTGATGAAAAAATAAAATAAAAAAGCCAACGTATAAATTATGTAACATATAACAAACGGAATTCTATTAAAAAATATATGAACATTATTTTTATCGTTTGAAAAGGATACTGAGTAAATAATACCGTGTTTTACCAAAACATGGATGCAAATATTTATCATTGTAAAATTGAGACCGTGTTCATAAAGTCCCGTGTGAACCGAAGAAGAGTTGTATTTCATGGTCATTTTTTGCCATGAATTTGATGATAAAATATATTGTAATATAAATTTAAATTGTTACTCCACACGTTGTGCTGCAAATTGTGACACTCATCCTTAGACAGAATATTGCAAGGTTTCCCAATATACTGAAAATTGTTTACAATTCTTATGTTAAGTATAAATAACTAAATGTAGGTTGGTTGGTTGGTTGGTTGAATGAACTGTATTGTTTTTTCCATGTAATTTGTCAGTCCTGATTGGACTGTTGTGGTTTTGCTGATTATACTTCTATTTAAAACGATCCACTTGTCATAGCTTGGGCACCGACAACAATATACACTCAGAACACGTGTTCGTGTGTTTCACCAGTATCTTGTCTGAAAGCTATTCTTGCCCTGCCATAAAAATTTGTTAGTAAAACGAATAGCTTCCTTTATTGTCACAACGCCACGTGTATTTTTTAGGACTGCTCTTAGTGATTAATTTATTCTCGTCAGTGTAAAATTTTGACCCCATGCAAGGATCAACATAGGCTAAAAACGAACGTGTATCTTGTTTCTTGACATGAATACTCACTCTTACGTATTAATACAGTAAAATACTTGTAATAATTCAACGATTATTTATTAGGATCAAGGCCGGATTCGCTCGTCAGGGTTATTTATAATCAACCAAGTAACTTATAAGTGTATACTAAACAATTGCCATTACAATTATGAAAATGATTTATAGACAATGTTACAAAATATGAGAAAGACTCTAAACTGATTATTAAAACTGTGTACGACCTATATTTGGCCTGTTTTATCTCAATTCAAATAAATGAAATATTTCACTCGAATCGTTCGAATCATACATATGACATCAAAAACACGTGTTGAGAAAAGTCCACAATTATTAGTGTAAGTAGACTTATATTCTTTTGTCATTTACAATGAGACTACTCAAACCTGAACGTTCTGGAAGTGGAGTCTTCCCCTTGTGACATCATTAAAAGCGGCAGATAGAATTCCGATGACACTCGGGGCCTCCTGGAACGCTGTATTAATAGCCCGTGAAATGGTTTTCGTAACTCAATATCTGTTCAGATAATAAGAAATATTCTTGAGACGTAGCCGCTTCGATATTGGAAATGTCGAGAAAGAGATTCCTTTGGTTCGAGTGCATATAATGTTACGGACGTGCTCCTCGTCCATCAGGCAATTCACTCAGTTTCTTCACTATTACGATAGAATAAAGTATTCCGAAGGCTGCCTTTTTGTCGACTCGGGCAATCTTTCTTACATAAAATATTTCACTGTTCAAATATCATTCTAATATAACCGATTTTCATTTAGAAAATATTTCGCTTAGTTAATATTAAAAAATAAACAAATGTTATTATTTGCCATAATGTATATTTTTTTACCATGTCCGCTCCCAATGTGGAGCATATGGACTCCTAATGGAGTTTATTTCAACATGAGTATTTATACGAGAATTGCTTATTACTCAGTTGCTCAACCTCTCTTTTTCCAAAGAGAGTAGGAATAGAAGGATAGGGCTAGGACAGGACTAGTAGTTAACTAATCGCTCTCGATACGCCTAGTTCATATAATAGGATGGGAGGGGGGAATTCAAGACATCACATACATCCATGCCTTCGAACGGAAATTCATACATCGATTGAAAAATCAATTTATAAAACTGTCCGTACTGGGATTCGAACCCGTGACCTTCCTATCCGAATCCAACGACGTTGACCACTCGACCACACAGGCGGCATAATAAATACGATGTTCGTATTATTGGATTTGGCAAAGATTTACCAATCAGACCATGTGTCGAAAGATCTAGAAAAAATCACTCAATCAACGCGTTGACAAAAGCGACAACTATAAATATCATGCGTTTTTCAGATGAGCGATTCATAGCGACGTTTAGAGTTTGCTAAAAGGAATTGGGGAATTTGTTTAATTTTTGAGTATTGACAATATTATGTACACCCAAATCTTTATCTTCCAAGTTTACGCTGTGCGCACCACTATTCCTAATAGCAATTATATTCACAGTTTTAATAAAATTCTTTTCATATGATAGAAATACGCCATACACATCAAAAAGCATTAGTGTCCCTCTAAGCTTTGTTCGTGTATATATTAGCTCGATTTACATGTTACTCGATTTCGCCTTGAAACCATGAAATATTTGTAATATTACTTGGCAATTACTCGAAAATGTTTCAAAAATTAAAATCGGTATATATTGATGTTTCATATAAAATGCCGTCAATAAAAAATGCATAATCGTAAACGAGTGATTTTCATAAACATCTTACGGTTTCTAAAAAGGGTCGTCAATTCTGTTAAATGTCAATATTGATACAACTCTTAATAGATTTAAAATATTTTTTTCATTAATTTGAAATTTAATCCATTCAAAATTCAGCTTTGGTTCATTTTTAACACAAAAATACCGGTATTAAAAAAATTAATAAAAGTGTTAATTTGAAACATACAGAAGATTATCTCTGCTTGTATTTGATATTATTTTTCTCCTTAAAAAAATATTTATATAGTCTTTGATCTATACCTGTTACAATCTCAATTACCTTGTAAGCTCTTCACTTTGAGGTTTGATTGTATACTAAACATTTTCCGTTAGATCAAGTAACGCCAAGTGTCTTTCATTTTTAACGAATTTTCTGGGGGCCTTGAATAAGATTGACGGCTTATAGACATGTTTAACGGTTCTGAGCGCGTGTCGGAATCATCTAGTCCAGAGGATTCTAACCAGGGGCCGTAAGCTTTGAAAGGTCTTAGATAAGCCGCGAAAGTAGAACTTTTCTATACATATACTTAAACCTACATATGGTGACCTGGCACCTGAAAATGAGAAAGGCGCCCTGCCACTTTTTTGACTTGTAACTTAATTTTCAAGTACATACATATATTCAAAATCCTTTGTTTATTATTTAAATGTTAAAACTTGTGGTGTTTTTAAACTTCAGACGGATATAAAAAAAAAAACAAAAAAAAAATCAATGACCGACCTGGTACCTATTTATTTACCACTTCACCACTGTATTATACATATATTGAATATAATATGTAAATACGAGAAAATAAAAAAAAAACTTTTACAAAGCCATACAGCATCATTAAGATTCTGAATTCGTGGCTGATTGGTGCCTTCATCGCTATTTTTAAGAGATTTCTACTGCAAAAAATATATTTTTTCGCTTTGTCCTACTCAAGCGTAATTATTTCAATAGTTTTATAATATATCAATTAAATGCTAAATATTCGATAATTTTTCCTCAGAAAAAATGTCTATGTAGGGGAAGATATCTTATTAGATTTTTATGTTAATGGGGGCCTAGAATACTTATGGGACGCAGCTACATAAACGTTAAGAAACACTGATATAGTCAAATGGAGTCTTATTCCTTTGATGTTTTGTATTATGTGACGATCGTTTGCGCTTCTTGAAAACTTACACGTTATTTGATTACGCCATCTAAGAATGTCATATTATGGGGGACAGTAAACCACCGAAAAGCGCTTTGACATTCTTTTCAGAGACTTAATAGAAACGTTTATCACATAATCGTGTACTTAATTAAAATGCTTTCGTTCTATCAACTACTCAAAGGAAATGTCTACGATTATGAGTAACATATTTAGAATATCACGATTGAAACGAAATTAGTTTGTGATTGCTTTCCTGTTGAGATTTGTAATTGCGTCAGTGCGTCAAATATCAAAGGCTTTTCAAAATCCGAAATATTAAAGAAAATATGATGTATTTTTTAACTCGTTGTCAACTGGTAATGTACGTACCTACATTGTAAGGCATATAACGCCATTGTTCTATCAGAAGTCGGTAAGTAAGAGATTGATAGTAGGTACTGAGTAAACAGCAAAACATGATAATTTTCAACATTTAGGATAAAGCATCTAAAATCGATATTTTATGCCTATATTGCATGCCTTAAAATCAATTTTAATAATACTTACCGATAAAAATAAATACTTTTTTTGCAAACTGGTATAAAAATGCACCGACTGAGCTATTCTAGACAAAAGATTTGTTTACACATTCAGACCATACAGAAAATAATAAAAGTGCTAAGTACAAAAAAAAAATTAGTGAGTATGGAGAAATGTTCTATGTGACACGTGGAAAATTTCTGCATACTCATTTTTTTTTTTTTTTGATAGTTGCATTTTTATTTTCTGTATTCACAAACTAAACTCTGTTTTTTAAGTTTTTTTGTTACTTAATTCTGCCAGAAATATGACGATATAGTCATAATGGAAAAACAATTGTTTTCCGAGAATTCAATGTTGTTGAGTAGATCCTATATTTTCACGAAATAATAATATTGTTTAAAAATATTAGACTAATTTTGAATCTTCTAGGAAATGTTTGTTTACAATAATATAAACATACGAATTGCGTACGTAAAATAGAAAACACATTTTATTAGTTTAGTTATTAAATTTGAATCGTTCAAAGTTTAGTTTATTTATTCTGATTATTACGTTACCCGCATGAAAAGTTTTTAAATAAACTGCTTTTTTACTACGTTGTGTTTTTTAACTTCCTTTAAATAACATGTCGAAAAACATTTCCAATTATTTTTAAAATTCAAACTTTTAAAAACGCACAACGGATTCATTCGTTTTTTTCATTAAAAATACGTTTAAGCTGCGTGACTAAATATGAAGAAGTCCTATACATATGAGAATTATTCAATTCGGCTAAATTCCTACAATATATTTAAAATGGGATTTGAATCCCATGATAGCTGTCTCACCCTATCAAGAAAGCTCGATGTCAATTGTACGAGAAATACAGCGGCAATAGGAAATACCGGTATGCCGAGGCCAAAGGAAATCTTCTTGCGGTTAGGAAATTCAATTTTCCAAAGCAGCGGTGCATTGCGATGTTATTTCTTGCTGCTAGTTTAGAACTGTGATACTCTATAATTTTGCGGAGAAATTTAAATCGAATTTCGGGCAATTTCAAACAAGCGTCGTCATATGATATTATGATTCACAGAACACTGTCTTTACGAATTTATTATGTTTATTCGTGTCTTGTTACGTACCAGCACAGCTTTAAATCACTTTAACAGTGTTAACTTCTTTTTTATATTCCAATCTACAACACCTTTTGCAGGATTTATTTAATAATTAATTTTTAATTTATGGGGCTCGTTTCGCCCTCACTAACTTTTAAAAAAAATTGCGGATATTGCGTATGTGCGTCTAAGATTTATTGAGATACAAGAAGAAGGATAAAAAAACACATATAATATATTTTAATAAATAAGTAACAATAAACATAAACTTTTATATAGTATAAATCAGGGCTGTGGAGTCGTGTAAAAAAAAAACTACTCTGAATCCGACTCCAGCTTTACAATAATTAACGACTCCGAGGATTTTTTCAATAATTTCATTTTAGCTTATACATATCGACTGTGGAAAGGAAAAAGACGTAACCCACACATATCAAATTTTACAGGACGCGCAAAAAACGTGTTTTGATGATTTTGGATCATATGCAAATCATGAATTATAGACAACCTTGAAGTGCACGGAGACCTCTAAACTGGTGTTTTATTGGCATAATCTAATATTGGTTAAAGAAATTGTCAAGGAAAAACATTTACTTCAGTCTTTTTTCTTGGTTTTAATATTTAACAAGGTTATCTATTTCAAACTTAATAGCTAAATTTAGATACTAATTCAGCATTTGTAGCTTGCATCCTTTTGATAGAACGTGTATCAAGTTTAGTACATTGTGATTATCGAAAAAAAAGCTGTTTTGAAAAAACTGTGGGTTACGGCCTTTTTCCTTTCCACAGTCGATATGTATATCATTAGATCATCTTTAGTCAGCCAAGCATGAAATGTCAACACTTTTGACTATTTTGTTTGACTACAAAATATTAAACATATTTTTCAAAAAAAAATTCGAGCCGCTCATTTATCACTCCGGCCAAAATACCGCGACTCCGCGACTCAGACTCTACAACCCTGGTATAAATTCATAATTTTAATCCAATTTATGTAAATCGTGGCCATATTTTAAAATCTAATTTCTTGTTGATCTGCACTAAAACTTAGTTTGTGAGAGTCACATCACAGTACTTCCCAAATTGGTCGACTTTTCTTAATGAAGTATCATCTTCGCCTCATATTTCATTAATTATATATTTTATAACAAGTCTGCTCAATGAATGAACGACAAAAAACTAGCTCGTTCAATAATTTTTGTTGAATTATACCATATTTGGCAAGCCAGACGATAATGTTTGACAATGGGAAATATTGGTAAAGCAAGTCAGAACGAAGTTTTTTGATTTGTTTTAATCAGTTTCAAATGCTTACTCGTTAAGCAAAACCTGTCTTGATTATCTATTAATAATATGTATTAAATATTCTGTTTTATTTATATGTTTTTTTTTATAAATATACCCTTTTAATTTAGTACAAGCACTGTAAAACTTTATTTCTTATACGCGTATTTATGTTATAATTTCTCGATTTAAAATAAATCAATTCTAATATTGAATGTAGAGAATATTGAATCCCTTGCCTTTAATAACGTTAATGCTAAATTGAATTTACATACATCAACCCTCCTCAGCGTAATGTTTATTTACTGAAGAAAGATTTTAAATTTATTTCATTTATTTTTCAGTGGAAAGCCAAAAATAACGTTTATAAATAATTCTAAGATCAATTATTTTAATCGGTTGACGCTTGTAAATTTATTTATCCGTTAACCCCTGATCAATTACCGAGCTTGAATTTTTAAAATGTCCGGAATGCTTGATTTTAATTGCCGACTAATTAAGGCGGAGCGCTGAGGCGACTCGTAAAACTGCCGGGAAATTAAGACACGTTTTCAAAATAGTTGAGTCCCCGTATCGAAAGAGCATTAAGCGGAAATTGGTTTTCTCGGTGAAAGAAAATTGAAAGAAATCATTTTTTTGTTAGTCGCAATTAAAAAAAACTATATTTCATTTAAAAATATGGATATCTTAGAATTTTTTACAATATTATTAATTTTTAATGAAATATTCCAGGTCTTCAATCCATTGACTTCAATACTATACTTGGGTACTTCGTTTAAAATAAAAATGAAGAATGGTGTTTTTTATAATTGGAATAAATTGAATTATGTTTTATAGAATTCTATAAAATGATGTGAGATCATATTTAATAGCTAGCTCTAAAATATTGCAAATCAAGTTATCTAGTTGTAATATTGAGGTGGCGATGTATTTTAGTAATCAAATGCCATTTGTCCAAAGCTTGCATTCTACCAGTGCTGCTCTACGGAAGCGAATCATGGCACCTGATTAATACTCAAAAAAACGTATACTGAGCTACAAGAATAGATGCTTTCGTCAAATAATTGGCGGGTGACAGGGAAATATAGAGTTGCCGCGTGCGGCCAAATGCCCCAAGTAGGTAGCGAATAAGGTTAAAGAGAGGAGAAAATGCATATTTTAGTAACTTTGTAGGTCGGAATTATTTTTATATGTCCAGCCAAATTCACAGTTCTTACGTAAAGTGGAAAATCACACTAGTTCTTCTAAAATCAGAATTCTTCCGTTTAAGATTATGTGATTTAAACTCCAATGAGATTTTTTTATTTTACTCGGTTTTTTTGAGTGTACAAGGTGTAATATAATAATATAGCAACACATGATTAAATAAAAATATATTTTCAAAATATCCAATCCTTTATTATTAACATTAAAATGTATCACCTCCATAAACTAATCACCGAATCCAATAAAAGTATCTGATGTGGAAGATATAACATCCTTTGATGTATTGCATTTAAAACCGTTGGTTTCGTATGTAATTTAAAGCATCGTTTTCCAATTATATTCAGTCGCGGAACCAGTTTGTCGCCATGTCAACACACCTCCACATGTTTCAGATCGTACACTGTGTGTATTCATGAAAAAAACATTGATTTTATCACATTCTATCGCCAATTCTTGGTAGAAAAGTTTTATGTTAATACAAAATAACGAAAAATCCACAATTTTACCCAATGATCATGGCCGCTTCGACTAATCGCGGACGTCAGTTGAAATCTTGAAATTACTCACGGTAAGCAAAACCGTTCATGATCATTTTTTCTAATTGTGGTATTAGTGCAAAATTGTGAGATTTATTTTTATAAATATCATTATAAATGCCATTTGTAATCTTTCGCACGGATGGAATTCTTTTTCAAAACAATATACATTCAAAAATAATTACAACACTTTTTTTAATTAATTCAAACTTCTTTGCGGAATCTATTGTTTTTACGTTACATACCACTAGAATAGTGTCTATGCTATATGATATGCTAGACCTGGCATATACATGTGCTGCGGATGCCCCAAAAGAGTCTGAACCCTGCCTGTCTCTTCTACCAACCTCTCTTATCTAGATGTTGTAGAAGGCCACTGATGACCATCCACAGACGAGACGCGGTGATGATCTGAGAGGAAGCAAATAGACCGGCTGGGGATAGAGAATCTTCGAAGAAACATGCGGTGACCGTATGCTACGTATAGAAAGCACATATGGAAAAAAATGCTTCAATCCCTATAATTGTTAATACATATAATACTTTCTCTTTATTGATCCAAAAATCCACTGTGTTTTTTTATAGTTTTGTTTGAAATAAAACTCAGCAGCAAGTGTGAACACCTACCTATTCATTTACAATCATCAATCTTGCTTTAAAAAAGCGCATTCTGTGAATTCTGTCTGAACGTCACTTCATCAAATTCTCGCGCCGTTTTAGTGAAAATACAAGCTGAAACTCGACGCTTGAAATAGTGGTTGCTGTACTTTGTTGTTGTGTTAGTTGAAAAGCGTAGTTTGGTAAAACGGAAAAAGCTTTTCCCTGCTTTTTGAGTCGCAGTTACAACTGTGCATGTAAATGGCGATTGTTACTACGTAACAAGGATACGTTGATAACTTTTTTTTACAATTGAATATCGTCGCAAAAAGTATTATAAATTATTTCTATAAACTTTAAAGGGGTTCACTGTCAATTCAAAGCATTACATTATTTACAAATGAAACACAATTTTCTATTAATTTCACACGTTTTCGGTTTTGCTCACCACGAGAATGATGAAAATATAAATCGATACACCGCTATTTATATACTCGTACTTCTATCGTTTTATTTTTTCATCACATGATATTGATCGCGATGAGAGAAACCAGTACCAACGATCTTAATTGAATATAGTGGGTATAAAAACATTATTTATTATTAATTTTTCTGATATCTTGCTTTAGAATCGTTAGATCTGTTAGTTTGTCGTCTTAGAAAGTTATACAAGTAAATTTAATAACTAATCAGTAATCATCAAGCTTGTATTTATTTATAAGGTTGGCAATTTTTCTTTGACAAATCGCATTATTCGCAACCCTATTGAAATACAGTCATAAATTTATTATTTTGCCAGAAAGTGAAGTGTATTTATTTTAAAAAAATGTCAGAGATTTGAGTTGAACTACAAACCAGTTTTCTTCAACGGATTTCTGTCAAAATCCTCCACTAGTCAGACACTGACTTCAATTTACGATTTTTCATGTTTAAAAAAATCTAACATTGCTAATCGTATATACCTACCCTATGTTAATGTATATATTTTTTTATTTTTATTGTATCACATTTGTTTTATCTAATATGTTTATTATTTTATGTTTTCCAAATATTATTATTAGCATAGACCCGTATTTTATTATTTTACCAGCTATTTTTATAAGAAAAATATTTTTTCGACTAATTATCTGTTCCACTACTTTCTAAAATCATTTTTCATTGTTATAAACTAGAATTTCTAATTTATTTACATAATATTTAAAAATAACCAAACAATATGGAAAATTCAGAGACTAAAAGATTTATATAAATATAAAATATAACTTCAAATAAAATTTATAAAAATCAGTGCAACGATCTTCTCTTTATTGAGCTTTGTAAGGGTTTGCTCTGTCCTGATTTGTTCGCCCAATAGTGTTTTTAGACTAAAACATATTTATATCGTAAGTGACGTAACATAAACATGCATTCAATTAATGATTTTATTACCATTGATTTAAATTACACCTCATTTTTTTTCTTAAATCATATGAAAATATTTTAGATGAGATGAAACGTTGTGTGCGTTTAACGGTGTTGTTAAAATAGTAATGTGATGTTACCATAGCGCTGTAAAAAGTAACCATTTACTTACAAAAATAAAATATTTTTACATTGATTTTTGATTCGCATTTGTTGTGGTTTTAGCAAAAATTTGCATCTATTGTGAATTTCAGCATATATGTATATATTTAGCATCTATCGCAAAATGCTTAAACAATGGGTCTCTTACAATTAAATTATTATAATATTCGCAAATAAAGAAAAATGTATTTCGTATTAACGATCTTGTGACAATGATGACTCATTGAGGTCTCGCGATATTAACAACAACACCATTAGCCGTCTTATATCTATAAATTGACAGAATCTTTCCAAATCTTCTTCAACTTATTTCAGACTATTGTCTTTTCTCTGATTAATGATCCTACCATTTGTCAACGTCAACATGTTTGTTAGTTTTCTCTATGTCCTACGTTATTTGTGAATGTCTATTAAACGTACGATATTTTTCTTTTTTTTCCCATGTGTATTGTTAGACTTCATAATTCATTTTGTTTTTTTCTTTCTCTTTTATAGGTAAGCGAACACAATCTTCTCCATAGCATATCCTTTCTCACTTACGAAAGTTTTGTTCTGGGACGAGGTATGTGAACGAAACACATTGCGGCCCTTATCCACTTTACAATTGACTGCTGCTGCTTTGGGTAATCATATAACATTTACACATACATTTGTTTGATTTTATTTTCATTTTAAAGTGTATTAAGTTTCATACATGTATATATTACAATATTACAGATATCTTATATGCATTTTTATTTCTCATCTTCTTGGCAAGATATTTATCAATTTATTGCTGTTCTAAAATCATACAAAAATATGTGAACGTATTATAAACTTATTTCAAAATAAGAACGATTCGCTCAAAACTGAATTTTGACAGTTCGGCAAAACAAAACAGTGCGTTATAAAAAATGAAATAAATATTTACTTTAAGGTAGATTGAAGAATAAGTCATGAATTTGTGATTTTTGTATTTATAAATAATGCATTATTATAAATGTCAGTTTTGCTTATTTAATCGTTTAATCGATGACAACAGGCAGATACAGATGGTCAGAAAATGATACGTTAAAAAGCGCCTATAAGGGCGCTGTGTTACTTTGAATGAAATAATTACGATCGCTAAAAATAATAAGGTATTTGTTTTATTTTATTTATAATAAAAAATATATTTCATTATATAAAAATGACAATAATTTTTCACCACCCTAAAATTATACTTTACCCAGATTTCTTTTGGCAACCTTTAAGCGTTTTATATGAATCGCTTCTCAGATGTTTATAGTATTTATAATTGTCGTCCTTGTAATTTACTTTATAATTGCGTTTCTTGCAGAGCAGTTGTTATTTTTCCAGAGATTATTACTTCTAGATTTTTCCATACACGGTCCAATTGACAATTCTTCATGGCATCCCATAATACGCACATATTATAGTTACTGTTCTAATTTCATAATAAGTGTTAACAGTAAATACTCTTCAACTCGCTTTAGTTATTATTTGTTTATTTAAAAATTTAGATTACATATATTTTAATGTAAATTAAATTTCTTAAAAAAATAAATATTTTTTAGTGTAGTGTAATAAACTGTAGGTAGGAGTATTAGTTTTTTGTATGTTTGAACCTTTTTTGAGAAAAAATCTTTTTTAAATATACAATTCTTCCGTTTTCTTACACTTTGTTATTTTATCCGTGAATAAATTCTGACTAAAAGAGAATCGAGTATTATTTGTCATTTGTTGAAATTCATTTAATCTTTGGATGTTTTTAAAATCATGCTTTTTTGTTCGCACTCAATTCTAATGTCTTCGTACATTTATTGATCCTATCATAGACGTCTTCAATGACTGATGGCCTTTCTTCATTGATAATCTTTTATCGCGAGAAATTCTTTTTATTTGCGTTCGGACGAGAATTTAGCATTTCGCAAATAAGTTTAAGTATTGAATATTTTATTTTTCCGGTGTCTTCCCATTGTGTTTCAGATATGAAAAGATGTCGTCGCACGATTTCAAAGAAATTTTTCTCGCTTTGATAAATAGAAATTTCCCAATGCCCCAATCGTTTCGCTTTTAAAAAGACGCCCTTTCGTTCGTGAATTCCGTCGCAATTTTTTCTCTTGAATTATTTAAACGGTAGACAGTTAACTATTTAAATTTTTCGGTGAATACATTTTGAAAATTTAAAAAAATTTCTACAATGACATGAAACAGTCATCACAGTATGTATATTTTTGTGTCAGTTGTCTCAGAGTTTTGAATACTGATCTTGATAATGATTCTAGGATTTTTAGTGTTTGATTATATTTAGGCCTTTATCGTAAATTGCTCTTCGGAGTTAATTGATCTGTTGATATCTTCAATCACGTCATGATGTAAAAAGTGTTTTTTAATATTTTATTTTAAAGTGGAAAAGAAAAATAAATATATTGAGATATTTTTATGACGAATATAATTCTTTTTTTTAATTTACAAAATCTTTTAGCTACAAAAATTATTTTATGTGACACATTAACAATACTTCAATAATATTACAGTTATCAAATCAATAATATTTTTTTAAAGTATTGCAATGATATTTATTTTAAATACTTGTTAGTAATATTATCTCTTAACTTCAATGTGGAATAATTTTTATCAGCATCTGTTCAAAAACTAAAAAAAAACATTGTAATAAATCTAATACTCTCAATAAATAATCTTTTTCACATTTTTTTGTACTGTTGCTCTTTTGGTAATTAACATGATTTGAATTCTACCTTTTCTTTCCGGGATTTTACAGGATCAATACAAGAAATATAATATAACATATTGTTTTATTATTTCTCTTTCCACGAATTGCTAAGTGATCTTGAAGATTTATACCGGTATGGTGTTATTCTTACACATGACCCTTATTATTTCTTATCCAGTATCGTTTAGGACTGATGGAACGATAAACTGGGGTAGATGTAATATAAAAGAAAATGTCTATTCATGATATAAAAACACGAATTAAATTGCTAGAGTGCAGTTCACCTCGTTCCGTCCAATTAATGTAAAAAATATTTTTTTTGCCTTGTTTTTCGATCAATGTTTTCAACCATTAGCCAGTATCATCGATAAACAATTCGTTATTTACACGTTCCACTACATAAACACAAAGCCAATCAGCATCCTTATATTGTTGATGGGAATTTCTTGTTATTATTATATTATATGTGGTGTTTGCCACATAAAGAGTCCGTAAATATTGACATACTGGTGATATCGCACATACAACCACGCACTTTCTTGTGAAATTATTATTTCACACCCTTTGTTATCAATCTGTTATTAAATTCAAATAGCTCAAATTTTTCTCAATGTCACACGTAACTATCCATTATATTAAATTTGAATCATTCAAATTATGTACACTCCCACAGATTTTGTCACTAACGACCCGGGTTTCGCCTTTCGGCATCTTCAGGCGTTCAAGCGCACGGATGAACTTGAACTGACGCTTAGTAAATAGATGTTTCGTGTTTATATATTAAATAAATGTATCACTGAGTCTAAAGCCATCGCTGGCGAAAAAGGGTAAGCTCATGGGAATTCCCAAAGATTTGAGTAGTGAGTGGTTTTTAGAATTATATTTATTTGTTTGTCGGCAAAGGTTTTATGATATTATTTATGATATTATTTATATAGGGTATAGAAGTGGAGACCCAGGAAGGTTTAGTATCTCGTTCAAAATCGGAAGACTATGTAACTGTGCCCTATTAATTTCTAAAATTTCCTGGAAAAAGAGCTTATGACTGTCCGTATTTGGGTGTAACATTTTTATCCCCTGTTCCTGATTGAACACGTGTCCTTCCGAAATTAAGTGATTAGCAAAAGTAGACGTGTCCTTTTTCAGTCTAAAGGCTGCCATATGCTCTAA
Organism: Himalopsyche anomala; assembly: GCA_031772345.1. Classification (NCBI taxonomy): domain Eukaryota; kingdom Metazoa; phylum Arthropoda; class Insecta; order Trichoptera; family Rhyacophilidae; genus Himalopsyche; species Himalopsyche anomala. Next base: position 17,196,780 of record CM062824.1, read on the forward strand.
TACCCTGATTTTTAAAGTCCTCAAACATAAAATTTTTAGAAACAAAACAGAAGCCAAACCTATAGTCTATTGGTTCCGATATGTAGACGATATTATTTGCTTGTTTAATGGAACGGATAGACAAATAACTAACTTTCATAACTTTATAAATTCATTAGATAAAAATATTAAATTCACGTTAGAAGTCGGAGGCAAGAATATTAACTTTCTTGACCTAAATATTAATATTGAAAACGGTTCTCACGAATTTAAAATATTTCGGAAGCCTACGTTTTCGGATACCGTGATACATAAGGATTCAATGCACCCATTTTCTTATAAACTAGCCGCTTTTCATTCAGAAATTCATAGACTTGTGAGTGTTCCTTTGAATGAAAAGAACTTTAATATCGAATTAAAAATCATCAAACAAATCGCCATCAACAATGGATACGATATGTCTCTTATAGACAATCTTTTATCAAAAAAACAAACTAAACTTGCAGAAAAAATGTTATTTCAAGGTACATTGTCAAAGGACATAGATCATACTAGGTATTGGCGTAGAATCATTTATTTAGGAAATACTAGTCTTAAAATTAAAAAACAACTAGCTGATAGTGTTAGACCAGCCTTTTACTGTAAAAGCTCTTTAGGCAAATTATTAGTTAACAATAAAGATAAAATACATTACCTAAATAAATCTGGAATTTATAGATTACAATGCTCTTGTTGTAATAAATTTTATATCGGCAAAACAGAGAGGACTTTAAAAATCAGGGTATTAGAGCATATGGCAGCCTTTAGACTGAAAAAGGACACGTCTACTTTTGCTAATCACTTAATTTCGGAAGGACACGTGTTCAATCAGGAACAGGGGATAAAAATGTTACACCCAAATACGGACAGTCATAAGCTCTTTTTCCAGGAAATTTTAGAAATTAATAGGGCACAGTTACATAGTCTTCCGATTTTGAACGAGATACTAAACCTTCCTGGGTCTCCACTTCTATACCCTATATAAATAATATCATAAATAATATCATAAAACCTTTGCCGACAAACAAATAAATATAATTCTAAAAACCACTCACTACTCAAATCTTTGGGAATTCCCATGAGCTTACCCTTTTTCGCCAGCGATGGCTTTAGACTCAGTGATACATTTATTTAATATATAAACACGAAACATCCATTTACTAAGCGTCAGTTCAAGTTCATCCGTGCGCTTGAACGCCTGAAGATGCCGAAAGGCGAAACCCGGGTCGTTAGTGACAAAATCTGTGGGAGTGTACATAATTTGAATGATTCAAATTTAATATTGAAATTCCACCAAGCACCTTCAGTCGAAATCTTAAATTATATCCATTATATGTTTTAACTTCAATTTGAATAACAAAAACATCGAAATTTGTTAACATAATATATTAAAATTATCAACATAAACATTTTTTCATCGAATTTCCACTTATTTAAAAAAAAAATAACCACACCCCCGCTCAATGTGAACCATATGAACTGCTTATGTAGTTTACTTCAACATACATTTTACATTATTCGTTAAAAAATCTATTAAACAGAACATCTAACCTCTTCCATGATCAGACTGAAGTTAATCTTCGTGCTTAAGACAATTAGCCGGGACTAGAATTCGTGAACATTGACCAAAGCCATTGACAATAACCACTTGACATTGGTTCTCTCTTAATAAATATTTCAAATTATGTTTTTATGTTTACCTATTTCGATTTACTATTTTTACGAAAGACGAAATTTTTTGCCAAAATTTTATTATTGTGTTTAACCAATATTATAAGGACGTAAAAAATATATTTCTTATATCAAGTAGACACAATATTCCTTTGTACTTCATTCCACAGTATTAAATGGGTCAGGACCGGTTTCGCTCATTGCGAGCATTGTCAACTGATAAGAAATATAATTTAACAATACTATTTATACAAAAATGAAAAATTGCAACAACAACAATTGGCATCGAAAAGAAATTACCAATTACATTACAAGTGATTCTAAAATAACACAAAATTAAAATGTTTAACACATGTAACATATAATTAAATAGTCATCCAAGATTAATAAATTTAGAGTGGAGAGAGTAAATAAAGTGGAATGAAGTACAAAGGAATATTGTGTTTTTATTAATATAATGCCTTTCCGCCAAGTATTGACAGTGAACACCCTAAAAGTGATCGAATATAAAGATCTGACGGAAGATCAAAATTTTATAAAAAGAATAAGGAATCATTTCGGTTTCTTAAAACAGCTTAGTAATTCGGTTTCACATCTTCAGACAACGAACATATCATTCGTTCTCTTACTCACTCATTTACGAACGTCTGCGCTACGTTAGTTGTAAGTGTGACTTCACAAATTGCATGTAAAAATGTCGTTTTGTGTATTTCACTTTGCAATTCAAGAATGCTGTCTAAAGAAAATTACGACAAATGAATTCGGCCTTCCGATGTGAAATGACACTTGTTAAATTCATCAAATTCAATATGAATATCAATTAATTGTGAGTGTATGTCAAAAATAACGTACAGTCACTTGCTGATATGAAATGGATAAGGGGCCCAGTCCAACATGTTGAAATTGAAAACACATTGTTATCACCATTAAAACAATACTCAAGCAGGATCTAGCCAATCGATTGTCCCGTTACTTATGAAAAATCACTATGTGTGTGTCTTTTTATTGGTTTGATATAACTTATGTTTGCCGTCATAGAAACGGAAAACATTAAATTGATCACTTTCCATTAACGGGGTGAAATGGTTTTGGCCGCGATATCATTTAACGGTTATGGTTTACCGATTTGCTTCATGAAAATCGGTTTATGTGTTTGGCATATGAAGAAGGTTACGTCGTAATTATGAAGCAAATGTTATTCATTTGGTATCAATATGCTACTTATTCAATTGCGAAATTCTAAAAAAACTATAAACTATTTTTAAATTGATGTTATTTAATAATAGATTAAAAAGTAGATTTAAAAAACTTACGTGTCTAAATACATAATAAGTGAATTCTACCAAGGTAATAAATTCCGTTTCATGCAGTAAATTAGTATTTTGTTTCGGTCTATTTTTGTTATGTTACAAAATATGTTATCTACATTCGTTCCACATTCAATAAAAAAGCATTATTCATATTTTTTTGTATCTTTATGATATTAAAAAAAAAACTAATTGTTACAAATATATCCATTTCTTTGGATCCTTGAATTAATATACAAATAAATCCGAAGCAAAATTATACACACTATGTTTTTCCATTATTATGTTCTCGTATTAATCATAGCTTGAGGTCTATGCAGTTTGTTATAAAATATTGTCATCGCTTTGGGAAAATTATAAGTAAGTTTTTATATTTTTACTAACAAATGTAATATCTATAATATTAGAGATTGACACATTAAATAAAATATCTTATATTATATGGGGTACGCTATACCTAATTTTTCATTGGCTAACTTGTCAATCGTGCTGGCACATGAAAATTGTTCGCATATTCACCACATGTGTTACTTTTTCACAACGCGGTGTCGATTTTCACAAGGAAAATGATTGACAGATCCGTAATTATAATTCACGCCACTCCGCCTTTGTCAGATGAGCGTAAAATTTGTTTGCTCGGTCAGCTACTCTGGCACATAAATATCTTTTTGATTTTATGTCAAAGAGAAATGGTATTTTTAATTAATGACACAATAATTCGTTTATGCAATCACAAGAAAAGATATTTTCTATCAGCATGTTTTGTAATAATGCTTATACAAGAGTTGTCTTAAACGTCTAGTTCGAGTATTTGTCAACATAGCAAAACGTCACCTTACTGAAGTATTTACAGTTCTCAGTAAACTAACAAATAAAAAAATGAGCATATAAGATAAAGCCTCAATGGTATCGATATGTATGTTATAAATAAATATTATATCAAAACACATACATACATATATGTACGTGTGAGGTAAGTTACATTTGGTAAATTTTGATCATGTTGAGATATCGACATAAAGTACTGTGTACCTCACATTACTTCTAGTAATATTGTAAAAAAAACACCAGTGATTTTCTAACACAAACTTCATGAATAATCTCTGAACAGGCATAGTGAAAAGCTGCAATTTTTGACGTAGTATAGTTTACCTTCCATGTACAGACAAAGACTAACTAAGCCCTAAGCCCCAAGGTATAGAGTATAGACTATAGAGGTATCGTTTTATTATGAGCAAAATTACCTTTATTAATTTAATCAACTACATACTAGTAGGGGTGTTTATTTGTGCGACCGGTATTTATAAATAATAATTCATATTTAAGATGAATTCTGTTTCAAAAACGCTCACACAGTGTTAAATACGTAATCACTGATGCGAAAATAAATTCTCGTTGAAGGCATTCAGGTCTTACAGGTCGTGGTTGTCTTGTGACGGGAGTTAAATCTTTATGCTGATTCATCGTTCCTTGGTGAAATATTATATAACCATGAATCATTTTTGGTATATTATGTAGTCTGCTTTGAGGGCTACAAACTGCGACTCTAGCAATTCTGCAAAACAAACATTGACCACGACGATATCGCCAGTCTCTATAAACCTCTGCGCGCAGAGGCAACTACAGTTGTTTCCTCATAAGTTGACTCAAAAATGGAACAATTTGACAGGTATTTTAAGAATGTTTTAATGTTTAAAAGCTTTTGACAACGAATTATTTCAAATATTTAATGACTTCATAATTGAGAAGATTTTTGGATAGTTTACAATTTATTTTCAATCGTTGTTAATAAAGCGGGTCAGGTCAGGTTCTATGGCGCAGCGGTTAGCGTTGTTGCCTTCCGAGCCTGATCTCACAGGTTTGAGTCCCAGTACGAACAGATTTTTTTTCGATCGATTTATCGATTTCTGTTCGAAGGCATGGGTGTTTGTTATGTCTTCATTTCCCTTCCACCCTTCCTATCCTTTATTAACTAGGCGTAGCGAGAGCGATTAGTTAATTACTAGTTCTGTCCTAGCGAGGAGATATCATCTTCGGTGTGATGCAGAATGGAAAAACAAGTTTATCGAATAAAAAAAAGTCCTGTCCTAGCCTTATCCTTCTACCCCTCTCTATCTTTCTACTACTATCTTTGGAAAAAGAGAGGTTGAGCGACTGAGTAACAAAACAGTACTCGTAGAAAAAAAATCAGCTCAACTTATGTATGCGAAACATTTAAGGTGTTAAATGTCAAATGTTTATTTTTGGTAGAAAACTTTATATTTCAAAATACTAAGCAAATTTTGTATTCATTCCACATATTTGCATAACGATCAGAACATTAAAATTGCATCAAGTAATAATGTTCGCAATGAGCGAAACCAGTCAAACTTTTTTTAAGGTATGTTAATTGGCAACAAAAAAAGAACGAATATGTCAAAAGATTTTTTTAAACCAAGCATCGTCGATATTTTTTTTTACGATCAATCTTCAATATCTCAACTTTAAAATTGAAATACACAATTGTAACCATTAGAAAATGACAGTGTCTCTTTATATTTTGTTTTACCTTTTATCGAAAAATAATGTTTTACTTGGCGACCCAGCGTTTTTATGCACCCCTTGTGTCTAAAAAGACCAGTACTGCAATGAGCTAACCATTGCGAAAATATTTCCAAAAATAATACGTCTTAAATGGACATAGTTTGCCTCAATCGTGGCTGACACAAAACGCCATTTCGTGAAACGTGTTTTCAGCACTACTATTTAAGAAGATTGACTGCTTCGTTAAATTTTCATCTCTTTCAAGCTTTCTTTTATTATTTAATCATAATTTAAGTTTGCACAAAGTTTTCCCGGCTATTGTGGGAAGGCATAAAAGCTTTTTGTCGTAGCTGTGACTGTTAAAAATAGATGTCGTTCGCGTCTACGTTTTTGATGCTGTTCTCCCCGCACTCTCATTTGAAAAGTTCCAAGTATATGTGCAGCCTCCATAAATTTTAATCATTTTGTTTAAAGTTAAGTATCATTAAAATGTATAAGCTAAATTATTTTGTTTATATATTATTCTAGCCAGAATATTCCCGGTTCGTTGTTGGTTTACTCTAAATACCACCATCTGCCCGTATTATGTCCTGCATTATGCAGCTGCCAAATTGTAGTACGTAGAGCGAATAATGTAAAATGGAGTCGCTAAGTTTTTAAATAATTCTGCAGCCCATAATGTGACAAATTTATGTTCAAGAACAATTTGGTTCCGTTATACATTGCAACGTATAAAAATTTAGTAATCATGAATATAAACTATTAAATTGTACAAATTAATCTTGATAGTTAATCCTCTCGTTAAAACGATATTAAACTATCTATACATACTACATTATTATCAGTAATAAAATTTCTGGTAACCACATTACACGAATTTTTGCTGGGCTATTTAAACGATGGGGAATGTAAATAGTTATTGCTGTCGCATATAGTCTGCGCCAAATCTTTAATTAATTTTACCTTTGTTATGGAAATCTATACAATAACCAGGTTAATATAAGTAAATATGTATTTCAATTTATTTCTTTTCCAATATTTTTATTTCAAATTGTTTTTGTGTACATAAATAACACTGTTAAATTCTATTTATTATCAGTTAATAATGCTCACTATGAGCGAAACCGTTTCTGATCTTGGTAAATAAAAGTGAAATTAAGTACAAATGGATATTGTGTTTTTCTTAATAAACACAATATCCCTTTTAGAAGTAGAACTTTTTGTATTTTGTTGCCAAATATAATTTATTCCACTTGTTCTGAAAGTGTAAAGCATCTTCAAACTAAATTTATCGTAAATAATACTTACACTCGTAAAATGAAAGGTGGAAGAGGCTGAAATTCCTACACGCCACGTGTGCGTTTCGGATACCTATGGGTCGTTTTGATATTTCAAGCATTTGGGAAGTTTTTGAAATCAGAGTCGACGATGGCATCATCAATGCATATTGCTATACTGCCATCACTGTCAATCCAAGCAAGACAAAGTCAGTGTTTCCGAGATTTGATGCATTCAAATCACGTATATATTGGCCCTCATCTAAAGAGATTCTTTGCATATTTTACATATAAAACAATAGCGTAAGTTTGATTTTAATTTGGGGGGATGGAAGTTATTTAACTGTGGTAAAAAAGGCGACGTCTTCATTATATGTATATAAACACTGTTTTGCCACCTGTGTGATAGAATAGTCAACGTCATTGGCTTCAATTACGGAGGTTACAAGTTCGAATGTCAGTACAAACAGTTTTATAAATTGATTTTTTAATCGATTTATGAATTTCTGTTCAAAGGCATGGATGTATGCGATGTCTTGAATTCCCCCCTCCCACCCATCCTATTCTATAAACGAGGCGTATCGAGAGCTATTAGCTAACCACCTGTCTTAGCCCTATCGTTCTATCCCTACTTTCTTTGGAAAGAGAGAGGTAGAGCAACTGAGTAACAAGCAGTTATCGTAGAAACACTTATGTTGAGATAAAGTCCATTAAGCGTCCATATGCTCAGCATTGGGAGCGGATATGGTAAAAAAACACTGTTTTTAACTTGCACCTATTCTCTCCATAAGCACACGTTACCAACAAGGCAAATATTTTTTATGAAAGTCTAGTATTTCCGACTGTAGCCGTTTCTCGAGTAAGGTTCCGAAAATAAATTGAAAAACTATAATAAAAAAATGTACGCATAAGTAAAAGACTTGATTCTATGTTGAAATAACATTTACTACCGATAAGAACATACACCGCATCAATGGTTTTCCTACTCCAAAAAGTTTTTTAGTGAATTTATTTTAGACTCAATTGAAACTTATTATTATTCTCTCACAGACTAACGTTGTTGTGGCATTACTTATATTGCTCTCACACAATCGGCTTTATAAAATGTATATACATGTTCATTGTTCTTGAGTTTTATATATTAATTATTCATATCATTTCGTTATTTATGGTAAGATTTACGTCTTTCACCATCTGCTTAAGTTTTCACTTTGTCAAAGGTTGAATAAACGATTTATGATTTTATCCCACCATGCATTTGTAATGGTGGGTAGTTGTCGCTGATAATTGAGGTTGCCTGAAAATCATTTTATTATTTCTGTACCCAACCTTGCAAATTGTATAATATTTATTATTAAATGGTGTATTCTTATATTAAGTATTTTTTGGTGTACTACGCAAATTATTTTCTTCTTGAAAAAATGCTCTTCCATTAGACACGTATGACGTATATTACAGTACACTTTTTGAAAAAAATGATTCAAATATGATGATAGGGATGAGTTTTGCTAAGTTCTTTCCCAAAATTTTCCTGCAATGGAACATTTCGTTAATCTGGCAATTTTAACGGTAACACCTACATAGTTTTATGTTATAAAAAATTATAACAGTAAATAATAATAAAAAAAATCTAATATAGAAAATATGAGTTCATTTAGTGACCTAGATGATTTTGAATTCTTGAATCGCAAATTTTCTTGATATCAGGTGAACTTAATTCTTATTTCTAGTGTGGCGTAGAGCCTTTTCCTGCACGTTGACTTCGTTGCAGCATGAGAGATACTCTTACATCGTATAAATAGGTAGTATAAAGAGAAATTAAAATAATAGCTTGTTCTAACACATCAGGGGACTCTTCTGGGAGTCGCACATAAATCATTTATCGGATGATCTTTGTATTTTTCTTTAAAACCGGAGTCACTTGCGTTAAAGCCTACTGGTATGGCTGTCACTAAAAAACCTTTGAAATTTAAAAAGCTTTGTATAGCTCCACTAAATATAAATGATTTTTAAAATTTTAAAACAGTCTTAAGATCATTTAAAGTTCATTGCACCAAAAGCTCTATAAATGTTTTGACATCTAAAAAGCTGACATAAAGCTACAATTAATCAAGATGCCCTTTTTAGTTTTAAAGATTTTAAAGATCACACAATTCTCATCGCTCTCTAAATGCCTTAATGTTCTAAAAAGCTGACACTTCATCAAGATGCCCTTTTTGAGTTTTAAATCTTAAAAAAAATATTGCGCCAAAAGCTCCCAAAAAAGCTTTGAAATCTAAAAATCTTACCCAAAAATTAACTAAATTCTGATGCTCTTTCGTTGTTTCTAAGAGCTTTCAGATCGCCAAAAGTTTATCGCATCAAAAACTAAAATAAAAGCCTTTAAATTGTAATCTTAATCAAAGCTCCACTTAATTTTAATGCCTATTTGAAGTTTTAAAGAGCTTTCAGATCACAAATTAAAATTTGCATAAAAATAGAACGATGTGTAAATATCGTACGATTAATTAACAATACAAATCAGTTCAAAGTCGATCAAATTTTAAGTTAAAATAAACACCACAGACTTTCTTATGAAATACTCCACTGACTTTACTCTCCAAAATTTATACACAGCTGAACATTTAAAACTTATTTTAAAGCAACTTAATGAACAATATTTAGCATGGCCAACTGTTCTTTCACCTTCGGCAATGGAAATTTTGCATATTTTTTTTGCCGTATCCAATTTCTATTAAAATATCCTCCCGTACCTTGATACTTGACTTCATAAACATCAGTGGAGATTCACCATCACTCACCTTTCAATATTAAGTAGTTGTTTAAACGTGTTGCAACGTGTAAAACCATTCCAAATTTTTACGGAACACCTTAGGTTCTATGAAACACTAGTGTTCCGCGAAACATATGATAGTTTACGACACTACTTAAGCTATATGGACAAAGTTCATAAACCATAGAGATGCTAACTCACTACGCTCTTTAAAAAAATATAGCCATAATTAATGTATTTGTAAAATTTATTATACAGCTGGTCGAACATTGCAAATAGATAACCGCTTTTTGATGTTTTCATCCACCTTCTATTACTACGTAAAAAAATATATTCTTTAGTTTTCTTACTGCAAGCTTTTGAAAAAAATAGTGTTAGAGTGAGATGAAAGTGATTCGCTACCGTTATAATATGAAGGCGAAGAAGAAGTGTTTTTCTTTCATCAAGCTATTAGATTTATATTTTAAATATTCCAACATACATATCTGTATTATTGGGTTATCTTTTCAGTCCTACTTTTCGCAAATACCGACTCTGAATGTCAAATATTTTGAAAAAATCTCAGCACTTTTGCGGAAAATGCGAAATTTTCCTATTCTCGTTTTTCGTCATACGCAACACTCTTCATACTGTACTAAAAAGTTTATTTTACACGACAATTGACTTACACGATTTGCATAATTTATCGCTCGCCCCCTCTTTCTGATCTCCCATTCCAACAGATGATCATTTAAAAGTTTGTGTTTTATCTTACGCCAACTTTAATATACAGCGTCCAATAAAAACAAAAAGCGACGAAACGGGTAAAACTTATAACATCGTTTATATTGAAAGAAGATGATGAAAACGATGACCTAATAATCGCAGTATTTGTTTCATTTAAATAATGAACAAACTAAACCTCCATATAAAGAAATCTTTCTATTGCTTTCTAAAATCAATATTTATTTAATCCTAAAATTTTATCTTTTTAATCTTTTAAGCTTTCGCCCAGCAAATCCTTCGAAAACTCACTTTGTTAACAAACTCTCTAGCCACCTGGTTGTGAGCGTTCAATTACCCATTCCAGTGTAATTAACTTCTGTTCTCGCCACAGTTTTACAGTTTACTGGACTTGTATTCTTTGACAATATTGGGCCACAAAATACCAATTCACATTGTGTTCTTCCATATCGATTTCACTGTGGTGCTCTGTATAATCTCATTGAAAACATGTTTTATTTTACCTTTTGTTTTACCATTTTTATAATTAAGGATACCAATTCAGTATTTGAATACATTTGGGTTTTTTTGATATTCGGATAATTTTTCGAATAATATTAATATATTTTAGACCATAGGTTCCCAACCTTTTTTGGGTGGCGACTCCTTTTTATAAAATCCATGTGACCCGCGGCCCCGATGCATTTTTTTTTCAATAAGGTAGTTTTAGTTGACTAGTTTTAGTTTTGTTCAAATCCAAAATCGAAAAAAGTTGGCGACCCCTTGAAGACCCGTCGCGACCCATAGGTTGGGAACCCGTGTTTTAGACTAACTTTGAAAAAAATCATTTAGCGCTGTGGTACATTTTGATATATACTAATTTTATTATTTTAAAATTATCATACTCACTGTAACGACCGAAACAATTCTATCTACAGATATGAAACGAAAGCAATTATATTATTAGGCAAACAATATTATTCAAATATTCGAAAAGGTACTACAAGGTCGTAAAATATAAGTGACAATATTTAGTCGATCAAAAAACACGTTTACTATGTTATAAATTTATATCGTTGTGATTACTGGAGGAAATGATTAAATGAAAATAGTTTTAAATAAAGAAACGTTTTAAAATATATAATCATCCTAAAGAACCACCATATTCCATTCACATTTCTGATTAAAGTTTCTTTGTCGTGCGAGTATGTTATATTGGAGTATTTTTTTGTTGCAAAAAAACTCTTATGTGTGTAATACGTGAAATAGTTATTTAATCCAATTTCGAGAAAACCACGATATATATAGTAACGGAAGGAATATTATATAAAATGTTTCTTTTTCACAGTGATTGATGAAATACTGTACGTGTGGTGAAAACATCTAATGTACTTTTATCAATGTAAAAAACGTAGTCGGAATTTTAAATAAATATGAAGTCGGTTGGTTTCAAATAAATTCATAGCTTCGGCATCTATACTGGAATTGGGAACTAGAAATTCACATTCATTTACATACTTATTACTTATTACATACAAAGGCACTTGAGCATCTAATAGTAGGCCAAAGACTTCTCACAACTGACCTATACATTTTAATTTTAAATCACTTCTAATAAAAGGAAATTATCAACTATATTTTACTTATAAGATATTCATAAATGTCCAGTAATTTTTAAAGAATATCCAGTTTTTATATTCCCGATCTGCTAATCAAGTCAATCCTCAAGACTAATTTTATCTTGATAATCTAACCTAACCTTACTCACATTTTTGTAATCACGATTATTGATGAAATTAAAAAAAAAATCTATTGTTGGGTTCGTGTCGCAGCGGTCGACATGGCTGGCTTCCGTGCAACAGCATTTTTTCAATCACAATCACAAAGAGAAATTAATCTTTTTGATACTTCCATTAAGAAGCCATATGCTCTACATTAAGAGCGGACATGAATTAAAAAAAGTTATTAACTACTGATCTTTTAAAATTAGGTTTTTTTTATATTTTGAATCTTCACCGAAGCGAAATCTAAAAATAAAATACTGTATATATATGTACATGCTTTAAACATTCACGAAAACTGGTGCTTTACCATATTTTGATTATACTCAATGATCTATGAATAATATGGCAATATTCGAAAATAGGAGTCGGGGCGTCTCACTGGACCGTACTTATTACCCATAATAAACGGACGAAGTTGAACTTTATCTCAAGCCAATATTTGTTACGTATTGTCTTTTCGTGACTCGGTTTATTTTTGTCCCAAAATGTGTTGAGATCACTTCGCTTACATCATTTTTTTTATACCTATCGTGTATAAAAAAAGATAATTAATTTAAATCAATATATTATACATATCGCCACCTCAATTTTTCAGAAGTGTTTTATTTTTTTAATACAATAACTTGACACCTCCAAGACATTTAAAACCTGCAAAGTGATTAGATATCTCTGATTAAACCATTGTTGGGAAAATGAAATTCAAACAGTATTTGATTAACTCACATAATATAAGCTTTACTCACTGTTTAAAATTTAAATAAAAAATAGTCATTTTGTTTAAACAAAGTTTAGTTTCAGTTTGTAGAAGGAAATGTGAGATTATATTCAAAAGCTCTCTCAACAATAAACATTTAATATTTTTAGTATTTAGGTGGCGATATACAATTTTCACTATTTTAATTGGTTTTATGTATTTCATTGAAGAATTTTCAAAAATATAGAATAAATATTAAAATGTATATAATGTATAAAACAGTCTGGCTCAAATGTAGCACCTAAGGTACGCGCACCAAAGCTTAGGAAACACACTGTCAATTCTCGGTGTAAATAGATAATATTTGAATATTAATAATTCCGGTATGGCCTGTCACAAGCATTATCAACTGATGTATTTTCTTTTTCGCCTTTTTTATATTCGTTTTAGTAATTTTCACTTTTTTATCAACAAACATTCATAAATGATCAAAGGTAATTAACGTTTTAATTATAGACAATTTAGTTTTATTAATTCATGATTTGCATGGCTGTTAGTAAATGATTGTCAAATTTTGTTGTAACAATTGTAAGATACACCTTGTCATAACAATACATATTACAAAACAACCACGTATCGCTTAAAAAATTCCATCGATTGATGATGATAGTGGTGATCGAAACCGGTCCTGATCTTAAATACAATTTATGTGGAATAAAATAGTCTTCGAATGTTTACGTGTGGGTAAATTAAACTTTTTGGGTCCGTGGTACAGTGGTCAATGTCGTTAGCTTCCGTTGCGGTTCTCACGGGGTAATATCCCAACACAAACTGCATTTTTCAATCAAATTATCGATATTATTTAAAGGCATGGATGTTTGTGATGTTTAAAAAGCCCCTCTCTCTCGTTAAATCCTTAATTAACGGGCCGTAGCTAGAGCGATTTGATATTCACTCGTCCTTTTCTAGTCATATCCTTCAGCTTCAGCAGCTGAGTAAGCTGAAACTGCTGTTAAGATACATTAGAACACCATATGCTCCACAATAAAAGAGGACAATGCAAAATAAGACACTGTTCATTTTAGATCATTTGTCCCAGTCTCAAGAATTATCTTACTTTAACTTCAAATAGTTTTTGGTTGTTAAATAAAAGATATTGATTGCATTGTAAGATCTATCCTTCAATTTCTGTGTTTCAATTAATGAATAAAAAATCTCTTTTTCTTTGTCAATTGTAGAACATACTCAAGTGGCACTCAATTGCTTTGTATAGATCAGCCATTTCGCATAACGCTTGATTACTTGAAAACATTATTCCAATATGTATAACGAAGGAGTAAACATTAATGGACGTTAATTTGGAAGACCTTCATTGAATGTAGTTTGACAGCGAGTAATGGTAATGATTTATCCGTCTGCTCTATGTCTACTACATAATAATTGTTTTTCATACTGACATAACGTACAGTGCTAGTTTTGTTTCAGAGACAAACATGACTGAAATAAATTCAATTTAGTTGGTCGTTTTACAGTAATCAAAATTCCAACTGGTGCGCGTATAATTTTCTTGCGTACGAATTAAACTTGTAATTGCTTTAGTTGTTTTATGACACGGTAAATTTAGCGAGCGCGTGGCGGTCTCATATCATTTTCCACCTTTTGTGACATTTTTATTTTTAATGTGATGTGATTATCTGTGATGATAAAGAGGAATTTATAATATTTTTACTTGAGAGTAATTTTAAATAGCGCGACACACTCGACAAAAAAATATTCTTTTAGGTTAGAAATATACTTATTTGACACGGTGTACACAATTTTAATTTTAATAGTTTCCATTAAAACAGAGTTTTTCATCGAGCAACGATTGCTGTATTTTGAAATAAACTATGTATTTAAAATTAATTATTCAAATTAAAACATTTTTTTTAGTATCTTAGATGGATTAAATTGTAACATTCAAAAAGTTCATTTTTAACATAAAGTTAGATTTGATAACTGCTACTAAGTTAGTTAGTAATACATAATGATAAAAGCAAGAAAAAAGGGTACTTTGTACAGTTGATAATTTAATAATTTAATATTGCAAATATTCATATAAAGTTTTCATATATAAAATTATATTTGATAAATTTGTTATTCCACAGGAAGTGTAACGAATTGTGTCAAAGAACGGAGCATAGTGAGAGGGATTAGCTAACCAATAGTCCTGTCCTAGCCCTATCCTTATATTCCTGCTTTCTTTGGAAAAAATAGACGTTGAGAAACTGAATACCAAGCAGTTCTTTTAGAAACACTTTTGTTGAGATAAACTCCATTGAGAATCCTTATGCTCACTCCACATTGCAAGCGTACAATGTAAAAAATAAAGATTATATCCGACAATTACGTCATACTCAGTCAACAAGCAGCTCGTAATATCTATTCTGGAAAATATTTACTAAGGAAGCCATGATTTGGTACGTGGTCGAGTGGCAAACGTTGTTGATTTGGTTGCGGGGCTTGTAAGCATGAACAGCTTGTTAAATTGATCGAAATTATGGATGTCTGTTAAGAAAATAAAACTAGTTTATAACTAGTTCGTAGCATTTTATTTGAGTCCCTACCCTCTTTGGAACAAAAAAAAATTAAGATTAATGTAAGTAGTGTTTGGTTAAAAAATCTTCCAATAGAAACGCTTCACAAGGAATCTATATGCCACACATAGATAGGGGAATCGGTTAAACAAAAAAGGAACAAGGAATTTTATTCAAGAAACCAGCATTATTTTGCCGCGCATTTATTATGTCGTTCTGTTACACTATAAAAATATTCTCGCGATTTGTCGCACAAAAATAATATGCGTGTCCAAGTGTGCTTATATATTTTATCACTGTAAAAGTTGTTGAAAAAATAATTGAAATATTTTCCAACCGCTAATATATACCGCAGAATAAATTACTTTTTAAAATATAATATATGTACGATTGTTTGAAAACATGTCCAATAAGATCAATATTTTTAGAACTTATGTTGCTTGTGCATTGGAAAGTCTGATCTAATCTCGGTTTTACTGCAAAAATGATCGAATATCACGGGAATGCGTGCCAAAAAAAACATTGCCAATGTCCACCTACAAATATTGCGAACATCTAAGATTTATTTTTACTATGCGAATTTTCCGCTTTAAATTTATGCCGCCTGTGTGGTCGAGTGGTCAACATCGTTGGCTACCGCTACGGAGGGCACGGGTTCGAATCCCGGTACGGGCAGTTTTATAAATTGATTTTTCAATCGATTAATGAATTTCTGTTCAAAGGCATGGATGTATGTGATGTCTTGAATTCCCCCCTCCCACCCATCCTATCCTATGAACGGGGCGTATGGAGAGCGATTAGCTAACCACTAGTCCTGTCCTTGCCCTTTCTTTCTATTCCTACTCTCTTTGGAAAATGAGAGGTTGAGCAACTGAGTAACAAGCAGTTCTCGTAGAAACATATCTGTTGAGATAAACTCCATTAGGAGTCTATATGCTCCATATTGGGAGCGGACATGGAAAAAAAAATTATGGCATCGTTGAATGATGGACAAATATGTAAACGTATCCTTCAAATTACACTGTATCCATTGCAGTTCACTGCAATACTTTGTATGTAAACTATTAGTGAAACTTTTATCCATTATGCAGTAATTATTTACCCAACCTTATTTTGTTTCTCTGGGCGTAGATTGAAAACAACACGTCAAGTTATTTTTATTAAAAATGCATTAACTCCATTCCTGGTTTTTACGACACTCAGATGATATGAACATTGCAGTGTAAGGCATATGGTATCCTTTACAAAACTTAAAACTTAAACAAAACAATTTTCTACAAAAACTGTTTGTTACTCAGTTGTTCGAGAGAGTAGAACTACAAAATATAGGACTAAGACAGGACAAGCGGTAAACTAATCGCTCTTGCTACACCCCGTTGGTTTAAGATTGAAAGAGAGGTAGGGGCTTTGTGAACATCCTTGCCTTCGAATAATTATCAATAAACCGATTTCGATGAGAACAGGGATAAAAAAGATAAGGCTAGGACAGTACTAGCAGTTGGCTAATCGCCGTCACTACACGTAATTTTAGGATTGGATTAGGGCGAGGGATTATTTTTAGACATCGTAAATACCCATATATTCGATTGAGCAACAATGGATAATCGTTTTAATGTATTTGCGCTGGGACTGTAACCTGTGAGATTTGTCGCGAAAGCCAACAATGTTGACCACTGCACCACGGACCTGACCTAATAAATAATGCTGTAAAAAATCCTAATATTATTTATTATAGATACGTTTTCAAAAGCGTGGCTTCGGCGGTTTTGCAAGAAACTCCACTTATTACCGGAGAATATCTCAAGGGAACGAAAGGGGAACTGTATTTTACGGAATACAGATGGCTCCTTTTTTACCTGGACGGAAAAACCATTTTCCATTTAAGGTGCACTTCGGAATACATTGTGTATCTACTCGTTGCAGATTAAAGCTGCGGAGCTTTTCCTCACTGCCTGATGCAGTAGTGAAGGTTTTCTTAGCACGTTCTCTCCTGGACTTAATAGATAATCACAGCGTGGGCCAAAAATGCTGCTACTTTATATTGAAACAAAAAATGTGAAACATTTTTGTTATGTATTTTTAAATTATATATATACCTACTTCATGATTGATACGTCAACAAATATGGGTTATAAAGAATATAGGCTTTACACAAAGATACTTCCATTCGATTTTGAATAAAACGTATGCTTTGAAACAAGATATGGTGTTTACGTAGCGTATAATTTTTTTTCTCGTTTTTAAGCATATTGAGTAGCGTTTGTTCTGTTAAACGTCTTACGCTCGTCGTTTAAATTATACACATTTTTGTTGGTTTTAAAACATACGTAACCACTTAATTGCATATGACTTTGCCTGTGTATACATCCTGCTATGCAGTACTTATTTATACAGACTAAATTTACTATTTAAAGAATCTTTGAAAACATCTATATATTAATACTCGATAATGTCCGTCCGTCTGAATGATTGTCCG
>CM062824.1:18554612-18760021 GCA_031772345.1 Himalopsyche anomala
TGTTAAAAAAAATGCCCTTTTCAATTGCATCGAAGCCGCGGGTCACATGGCTTTTATAAAAAAGGGTCTCTACCCAAAAAAGGTTGGGAATACAATTATATACATATTATCAATGCTTTTTTTCCCATATGATGAGGTGGAACGGCGTTCCGGCACCTTTTTTCTCGATATTTTTAATGTTTCCAATCAATTTTTATTTTCCTTTGAAAACTTTTTAATTTTTCTATCGAAAGACGTTTGAAAATATTTCTTTTAATCGTAATCTCCCAAAAAACGTAAAAATGGTAAACAAAGAATTATTAGAACTAAGATAAGATCTAAAAGATCGATTTTCTTGAAGGTGTTGGTATTTGTGATATCTATACCTCTCACTCTACCAATCCTAAAATTAACAAGGTAAAGCGAGAGATTAGTTAACCATTAGTCCGGTTCTATCCCCATCTTTCTATCCGCACTCTTTTTAAAAGGGAAGGTTGAGCAACTGACTAACAAGCAGTTATCGTAAAAAAAATCTTGAGATACCTTTATTAGGAAACCATTTAGTCCAAATTGAGAACGGAAATGAATTATAAAAAAAACTTCACAAAAATTGACTTCCGGCAGTTTTTTTTTAAGAAGAGCACTGCATATTGTTATATATAATAGTTTAAAGTTCTGGCTCCATCATCACATAGGATATCTTCTTATATACTGTATTTTTGTACCACGCTACAAGTCCTCTATTTTCATGTTCCTGCCAATCGTCAAATATTATTTTTAGCAATTTACTGGCATATTTTTTTCTTTTTTGTGATATTAAATGAGATAATAGCAGCTTGTTTGGTTGGAATCATTGCAAATGGAAATACAATATGCCTTTTTTTACTTAGCAACTGTATTTTTCTGCGTTATCGGAAATATAATGATCATTTTTATTTCCTCTGAACAATACACATTTTTGCCGAGTAGTGTTATTTCTATTTTCATGATTTTCGTTTTACATCACTTAAGAATTAGAAGTCTTTATATAATTTATTCAGGGACTTAGTATCCATTATTTCCCAATCTTCGCCCATCAAATCGACCTGGCCAATTTGCTTATAAACTTCTTGATATTCTTCCGGAATCAAAATGGGTTGTTTTTCACATCGCACTCTATCTGCTGAGCTAAAAACATGGACTGCTAGTAAATAGCTATGACAGTGTACAGGGGAATACAGTTCGACTTTTTTTATTATTGTTTCAGCCGTGAATATGAAATGCATTATTGTTTGGACAATAATATCTTTTATATTTTGTGAAACACATCTATCACACAACAGTCGAAGATTGCTTTTCCTTGTAGCAAGGATGATCCTTTTTTTGGCTTCCTTTCTCAGCTTTTTCTTCTGTCCAGTTATAGAGACACGGTTTTGTGGCATCAGGAACAACAATGCAGAAATTATAAAAATGGGTTGTCATGGTCGTCTCTTTATAGGCACTGTTTGTATTGAGGAAGCAATGGTAGTATATTGTCTCAGTTTGACAGGCTGGGAATATATTATAATAAGGTGTAAAAACGTTGCATCCACTAAATGTAGAATATATTTTCTTTTTGGGTTCAGATCGTTTGCCGCACGGAAATTTTTCTTTTCTAGTGCCAATATTGGCATGGCCAACTTCAATATAATCTTCACTATCTTCTTGCATCGTTTATATTTTAATAATAAATTTGGTATTAAAAAAAAACTCGTATAATGCACAACTTTCGTTAACAAGTAAAGAAAGTATACTAGTTCCAATTTTCATGCAAAATGTGTTTTGTCCAAATCCAATATGACGGCTTCTACGCTGTGATTGGTTGAGAGGACAAAACATCTTTTGATTGAATTTGGGTGTTGGAGAAAACACGTTTTGCATGAACGTGTCAACTTAATGATTTATTTTTTATAGGAAAAAACTTTTTTTGAACGTTAATTTTAATTTCCATTCATAGATTTCATTATTGACTATCAGAACTGATATTAAACAGCATTTTTTTAAATTTGTGACAAAACACTTTTTGAATGTTTGCTCCTCAAGTATCGTAAAATAATCGCCGTGTCAAAGATGCGTATTGATGTTCTAACCCCACACCATGTAAAATATCAGTATCAATGTATGTATTATTCAATGTATGTTTTGTCTGGTTTGTGGAGTAGTGGTTCCATGGCAGTTATTGACGTTGGCTTCCATGACGAATCTCAGTAGTTCCAGTATATTATGTATTCCAGTATAAGCATCATTTTTTTCAATAAATCTATCAATTTCTGTTCGAAGGCATGGGTGTTTGTGGTTTCTAAAAATTACCTCTAACCCTTCTAATTCTAAAACGAATTTCAAGGCGTAGCGAGAAAGAACACTAGTCCTGTCCAATGTTCCCTCTAAGGCAAGAAGTTAGCTGCACGGAGATTTCAAAGGATCAGACCGATCAGATATTAATTGACCAACTGTCATGTAGTGTTACTATCTTCGAAGTGACAAATAGTTTTCGTAGTTGAAGCTTTTGTTGAGATAACTCTATTAAGTGATAATATGTTTCAAATTGGTAGCGGACATGGATTATTTTATTTATAATTTAGCTAGATATATCATATATCATACATGAAGAGGGAGGATTTTTTGATCGTGCTAATTAGCCCCACGGGAAAAGAGAAACACTTGTAATATTCCTGAATTTATGATTTTCATCATTTTTTCTATCGTGAAGTGTGAGCAGAATTTGAAAAAAACTCGTTAATTTAAATCTTGTACTATGCAAATAACCAAAAAAACAACTGCTTTTAAAATTCATTTCATGGTAGTGGAAACTTGTGCTGATTTTTAAATATCACTTTAAAAGAGTTATTACAGAAGCCGAATGGATAGATTATGTAAAGAGGTTTAATATTATTACTGCTGAACTAGATTTCCCATATCACAATTGACAAAATAAATGGAGTGTTTTTTACCAGCGTACTGTGAGTTCGAAGCACTAGACCAATTTTATGGATCGAGTCTCAATAGAGTAACCGATTGCTCTAAGCCAGTTACTTTTAGATATATGATACTGTGCCACTGCATTATTCTGAGCAAAGAAAGCCGAACGAATTTGGCCATGTTCTTTGAAATTTTATACAAACGACGAGTACTCAAGTTACTGCTATTTGAATAAAATTTTGAAAACCCGACACATTTTTCTATTAACAGATATACAAAACTAACAAAAAATTATTTTATTATTAATTACTGTTAGAAAATGTGTAAATTTATTGAACAAAAAAATGATTGACTACCTTGATGGAGATTGAATAGAACAATAAAATATACGTTTTTGATAGAGAAAATTTATTAATACCGATTATATTTTTCTTAACTCCACACTAGGGAATCCAATCCCGAGACAAAATGTCGATCCTGGGATTTCGGGATTACAATTTTATGATCCCGGGATCCCGGGACTAGTCCCGAAATCGGGTTTTTTTTTTATAGTGCTACACATTTCATTTTTATAAATGAAATTCATAATATTGGTCAAAAATTAATAAGACAACTTATTCTATATTATATTCTCTATTAAAGTATCTTGAGAATGCGACCGTAGAAATAATAAAATATATTTTTTGACACTGGTATTATATAGGAGCTAAAAGGAGTGATTTTTTTGTGAGTCTAATTTTAAAGAGTTACTCTATTATTGTTTTACTACCTCAGCCAGAATTTTTTAAAAAAGTCATATATAAACATATTTAGAATAAAGAAACACCACTCAAGTTATCTACGCACCGCATTTGACAGATAATAATAAACATAACAACGCATGAAACGTAAAGCAAAGCCGAAATGGCATTAAAATAAATAAAAAATCAATCAACATTGCAATATGAGAAAGAAACAAGAAACATTTCATACTGATAACAAAACTTCTTATCGCCAAAAGTGTCCACTTACAGTAATCTATAATATGCTTTAGAATTAAATATCTTTGGGATTCATTAAAACGTAATTTATTACCATAAGTGACTTCTAGTATTTCATTTTATAACTTTCGTCTGCAGAGTTTATTTTCGAATATGTTATCTTAATTGTGCTTTATGAAACATTGAACAATGGAACATTGTTTGTTATATTTAAGGATTCGACAATCAATTGGGTGCGTTTTATTTTACAAAGCCAAGACGATTCTATTTAATAAGAAAACCAATCCCGAAAGTTTCGGGATCATGTCTTCTAATCCCGGGATTGAAATGTATCGAAAACTGTACGGGATCTCGGGATTGGATTCCCTACTCCACACCAATGCAGTGCCGCAATCAGTAATTTAAATTACTACAAAAACGGATTTTTCAATCGGCTTATAGATCTGTATCCATACTTTTCCATATACATATGTACCTATACGTGTTTTTTTCCTACCTACAACTCAATTGCTTGCCAGTTAATTCAAATATAAAGCGTTCAGCTTACAATCAGTTCTTATACAGTGAAACCTCGATTCTACGTTTTTCAAGGGACCGTAATAAATGAACGAATAATGCGGGAAACCGATAATGCTGGAAATCTTGAAATAACACCAAAAAAAGTTTAATTTTCAAAAAACTTATTTATTAAAGAACAAATAAATATATTTTTTACCTGTTTAATACAAACTAAGTAGACAATTTGCAGTTTGGCACTTAAATTTTAACAAACACTCTTCAAAATCGCGTACATTTCTAAGTCAAGTCCTTTTTGCTATATTGAATCATTTTTCTCCTGATTTTTTTCCAATGTCTTGAATTATTTTCAGTTTGTCAACTAGAGTTCTAGTTTTCTTCATTTAGATATTTTAGTTTTGACTTTTGAGTTAGAAAAATTCACGCAATCAAATGCAATGTAAGGCTATTTATGAGCGAAAAAAAAAGTCTACAAAAATGGTCAATCGGGATAAATAGTAACTGGGACGGGGCGACAATATTTAGATGATAGATCGAGGAAATCGGTAAATCGGGAAATTATTAACGTGAAATTACTAAGCATTGTTATTACGGAGTCTTGGTTGAGTAAAAAAAAAGCGATCCATGCAAAAAAACGAAGATAGTGAAAACTGAAGATCGGGGTTCCACTGAAAAAAACGCGAAACGAAATGCGAGGTAAGACTATTTATGAGAAATATTCAACGAAAACGGTCAATCGGGATAATATTTTCGACGGGACCAAAATATTTGAACGATAGATCGAGGAAAACGGTAAATCGGGGAACGATTAATGCGGAATTCTTTTACATTGTTCTTATGGGAGTTTGGCCGGGACTATGAAAAATAAACGAACCATGCGGGAAAACGGACAATGCGAGAACGGTAGATCGGGGTTCCACTGTATTTCAATTTCTACTAATTTCGATTTTGTTTGAAGCATGAAAAATCACTCTGAAAATGCTTCTCAAAAAGGTCAAACACGTGTAACATTTTTTATAATATCAGTGGAATAAAAAAGTTTTCAAAAGTAGTTTTATATTTTTTCTAAAAATGAATATCTTATAGATACAAATAAATAACGTTTTAATATTTTTCATTTATGCATATACACAGGAAACTATTTATTAACATTTTATTCATTCATGAGCATTTCTTTCAAAGAAAGAAATCGGACATATCTGAAAAAAATGCACATTTTTTTCTGCTAGATACGTAGGTTTTGCCCAGCTTATCTGGCTTAGTCCGGCTTATCAGATGCTATCCTTGTAATATTTCCCTCCAAACAAGAGGTTCATGGATATTTAATATATAAATCTACTGAGAATAGGAAGGTTCTCACACCATTATTAGAAAATAAATGGTTATATACGTACGCGTACTCTAGAGGGACGGAACTATTACTTTGAACAATCGTAAAAAGCGTATTATTCACGAAAATGTGTGATACTTGAATAACATCAAAAAGAATGTTAAGTCTCTAAGATTTAAATATATGAAAATAATGACCCATCTAAATGAATTTAAATTATACTTATTTATTCAAAATTATACCAATCTATTTATTAAAAGCGGATAATGTCAGTATTTTGTGAAATGATAGTCCACCGCGGTCGCCATTTTGTTTTTCTTTTTTTCCCGAAATATTTTTTTTTTATTATTCACTGACATAAATATATGTGTAAAGATTTGAGAAGCCATGATGGTTCTGAACATTGATGCAATTATTTATTTATTTTTTATTTAGAATCACGCTATCGACATTTTAAAAAAAGTCCCCCCCCGTTGATGGCAACGGGCTTACAACTGTTGTTATTTAATACTAAAGAATTTTATGTTTCTTGACTAAATATAAAACCTTTCAGTTTTATTAGGCGGGTAGTCAATAATGAGACTAGAGAATAATTGTGTCAAAAAGACGCAACTCAAATTTTGTATTTTAAATATATCAAATTTAGAAGTGTTTTACTGCCATCATCAAGATTATCGCTAAGGAACTAGTTTTCGAAGTTTATTGGTGAATTTAATAAAATATTACTAAGATTCAAATAAATATACGTTCAAGGATAAAATTTTCTCGTATAACTTAGAGACTAAGTATAATCGGAGTTTAATTGATTAACTTGAACTTGTTTAAGTTTAAGAAAATTATCCAGTGAAGCTTAATTACAGGATTTTTTGATCCAGTGGAGAATCACTAGAACTGCTTTACAGAATTTTTTGCTAAGTTGAAACTGTAATAACTTCTCTTAAATCACTATTCAGTGGCTCTTTCCGAGAGAAAGTGTTTTATTGTTAAAAGTAAAATTTAAGCTCTTTGAATTTCTTTGAAGGAAAACTGAGAAGTTAAAATATCATCTGGCATTAGGAAGTCAGCTGAAAATTTTTAATTGGGAAAACTTTTATAGTTATAAAACTCAACAAAACCATAATGAGTATGATTTTTAATGCATATCATATTTTAAAAAACTGCATACTTGTGATATTACGGATGAAAAACATTATTTCTCAATAAAATATTATAGCTTGAATCTAATCACAAAGTAAAAGTCAACAGTAATAATTAAGTACAAGAGTGAACATTTGGTAACATATCACTTTTAAGGTGTTCGCTATTAATACTATAGTCCTTGTAGGAAAGATTATATTTTAAACAAAAAATACACTCTTTTATGTTTATTTAATATGACCTGAACCAGTTTCACTCATCAAAAATATTTTTCACTTATTCAGTTGAAAACGCACGTAACGAGCGAAACCAGTCAAGATACTATTAAGTAAATGTGGAATTAAAATAAAAAAGTTTTATATTTCATGAATATGAGTATAAACTTTAATAACTTTATTAAACCATTAAAACAGAGATAAAGTCACTCCTTAAAAAATAGATTACAATTGGTAAAATATTATCATTCAATTGTACCTATATTGAGGTTTGCCTATTCCTAAGACGTGTCCAAGAAGAAGTATGCTTAGCAGCATTATTTAGCAAGAAAAAGCAGTGATATAGAAAAATGCATTTGAATATAATACCTACATCTATTAGTAGAACAAAAAATATTAATATATATTTTTTTGTCAAAACTCACACGAAATATTAATAAATTATCCGAAATTTTTAATTTTGAATTACAAATACAATAAACTCATTTATCACAGTAATTGAATTCAATATTTGTATTTTTTATGATGAAAGCAACCTTTTCTGTTTTCATTTTAAAGTGCCACTTAGAAAAACGCTCCCGGCCAACACGGTGGACGGTTTATGTTTTCCAAAATGAAGTATTGAATAATGAATCGGTTTAGATAACTTGCTTAGCGAGTAAGTTTTGTATAAATAACGTTTTCGTCTTTTAAATATTGTTTACTTAAACAAAAAAAACATAAATTGTATGTAGTCGTATGAAGTTAACTAAACCATCAAAATTTTATTATTAGATATTATTTTTAAATCCTTCAGCAAAAAAAGCATACTTAGACTTAGATTCAATTAGATGTATTCAATTTACATTTTTGAAAACCCGAGAAAAAAAAATTCTAACCATGAAATTTAAGACCAGAATGTTTTCTGTTGTAATTAAGAATAGATCGTATTATTTTTGAAAAACGGCCACTCTATGCGAATCGTCTATTAATAGGTTTAGGGATACGTAATCCTTCATATTAATTATGTGCCGTATATGTACTAAAAACTTGTTTACCAATTATGTAATGGCTTATTTCATCGTGAAATGGATAAACATCCATAAAACATAATGAAAAGGCTTATAGTATAAATATTATGGAGGCGAATACATATTTGCTTGGGTGGAAAGCCAAAAAGAACAAATATGAATAACCCGTATACATAAATAATGCGCCTCTAACGAATACTCCGCACTGTGAAGTGAAATAAAAGAGTGAGATGTGTGCTGTCGAAACAAGGGTTGATAGATTGATGGGTCTTATAAATTGTGTACGTGAGAAGAGCGTGGCTGATAGCTTAATGTCAAAGTGTGGCCAGACACTTTATTTGTTATTGCTGTAGTATGGGAATCTGTTTGCTACAATAAACACGAAATCCTTTCTTTCTGAAAATAGACAAAAGTGAATCACCCATGCTTAAAACATACAAGAAGAAGATTAATTACCCGTACATGCTTTTGAACAAACACTGAAAAAATCAGTTATGATTACCAAAAAGGTTTTCATTATATTCGAATAAAGTGTACTGAGAATTTATTTATTGTGAATGAAACAGAAAGCAGTAATCATGATTAGTTTTATATTATAACGCCAACATACCAAAATATGATTGGAATACGACATTGATGAATATTTTTGTTTTGATTTCAATATCGGGCTGAGTCTCTTTTTTTATCGTAAGACAACATTTTTCAATTATTACTACTTACAAAAACTTCTTATAAGACTTTAATGTGTTACTAGAAAAGGAAACAATGTTTTTTTCATCTATACATAACTGGAGAAGTTATTTATTTATTAACGTATTAATTTTATTTATATAAATGAAAAAATAAGAAACAATTTTTCGAATATAATTGTTCTTTATTACGTATTATTTTTTCCTTTTTTATTTTGGTGGTGTATTCTATTAAAAGCTGATAATTATTGTTGAAATTGAAGTATGTGTCTCCAGCCATAAAATAAGCTTGGAAAATTACCTACTGTCAAATGTGTACACAAGAAAATTTACTTTGACCTAAGCCGATGCTGCCTTTTATGTTTTTGTATGGTAGAAATTATTCTTATTGCAGAAAATGTGACTGAAGTATCCAACATTTCTGCGCTTAATGGCTGCTGTTAGATATTTTGCTTCACTGGGTTGTCTTTAAAAATCTTTTTTTACTACCACGTGTCTCAGGAAACCTTTATCATTTGCCGATAAAGACACATATTGAAATCATCCAATTTCGTGATGAAAAAAATCTTTTTAATAAGCGTTTCGACTCTATTAACAAATATGGGCATGATTTAGCATTTGATTTCCGACGACTTGATTGCAAAGATTTTTTTTATTACTCTTTTCGGTTTCAATTATTATAGTAGTAGTCTATAGTCAAGAAGTACATAGTCAACTATTATTCAGGATCGTTCTTAATGTAACACTTATTATAAGAAAGATTAAAATATAATATATTAAAATATCACAAATTTCTGGGTATTTAATTTAAGTTCAACCTACCTATAACTAAAATTTATAACTTTGTTACTTCATTTGTTTTGTCACACTAAGTTACACAACAGGGCAAAAACAAAGTTGTCATATTATATTGAAAATGAATTTTCGCAAAATAAACGTCGTATCCATCGTGAATATTAATTAAACTTGTATATTTGAGTTAAGCGGCAATAATAAATTCGAGTAAGAGCGTATAAAAACATTAAAATAAAATAATTTCAAATATATAAATGTGGCAAAAATGAAATGAAATGAAAAGGTCCAAGTCTCCAGCATTCGTGATTCGTTTTTATGCATGATTTAATAAAATCATTTAACCGTTAACTAACAGTACCTACTTATTTAGCAATCGTTTTTTTATATTACGCGTATTTCTACGTAAAAAGAAAAAAACGAAATAAAGAAGATTTTTTGGAAACATCATTATGTTTCTATATTTGGTACAAAGGAATATAAAAACTTAAATGAAAACATTTATTTTATGAATATTTATGTTTTGTCACTGTCAATTACTTAAAAAGACATTGTATGAAAAATATATTTTTTTTGTACTTGTTCCAAATTTTTAAATATATATCAGTTCCAGTTTTGTGCTCCACAAGCATGATCATTTGTAGACAGTGCTCATGAGCAAAACCAATCATGGTTTTTATTAAAAAGGTATAATTATTATAAAAAGTTTTTTTTCCAGTTAATTTTATGATTGATCGATATGAAGCTTAAATAACAAGCATATAGGCAACTCATAACAAAATTTAGCTAGAAAAAATGAACTTGATTGTGTCGGTCATTACTTGGTAGTTACTTAAATATCTAGTGTAAAATACTATCTAAAGATTACAATAAAAGTCAAAAAGTATCTATAATAACCTAAGATTTTGCTCATAATCAACGGTGCAAAGGGATAAACTATCCAATATGTGAATCTGCAAAAGCATCATCGACAATTATTTTAATAATAATAATAGCACTCTAATGCGTAATTTGTCATGGTACTGTAAAACTGATGGATATTTTATGACAAGAATTCCTCACAAGCGGTAAGCAGTAGCGATTTGATATTATTCTTACTGCTATTATCAAGTCAACTTTACTATTTTCATCCTTTAACAATAACAAAGACAATAAGCAAAATCGTTTGGCTAATCCGTCAAAAAAGACACTGACAAGATTCTGAGAGCTATACAGAAAAGCTAGCTTTGCGAAGGCATTATTATATTGCAGTTTTTAAAAATTGAACACGAGTAAAAAAAGTCTATGTGCAATCGTTGACGGGAATGACGGCACTCGATCTGCCGTGACTACACTGTTCATTTCAGAATCTTTGATCATTATTACTATTAATTTTTCTAGCCCAAAGCTAAAGATACAACGAGCTTTGAAGATCTTTTAAACGTCAACTGGATTGAACAAGACGCATTGGAAAGCGATCTTGGCACTGGCACTTCTTGAGAATTACAACCAATGAATCTAAACTAGAAAACTGCATATTCAAATTCACGATCGATTTATTGAATACTTTTTGTAATAGTACTCTGATTTTGTGAATTTACGAACCTAAAAGCGCTTCTGGAGACTAATAAGTAGATATTTTAAATATCTTGCGTCGAGAAAATTCTCACATTGCCACGGATTAAATCAATAACATCTCCAACGAGACACCCATAAAGTTGGATGACTAAGATGATCGGAAAATCTTTATCGGAGATTGGCGTGATAAATTCTTCACGACAGCGTGCATGTGTCAGAAAATGCTGCAAAAATTGTCGTATTACTGTAATCTAATGTTTTATTTCATGGTACAGGAACTTTTGTTGAATGCAAAAAAAACTATATACATATTTGAAAGTTCTACGGCACCACAGTGAGAGTGAAAGTAAGGTAATTACTATCGATCGACCGGAAGAGGCCAAAATAAATGAAAACAGTTGAAATTACTATAAAGCCAAAAGTAACAGTGTACATTTTTTGAAATCATTTAATATCAGTAGCATTCCTTTGCATGAATAAGTGCTCAAAGTTTTGTATATACTGATACGCAATGTGGAGCTAACGAAACTATGCAATCGGTCCAGACTGATAGTAAACCCTTTACGCGATTATATCATCGAAGTAAACGATTTCACTTTGACATTTGAAAGCAAATACGTCCTGATTCCAAGAAATCCACTCATTCCGATTGACTTAATGTTTTCATTCAAGTGATTGCATTTTCAATCACAGTCAAGAATCTTAAAGATCATCACTCAAAGTATAAGGTTTGGGGTTTGCTGATGAGTGCTTCTCATATCGAAACATATAAGCGGAATTGTCAAGTGTGAAGAATCCCTTAACATTGTTCATCATTATCGATGACCAATCAGAAACTAAAAATAGTTTATATTTAAATTGAAATCAATCCGTGATAACAGGATTAATATAAATGAGTTAATTGCTTACAAATTCGACAACCCAAATAAACACTTATCATACATATGTACATTGATTTTTCAGTCGATTTGTGTTCGAACAAATGTGATTCTCCTCCATCTATCCAATCTCCGATTCTAAAGACCAAGGCGTAACAGCGACAAGCTTACTAAAATTCTTTATCTAGCCTTATCGTTATATTTTTAAAAGCTTGCCGAAAAAGAGGTTGAGGACTAAATGATATTCAAAATAAAAATGACCTCTATGAAGTTAAACAACTTTGAGGCCATGTGCTCCATATTGGGAGTGGACATGGAAGAACAGAAATTTAATAATGGAAATATACTAGTACGGATAACGTCTTTTGTCACAAAACTGTTAAGGTAGGATGTAGGATTGTAGTTCAGAGTATTTTGCGGTATTATTTTGTGACTCTTTTTTGAAATACCGTATATCATTTGGTTAAATCTAAATAAAGCCAGCACACAAGAAAAATGTATTTTTTTCCCATTTATATAATAATGTAAGCACAGATGTTTCCTTGTTTGTTTTCCATGATACAGTATGGAGCTAGATTTGTTTAC
Source organism: Himalopsyche anomala (assembly GCA_031772345.1). NCBI lineage: Eukaryota > Metazoa > Arthropoda > Insecta > Trichoptera > Rhyacophilidae > Himalopsyche > Himalopsyche anomala. The sequence continues at coordinate 18,567,218 of CM062824.1, forward strand.
ATTAAAAAATATAGAAATGTGTTTGAACAAGCTATAATATAAGTGTACGAACAATTTTCTTTTGTAATTGTATAAAAATAGCTGCTTTGTAAGTTTAAGCAGCAAATATTTTTGTGAATAACAATATATTAGCAAGAGATTTTGCCTATCAGTAGCTTCAAATCTGTAAATTGACACGGAAAATGTTCTGTACTATTACAGCAACGAATTTTAAACAAATATATCAATATTATGGTATATTTATTAACAATGCTCTGACAACAGAAATCAATTGATAGAAAAAAATAAGCAATGATAATTTTAAAAATAATTACGATTATGTTTCAAATTCAAGGATTTGTCTTTTTTCGTTTACTGTCCTTGTATTTGTGATAACAATATTACAAATCCAAAAGAAATTAAGCTCATTCATGTTAAAAATGATGGTCGTTGTCCTATTTATGTTCAAAAAGTAAAATATCATTAATAATATGTTTAACGATCCTATTTAATCCATCTATAAACATTTGAAATGCCTTTCAATTTTTTTTGAGTTTCAAATTAATTTAATTACGAAGTTTTGTAAATAAAACTAGAGCTATTTGTTGTTTGCTAACTATGGTTTGGCGACCTCTGGTGTACACTGTACTAAGAAGATTTATTACTAAAGCCCCGGACTGTTTTTTTTAGTAATAAGTGTATTTACTTTGTCAATAAATTACAATTTAGCACCTAATACTCGGTGAACAATAATTAATCAAAAACTCAATCAGTAAATAAATGATGTTTCACGTAAAAAAAAAACGTCGATAAACATTTTTGGTTCGTTGGTGTCTAGAGTGTTTTATTATTAAATAAGTATGGGTATAAGGTATAATGCTTTTTTGATATCCGTTTTCGAAACTACATCTCTCGTTAATAATAATTATTAATTATTATAGAGTGAGTCATCAAAACTGTTATAACTATATAATATTTGTTTTGCAACGCTCACCACGCTTGCCAAATGATGTTTCTGGAAAATTCAATTACGTTCTTCTGAAACGCTACCACGAAATCGTATAGCTAGCTATCTTTCTGTACACATAAACTAAATCTGACAGTTCAAATTAATCGTACGTTATCGTATAGCCGGCAGTACCATTAAATTAAATGTAAGAGCAGAAGGATATCGAATGCTCGTAGTATAATTGAAATATCAAATTGGTGCTCAAATAAGTGCTTAAGTACCCGTGCCGCACTAATTTTATTACTGTGATTTCTGATTAAAAAAACATTTCAATTCACGACTGGAAATCCTTTTAATTTAAACTTAAAACTAAAATGCTTTCATTTTAACCGGAACAATAAAGATTGTAAACCTTTCCACAATGCGTTCTTACATATCACCATAGTTACGAGCGATATTATTTGAATAAATAGATATTTTAAAAAACTAAAAGACTATTTATCTTGATGTTATGAAATGTTTTCACATGCAAATTAACAGTTAAATTTAATACTCATGAATGTCTAATGTGAAATCAATATTGAGATATTAAACAATTTTGACTTGAATGCTTTCACATAAAAACATACTAGTGTAACAACATGCCTTCAAAATACCGTATCCATTTTGTTATAAAATATATATTTAATTTATCGTTAAAAAAAACCAAATATTTTTTATTCCAGTAAAAATATAGTAAGAGCGGCTTTTTTGAAATATTTATAAGACAATTTTTTTTATCTATCACTTTACAACGCCGTATTTGTGCTATTATGTGTGTAAGACAAACTTTTTTTAAAACATCTCAATAAGATAAAATGTGATTGTTATATTTTAATGAGTTTATTTTTCAAATAAATTCAAACACCATTCCTTTCCCGTAAAATTAAATCTCTAGGTAAATTAGTTTTTTGATCTTCGATTTTATATTGGTTTGTCGGTATTTTTTATTTTATCGTACAATTCGATTTTATTACTAAGTAATTTCAAATAATCCCTTTAATAATAATCATTTGAATTAGCCGTTTTTAGTAGTAAAATAAGAAGTAATAATATTTTGATAATTCCTACGAAATAAGAATGGAAACGATAAATTCACATTATGGAAAAATGTGTACTACGAGCCAATAAGATCAAAATATATTTTGGTGGTGAACAACTGTCTCGTGTAAGTTGTAATTCATTGGTAATAAATTTCTGAAACTGGAAGTAAATCCTTCACCATATGTGAAATGTAATATATATGGTAAAGTTTCCGGCGACCAACTTTGTAATCAATAACTGATATGTTTTTTCTTTTACGTAAATGTTACACAAATGACAGTAAATCTATATCGTCAGAAGTTTTTAAGAAACTTAGACGTATAGAAAATATTTTTTCTGATAACATCTTTAGTTACCGAAAATATTGATATATTATAGAATTTATGAAAGTTTGTCATTATAGGCATCACAAGTCTTTGAAATTCAAGTGAAACTTGAATAAAGATAATCATTTATATAAATTTTTGGTACGTTGAATTTATATATTGATATTATAATATTGTGTATGTACGTTTGACTATATACAAGTGTATACACTTTATTGAATTTTCACTTTTGAGCTGTACATTATATTTTTTATGTAAATGATATGTAATTCTCGATTAGTGTTTTGGTAAACTAATTAAGGGACTTAAACTGTTATAAGAATTAGTTTCAGTCTTATTAATGAGTATTTACTCCTGACAAGTTGTTAAGTAATCGCTCAAATTTCTATTTTTAGATTGAATTGCTTTGGAATGGGCAAGACATCAAACATTTTAATATCAATGCCTTTGAATTCCGACTTATTATTTGATTGATAAATCGTTGACTAAAGAAATACCTGGACAGGGATTGGAATACTCATTCTTGTAACCAAAGCTTAAGCGTCACCAATTGGCTAGAGATGTTATCGATATTAGTCGTAATAATATTTTACCAAAGAAACAACTCTGACCTTATTTTTACACGTTTTGATGTCATTTAATTTTCATTAGTTTCTAGCGGCAGAATATTTATAATGCGTGGAGATGAGACAACCAAATTATCTCTGTAGTTTTAACCATCAGATCCTGGGTCTTCCAAAGTTTTTCCAGTAAGCAGAGTGTCATCTTGATTTTTATATTACATAACACTAATAATTGTTTAGTAGTTTAAGAAACTATGCTATTTTTTATGGTAATCATCCATCGTAAAAAAATAAAATTGTCAAATTTATGAATAGATACAATCTATATTTATATTTTACTCATATAATTTGTTGTGAATAATTTATTTATACTAGCATCTCTAAAAAATATGAGTGTATAATACAGACTAGAGCCTTTTTCCGGGCAATTGGCGATCCTTTAATCGAGGGATTGTCTAAATGCCAATATCAGGATTTCGGGATTCAATGTAAAATGTAAAATAAAATAAAAAAAAATATATAAATACTTCCCGATTTACTTCCATAAAAAAAGATCCACCAGTGTGCCTCAGTTTGTTAGTGTAAATACTTTTTATGAAATTTATATATACATAAATGAAATTCAATTAGATAATAGAAAATTCAATGGTATTAAACTATTCACACTATTCTGGCTTCTTTCATTAAAATGACGACTGTATTTATTCAAAAATCAAAATTTTCATTAAAAAAGTTTCAATAAATAAAATACATTTCATAATATATTTTCAATATGTTCGTGTTTTTTTTATTTGTAAATGGTTATATGATTCTTGATTTAATAAAAATAAACGCATTTCAATTTCCAAAAACAATTTATTATAATTAATTAATTCCAATCGCAATCAATAATGGAAAAAAAAATGAATTTAGCATTTACATTTTTATTATAATTTAATTTGAGATGATGAACACGGGTGTATGTGATGTATCCTCTCCTCGAATAAATCTCAAGAGACTAATATTAGAAATCAATTATTATACAATTTTACATCATCATATATATTTAATAAGATAAAGCCAAATTTTTTTATTAACAAAAATGTATATTTTTACTGATAATTTTTCAATCCAAGATTGAAAAATAGTGGATCCCGAATCCCAGAATCGAAAAAAAAGACCGGGATTGGATACCCTAGAATGGACCTATTTATGTGGGTCAGGTGTCACCAGTAACGGATATTTTGATCAATTGAGTTTCAATTTTATTGATTTATGGATTTGTTTGCAAAGGCTTGGGTAAAGTTTACATTCATTTAAACCCAAATTCAATTCGATTTTGTAGATAGAGCGATGAGAGAGCGCTAAAATAATTACGAGCCCTTTAATACTTGACTTGCTTCATCACTTGGCTTATTTTGGAACATTATACATTGGGCACGGACTTGTCAAAACAAATATATAAATTTGTGGATTTTAATATTTTTTGATGCGCATATTTAATGTGAGAACAAAAATTTTGTCGCCCGCTGTGGTCTAGTTTGTTAGAGCTTGCTCTACCAACCAGATGGGTCTGGGTTTGATTCCCGGTAAGGTAAATGTCAAATTAAGATTTTTCAATTCAAATTTGAGACATAAGACGTGGGTGTTTGTGATGTCAATTTACCTCTAATTTACCTAGAGTGATTTACAATAAATTCTCATCGAGTTTATCTTGTGTGATTTTTCAACTTTAAACAAATATTTGGCGCATTGGAATTAGCTGTAATGCCAAATATTTATAAAAAAATGAAATAAAACATCTTACAAATTTTTAGTTTTTATGTAAAATAATAAGAAGCCATTTTTAATATTTTTTTATTAAGAGCATATTTTTCTTTACATCCAAAGTAAAATGATTATATTTTTTCTCTTTTTTTTAATAACCGCGAAATTTTTCCGAAAAAATAAGCTCTTAAGATGAGACGAAAGTTTTTTTTCTTGTATGCAGTCTATTCATAACAGTTCTGGATGTTTTCAAAAATACATAAATTTGACGCTTTATTCCAATAGAGTGGCCAAAGCCGCAAAAGAATTCCTCCCACTTTTCCCTTTTCCTAATATATTATGTTCAAATTGCCATAAGTATATTTTATATCTACTGGATGGAATATTATCTAGGAGCATTATGAAAAATATTTTCTTGCGAGTTTATTTGCCTTATATGGATTTAACGGCCGGTTCTTTGATTAAGTTAGGCTAAAAATACTACTATTTATTGATAAACTGCAATTGTCGAAAGTCAAGTTTATTATGATTAAGATTAAGAAAATGTTAATAAGCCAATAAGTAGTTAAGTCATATTTACAATTTGGTATAATCTTGGTTTATTTGGAGTTTACAGAAATACTTATTGGGAAAAGATAATTGTTTTCTCAAGTATATTCAGAATCCAAATCTGTTCAAATTACTAGATTATAGACAAGTTCTTACTAGATAAGATGACGAATAATTTATATTATAATTCATTAATCGTTTATATATAATAAGACATTTATATAATATTTTTAAGTGAGATTGTTTTTGGTAAAATATTAAAATAATACTTTCTGTTTCACTTGTTCTGTTGAGCGCGGTCCGTTTCATTTTTCATAGATTTATAAAATACTCGACGATATTCGGCTTGTGACATCATAAAATAATGCACCTTGAAAGCAATTTCATTTATGCCGTTAAGGTATTAAACTTAGTTTCAAGTAGTTATCTGGATATATGCCAAATAAAAATATAAAATTCTTTAATATCGACTTATAAAACAACGCTTTTTATATATCCATTACGTTGGCAGTAAATTTAGGACTGACATTAAAACAAATCAGTTTTAAGTGTCGACATAAAAATATTCCGTTTCCAGCTGGAGAGAGTTTCCTTTTCAAATGAATCATGTCAGTCGGCGGTAAAGAGAAAACTTGCAGATTTATTTAATCGCAGTCTGTTTTGTTGCTACTGAAACAGCCAGCAGCAGAATTGTGTTGATTTTTTTTCGTTTCACGAGAGAGAATCGTCATTTTTTAAGCGGGTCTCGCTAATTTCGGATTCCAGTACTTTTAAATGAATTTGGAAACTGTCCGGGTAGTCACAGCGTGCAAACGAAATGAATACCAAAAACTTAATTAAAATTAAGTTGATTGAAATATTTTTACTACAGACTAAATACGTATTTAATTGGATAACCCAGAATAGATAAACGAGAAACTTTGTGGTGTTTTCAATATCTATAGATTTATTACATACTAAATGAGTAGGAGATAACCTTTGGTTGTCAGATTATCTCTGGTTAAGCTTAGAGAACAAGATATACTTCAAAGAAATCGATAACATCGCTATGACATAGACAAATTCTTTATATTGAAAATATACGATGGTATTTGATTGAAGTATTTTTTTATTCACACGAACTTGCAAAAGATATAATATTAACAGTTAAATTTTTATTTTTGACCTGTGCTGTAAAATAAGAAGTATAACTTAAATAAATATGTCATTGATATTCTTATCAAAAGGACTCAATTAGAATTAAAATTTCAATTAAATATCAAAATAAAATTGTATTTAAAACCTTTTTTTTATTTTCATAAAACTGATATCGCAAAAGGTTAAATTTTACTACAAAATAAGAATTTCCTTTTCTATTTATTTATTAATTTTGATGCTAATCGATGCATGCTTATCTCTTCATAATTTTACCCACCCTGAAAACGGATGCTGCAAGTGCGATTAGTATTTTTTTCCAAAACCATATTGTAACCTTATCATTTCAAAAAAGAACGACTGACAACCATTTTTTTGTGATGGTTCGTTAGGAATCCATCGATCAATCGCGCTGAATGTCTTAACATAATAAAGTTTATTAGCACCATACATATATGTACAAACATAGATGATTATAGTAAGTATTTAAAATAAAAGAAGCAATCTGCAAAACATATTGTATTGTTTTTACCCTTCGATTTGATTTCGAATGTCTTCTCATGTGACTTATAAAACTCAAAATATCTTGTGTCTTGGCTACTCTTACGTACATTATCAAATAAAACTACGTTATACTTCCACAATGGATATAGCGTATTATTAATGAATGTGTTATTTGAAGGTATTATTTGCAAACACAGCTCATTCAAAAATGGTTGAAAAATGTAACTTGAATTTTATTATATAAGTATTTTTAGTTTTACATTACTTTGGAATGATATTTTGTATGTTATCAAGCCATCATGTTGAGAATGATTTCTAAAAATATTTGAAAATTGATTTTCAAATATTAAATAACATTCATGGTTCATGTTTCAATAATTTTGGAATGAGCCGGGTTTGCAAATAATAGCCTCATTTATACGACGTATTCAAAAATAGGCTATTATATAATAATTAGGGCTTAAACAAAAACCGACTTTTGAAAAAACCGGTTTTCGAATGTCAATAATGTCCGAAAACCGGTTTTATCCGGTTTTCGAAGTTTTACAAAAAATGGATAATTCAATTAAAATAGGGAGAAAAGTTCATTTTTGTTGTTTATTTATGTACATAATAATACACAACAAGAAATTATTTTGTGTTGCTCCTCATAAAATATGCTTTAAGAAAACACAAAGCGTCCACTTATCGTTTTGTAACAAAATTTCGACAGAAAGTTTTGTAACAAGATATCGAAAATACACTTTCACTGAGTAATGATGCAGGGCATATGGTCTGCCATCAAATACAAGATTCAAATTTTCTGTCCCTTTGTTTATAGACGCGTTTATGGAAAATTCGGTAAAACAGGTTACAAAGTTGAAAAACCGGTTTTCGAATGTCACAAATTTAGCCAAAAAACCGGTTTCTGAAATCCGACAAGCCCTAATAATAGTCAATAATGATATTAAAATTATTTTGTTATGGAATAAAGTTGATTGCAGAAAAATCAAATAAACTTAAAAATTATGATATTTATTCATAATATATTTAATACATGCACTGTTTGTAAATATTCATAAAGTTAACATTTACATGGTGGTAAATATTTTCAGTGAATTAAACAATTCTACTGCATGTTGGAAGAACATGTTTGTAAGTTTAATTTTATTATGCAAACCATTATTTGTTCAGTTGTGCAATATCAGTGTATGGAAACACATTCCACACTCGTTAGTCTGATTCCCTTCTAGCTTTAGTATTACCAAACAACCCGCTTATGAAAACCACAAGCGTGGTCGCAATAACTATATCGTATTTTAACAATTACAACCATCCAAATGTGAAATGAGCTTTTAATGAAAAACCCCATAAATTTTGCCACGCAAAATAGTAAAAATAAGTGAATGGCATTGTTTTGACCTAGTTTACAAAGTGAATGTTTAGCTTAATCTATATTTATTTTCGAATTATTTAATGCTTCCGCAGTCGTTATTAAATCATTGATAACTAAACGGCATTTCTTATAATTAATTATTTGAAGCCATTATGACATATTTTTTTAAATTGTAAATTTAACAGCTTAACGGCCGCACGTTCTTTTATAAAATTTCACCTGGCGAAATAAAATTGTAATTTTACTACATTCACTATAATTTGTAAGCAAATTGAGATATCTTTACAAAATTTAATTTTCTTAGCTTCCAGATACTACGCCTATACGCATATATGTGTCCACCGGCCAGCAACTTTTGTTTTTCAAAGACTCAAATACGCGTCCACGGGCGTTAAGCTGTGTAACAATGAAACGCTTATTTACAATAAAGAGTAATTAACGAGACATTATGTTACTCTATTACTGATGAGAATAAAAGTAATGTAAAAAAAAACATTTAAAATTTCCCCTAGGGTGCTAAAAATACTTCTGATATGTTGTTGGCCCTTAAAGAACCAAGTGAAAAAACATGTTTTAACACTTACTGCCCTTTGATAGACGGTAACAACCCAGGACGTATATTGAAAAAAATGTTTTTCTATTGGCCCCTAAAAGGTTAGCAACATATCAGAAGTATTTTTTAGCACAGTAGGAGAAGTGTTCAATAATTACTAGACATTTACCTTAATGCAACATTTGTAAGACATGTATTTTTTAATTAAACGTATATAAGTAGATTAAGGAAGATATATTGACGCAAAGTGTAAATGCATGTCTTGACATGGTTTGACGTCAAATCATCGGCCGGCATTCTTTAAAACTGTCGCAGTTGGGATATGCTTATCAAGCGCAAAACATTTGAAACGAACGTTGACTTCTGAATTTGAGCAGTTATAATAACAGGTTCTTGAAACAATTTAAACGTTTCTACGAAAATTTAATCTCATAAATTTGAAGTGTGTTTTATCGAAATTTTTGAGCTTTCGAGTCTTTTTGACGAACAAATTAGAGATTTCAAGGGCTACTTCTAACAGTCAATTAATTGCAAATGAAAATGGCTGACGACAGATTTTTTCTGAAACGTGGGATAAAATCTAATGTATTTTAAATATGAAAGATACGAATGTTTTATTATAATTATTTATTTTGTCCTTCTTGGTCTATTGGTTACAGTTGTACAAGAGTCATTTGATGGATGACAAATAATACATAATATAACTAATCATTTTTAAATCTCATATTTAAGTTATAGACTCAAGTGTTTCAAATTATTTTCTCCTCGAACTGATCGCAAAACACTTTGAAATTAGTTATCGAAGTTATCTGATGTAATATAAATTTTTCAAAATATCATAATTAGCGCATCAGAAATTATCAGCTGTATCAATATATTTTTAATATTATATACAAGATAGAATGTTTCATCACCCGAATATCGTTTGAAATAAAAAAGCAATTTAAAACGTACACAATTTAAATAGAAATAGTCAATTATTGGCTGAAAAGTATTATATTAAAAAATAAACACTTTTGTACTAATTCAACAGATTTTATTAAAGATCAGAATTAGTTTCGTTTATGCTCGTCAGCAGGACCAGTGCTTATCTAGAATAAATAATATTGAATTAGTATAAAAGTGGTTTTTAATATAAGAGTTTTTTAATTTAAGATTTCGACTGAAGGTGCTTGGTGGAATTTCAATATTAAATTTGAAATGTTAAAATTATGTACATTCACACAAGTTTTGTCACCAACAATCCGAGTTTCGCCTTTCGGCTTCTTCAGGCGTTCAAATGCACGGATAAACATAAACTGAAGATGCCGAAAGGCGAAACCCAGGTCGTTAGTGACAAAACTTGTGTGAATGCACATAATTTGAACGATTTAAATTTAATAGTTTGTCATTTAAAACTATCTTTCCTTACTGATGTCATTGGTATTATCTCATTTTTGCTCTCGAAATTTAAAATTATTATCCGATACAGAATAATTCTGTTTTGAGAGAACAAGAAAAACTTTTTTACAATTTATAAAACTTTTAATCACTTCAGGTCTAGCAATGTACAAATGATAATGTTATTTCCTTTAAATCAAAGATATTTGAAACTTGTTAAAAATTTCGATAAGAAACTGAAGAAAATCGAGTTATGGCAGATACTAGTTTTAATGGCGCACTCGAATGAGCGACGCATCCACTAGTGCTTTTTGAAAAATAATTATCTTGACTGAAAGTTTCAATTATATATCTTGGCTTGTTATTTTCATTTGAGAGCGCTTGCGGAAGTTGAATCTTTTTGGCAGTCTCAGCTGGAACTTCGATAGATATCAAATTGTGTGTAAATGAAGAAAAGGCAATAAAAAATATTTATTACTCTCCCAAGGATTTATTAGAAAAGATTCAAACTATTTGAAGAATTAAAACCAAGCCGCGAAAGATCGTTTGCCCAGCAGTGTTCTCGGTATATTTTAATGATTTAATATTTTGAAAATGTTAAAGCGCTTCTTTTCGAGTTGACATAAATCTTCGATTATAACTCACTCAAAAAACAGAAAAAAATCATTGTTTTCGTGAATTTACAAGATCAAATAATTAATAAAAACACAATATTCTTTTGTACTTTATTCCACTTTATTTAATAGCTCAGGACCGGTTTCGCTCATTGCGAGCATTGTCAACTGAACATTGTCATCAGTTGATAATGCTCGCAATGAGTGAAACCGGTCCTGACCTATTAAATAAAGTGGAATAAAGTACAAACGAATATTGTGTTTTTATTAATATAATGTCTTTCCACCAAGTATTGTCAGTGAACACCCTAAAAAAGAAAATCAAACAATATTTTGAAATGTATGTAATGGAACTTTTTAAGTTTTTAAGTTTTAAGAAGAATTAAAAAATATGAATGCAGCCCTCCAGCACAAAAATGGTTCCCCACTTCTGAACTAGACGATGGCAAATGTATGCAATGCTTTTTATTTTCAATTCAATTTTCATCAGACATGGCTAAAAAATTATATGTTGATTAGTTAAAATCTATCTTATATAATCATTATAAATAGTAAATTCAGCATCTCTGGTTAGGCACTTTTTGTTCATGAAAAAGTCATATTATGTGCACAAACGATACAAATTTTTAAGAAAATGTGAGAAATCTATTCACATTTTGTTTATTATAACCACGACACAAAAAGTGCGAGAACAAGATACTCAATCAAGATCATGTTGTCAGAATAAGAGGTCCATCTTATATGGGGTGATTTTTGTGATGTATTTTTTATGTTAAGACAGTATAATATTATGAAATAAGTTTGGAGTTTAAGATCAAAATTTATCTCCCGCACGAACAAGGCATCAATTCAGTTGTGTGGGTTTTGTAGGGAAAAAAATCTTAAAATAAAGACACCTACCTAACTTACTGATATCTTATAATATATATTTATTATGAACCCATTGATTTTTCATCTACTTCAACGGTTTGAATAAACTTAATCTGTTAAAATAGAATACTTACATTGTAAGTTGTTTTTACTGCGGACTAAATATCGCTACCATAAAGAAACAGTGGGATAAGTCGAAAATACTAGTTTCGAAATAATTAAACTTTAAGGTTTGTGTTGTAGTTTTTAAATAGAGAATTATGGTTTTATTTAGATTATTTTACGTTTTTTAACAAAAGGTAATATACGGTTTTTTTGTATACTTATTATCTGTATGTAGTTATTTTACTAACCTCACTAATGCATTCAAGTTATAGGGCAATGTCAATAAATGTAAATACAAGATTATTTTTTTTATTGGGCATTTCAAAAATAATAATTCAGTGTTTCATCAGAAACCGAATGGAATACTTATCTTAAAATCGACTTTTTTAACTTTATGTCACTGTTGATTTATGGTAGCGATATAAAATTTTTCAGAAAATTAGTACAATTCCGTTAATAAAATTTCAGTTTAAAATATATAAAACAAAAATTCTACACCTATTTACATTGTACTACACCGAAAGGAGTATATTAGCCTATAAGCGTATAAAACAAAAGTATATTTTAAATAATTATATTGTAATAGAAATGTAAATTTTGAGATTTATTGCTACATCACTGATATGGTAAAAATATTTTCACTCTTCAAGACAACAACAATAGAAATAGTTATCATTAAAAATGCTTTAAGAATAATAAGCTCACACTTAAACATTCTCTGCAAACTATCGTATTGTTAATACTCCGCTCAAGGCTATTGTGTCGTATTAAATATTCCGTAAAGCATTTTATAGTCTTTGCTATTCATTGATTTGAGACTAATGACAACAAGTCGCCTTATTTCCTCACCATAACAAAGCTCCGCGATCCTGTCGGCGCTTTTATCGCGAATTCAATAGGTCGCTATATTTAATGGACAGAGTTTTGCATTTCAAGTAATTAACGCTGAACATTAATCATTTATTAAAGTTTTCGTTTAGGGAATTTCATAAAAAAATCACCCCTATTAAACGGATTTATAAAGAATTCAAAAATAGAATTTCTCGTGGCTTACCGGGTTTTCGGAGAAATTCTAAAGAAATTTTCGTGGTTGGTTAATGAGTAAATTTTCTTTTAAATCATTATACTCAAAAACATATCAAAGCTAACTTCAAAAGGGAATTAAAGGTTTCACGATTATTTTAATCTTGAGGCCTTTTAAAGATTAAACGAAATAATATTGTTATTACTGTAAGCAAATACATAAAAGAGTAATTTCTTTTTGCAAAGCCTTAATGAGAAGCTGTATTGGTTAATTGATCGAAAAAACATATTTTTTTGCTGAATGAGTCATTTTGTTAAAAAAATACTTTTAATTGAATATTTTTATTTATATTACTCTAATTGTTGACAGGAAACAAAAGTAGATTAAGTAAAACTATGTATACAGCGGAGTTTTAAATATTTAAATGTGAATTGGAGTTTGTTTCACCTTTGTTTTTATTTATTTTTTACTAAATTACAATTAAATTATTGAGTAAATATTACAAATTTGAATTGGAAGTAAAGTTAGTAATGCTTTACCAAGGAATAATTATGTTAAAGGTTATCATATCTTTAATCGAGGCTCATGATTAAAATTTACTCTTACGTTTGAGTTTTATGTGGTAATATTACTAATGAAATATTAAATATTATTATAAAATTACTTAATTAAATAAAAATAATTTCAAATTTGGCACGTGTGTTAATTTAAAAAATGTGGGAAGAAAAAATAATGTTTTTGATTTTTCACATTAATAATAATTTGAGAAATGTACATATTATCTACCTTACCTTTCTTTATCTTTGAGACGTGTTTTGCTTTTTTTCATGTGATTTGTGATTTGACATTCGACGAAGTATCAAATACTAAAAAGCGAAATTGAAATATTTTATTTATACTCTGTAACATAAGTTATGAAAAGGCTTATATATTTACGACTTAAATGTTACTTAACAGCTGCTTTTACTGGTACTATACTATATAATGTATACCTAATATCAAAGTCACTATCATTGACTGTGGTGGTAAATTTATATTGATCATACACTTCAAATCGTTTTTTGTGTTTATTTAAATCACTCAAACATTATCATCAAAGTATTTCATCAACAGTTTTGTAACCTTGCTTATTACTAGAAACTAAACCAACTTTACTAAAATTACTTTAATGCCTATGCGATTTATTAGTTGACCGGTAATCCGATCAATTTACTAGTCCGGTTTCACTCAACGGCTAAAAGGATTCATCATTTTAGAAAACCGTTCCTAAATCCATTAACTTTGTGGACTATATCTATTTCTTGTGAATAAAAGTATGACATATTTTGATTTAGTTTTATATCTTAATATATTATTTAAGATTTAATGTTGGAAACTAGTTTGAAAATCGATTTGTTGTGGTTTGTTTTAACGACAATTCGTTTTAATTTTTTTAAAAAGCATCACCTAATATCCAAATTAAAGCCAATTGTTTTTTATGGAACTCTTAATATTTTAATCGGTAAAAGAATTCTATATTATGAAAATTGTTTCTTAAATAGAATTGAACAAACCGATAATTCTTGTTAATATTCAACTAATAAATAATATAAATAAAAAAAATATATTTGAATATAATGATAAAAGAAATTTACTATATTTAATTATTATTGTTGAATATAAACAAGGATAATTGGTGTGTGAAGTTTTTTGAAAGAATTCGTGTGTGACAAAACCATTTGAATCTCGTAATTCATTCGTGCAATTAAATGTAAGAAAATGTCAAAAAGTGAAACCCGAGTTGTTGGTGAAAATTTTATATTCAAATTTTAAACAACACACTGAGTCTAAGCCTGCACATGTTTGTCAGTTTCTCTAAACGCTAAGATGTTTTCAAAATACAGCTTCTTGATAAAAAAAATTATACCGTATTTCGTTTAAACAACTATAAACCATTAATAAAATGTGTCAAGCATTTATGCTTCCAACTACCTTGAAACGAAAAAAACCGGGTGTTTTTCGGATGTGTTCGTGTAAATTGAGTTTTTCAGAAAACAAATTGATCAGACCAAGAGATATAAATCGAGCCGTGTGAAAGTATGAAATATATTACTGTAGGACACGAAGTGTCTCAATACAGCACCCACTTACAACAATTCAGTCATTTGTCACGAGGGAGGATAGGCTTCTTTACGACTACACTTTTATCCTTCCGCTCAGACAAGTGCGCGAAAACTCTAGAAAAATACGTGTGTCACGTATATTACAACATTCCGCAAAGTGTGGTGCAAATAACAGTCTCCGTTGACATCCAAACGTTTTTGTATTTCTTGTTGATTTTTCTCTACGAACAAAATTACACTTTCGTGGCAATCTTCCACCCCTTCGTGAAGCCTTTTTTTCTGAGTGCCTATTTAGTGACACAAATCTTGTGTCATAACCCGCGAACAAATATCTTGAGTGCGCCATTACCCTAATGAATAAATTCTTATGTACACATTTCAAGTACTTAGCAGAGACGTTTTTATATTTTGCACCTTCCTCTTTCTTTCGAATAAACGTGTTGAAAATATCTTTCATACACAAATAAAGACAGTCTTTCCCCACGAGTCAAAAGCACATATACATGTTTTTTATGAATGTGTTTCCAAGATCATTTCTTTGTCATAAAAATCATGATTCTTATCGTACACGCATTATGCACTTAATAAGTTTTTATGATGTGACTTTTGACGAGTTTTTAGTTTCTTAACAAGATCTTCACGATGTTTTATGAGCTTAGGGTCTGTGCTTGTCGGACATCGTATAGTACGAATATAAAACATTATTCATCAATATATTAAAAGTTTTATTTATACCTATCTAATAAATAAAACATAAATATACTCAATAGGAAATTATATTCATTGCGTCAATAAATAATATTACGAATATAACAATATTCAATAAATTAAATATTCTAATCTTTTAATACATGTTCGCTCACAATGTTAAGCATATGGCCTTCTAATAAGAGTCATTGAACATAAGATTTTCTACAAGATCTGCTTGTTACTCAGGTTTTTCACCTCTCAACTTTAGAAAAGAGTAAGACTAAAGGGGTAAGGAAAGGACCCAGTTATTTTTTTATAAACAATTTAAAAAAACTCTTTTAATGGTACTTAAAAAGAAAAATTCTTAACTTGGTTATTCTACTGGTCGAGTAACGAAGTTTTTAATTTTAGCTTAATGTTAAAAATAAATTAACACAAATTTACTAAAGCCAACTAAAACCAGAGTAAGCCAGTAAACAAAGTTTCATTCAATCCTATTATTTGAAGTAGTATTTTATTTTAGTAGATATAGTATTTTGTTCGTCTTTCTACAATGCGATGATTTTAATTTTAATTTTGATAACTATAAAGACAGAAATAATATTGCCACTTCACTGCAGCGTGGTTTATCTAAAAAAAATATTATGAAAGTAACCTATGTTCAAAATCAAATCGAAAATAGTTTTGAAAGAATTTTTACTGATTTGAATCCACGTATAAAGCACCACCTTAAATATGGATTATTATTTTTAATTTTAAGAAATCAAACAATATTATAAAGTAAACATAACATCATAATAATTTAAATTTTCGATACATGTTTATTGTCTTAAATCATGTTTGTTCATTTAAAATGTAATAAATACCCATTTGATATATCATTTATCATTTTCCAAACGGTGACATTTATTGTTTAATTTGTAAAATATTATGGCGCTGTACAAAGAGTGTTTATTTCAAATTTGATGATTTATATAGCATCGGTTTTATTACTGAACGTAACGATAGTTACAGTCAGACGGTGATACATAAAAATAAACGAAAACACGCATTTGTTTTTTTGGGCCAGAGGATTCAGTTCATTTTATACGCATCAGGCAAAAATAGAGAATAGGAAACCTATTACAAGGCAATTATAGTAATCTGATGATATAAGTCTTCGCCTCTCGCACAAACTAGCTATTTATTTCTTTTCCAAAAATATCTTTATCAAGAAAGTCGTCGTACAGTAAATGGAGAAAAAACAATCTGTCATGTTCACGACACTGTTAAAGCATCTTAACCCATTTTCTCGGACATATGCAGGGAACTTAATTCACAAGATAACGAATCGTGAACAAACGGTGTAGTTCATTTATCATCGCGAAATATTACGCGGTACTGAGACATGCAATAAGCAATGTATACCCGCAGTAGTAAGGTTGAGTAATCGTTCAACATATTTTATCAAAATAAACATTTCATAGTACAAACGTATTTCTTCATTGTAGTTAGAATGGAGTTATTTCATCAAAGTCTTCACTTTATTAAAAATGTCACCGTCAAAAGGCCGAAATGTATTTTGAGTTTAGAGAAATGGGCATAATACTCTGCTATCTACTAAAAGTTAAGACTAGTTTTCTGAAATGAGTTAACCCGTTCTACACTATAATTGAAAAGGTATAATTTATTCACATAGATTTTTTAACAACATACAATTTTCATCATAGTGCGTGGGTGTGCATCATGTAAACGGCATTTCTTAAAAAAAAAATATGACCAAACTGTTAACTTACATAATTAATAACAAAAATAATGCAATTGAATATTAAGTTCACGTACAAAAATCATTAGTGCAGTAGAAAATAAAATATAAGATGATTGGCAAGATTTATCAAATAATATTTTGTATCGTGAAAGTAAAATTGAAAGTTAATTTTTTTTTATTCATTGTTTAAATAATTAGGGCTCAGCTTCGGATACGAAAAAAGTTTTAAAGTTTTCCTTTCACGAGGGTGATAATTGCACATGTCGTCTGGCTGTCGCTTTTCGGTTAAAAGAAAGCTCCGCTGCTTAAATAAAAGCATGCTTTTCTCACCCTTAATATCTGTGGTCATATTTCATTTTATAGAGGCACTCATCCGAATCACAGCCTAACGCAATTATCTCTCGCGTGCAGACAGCCCGGGAAATATATTCTTTTTGTTTTTTCAATCTTTTCCATTTTTTGAATGCATAAAATATTTTTACTCCGCAAAAGAGGCTGGCTTCAACCATGACTCCGTTATTTTAGGATTGCTTTTATTGGTTTTGTTAAATATGGTAAAACAGCTCATGTTTTTACCATACGTCAAAAGTTACTGTCAGAAGCGTAAATGCGAGTGAACCGAAAAAAAAAGTTATTTATAAAGCGAAATAATAAAAAATATACATTATTATTGATTTTTTTTTATTTAGTTATTAGAATAACTATCTACTGTATTTTTAAAAATGTTTTATAATAAACAAACAGACCAGAACAGGGTATTATGGGATGAATTGGCATTTTTATACTATAAAACTATTTTTTAACTTACAAGGTAAGGCTGCAGAGTAAGAATATGTACGCTACTGCTGAGTGTCGAAATACTTATATTTAATAACACTATCGCAAATCTAAACTAGCTGATTATTCCACGTATAGTGTTACTAACTGTGACACGTGTTTCGCCTCTTTTAGAGGCATCTTCAGACTTACTATCGCAAAGTTTGATTAAGAAATAAAACAAATATTATTTCGATTCTACCACCCCCCTCCTTGCTTCCCTTAAAAGGAAAAAAACCCAAACTCCATTTTGTAATTTCATAATTTAAAATTTTAGAATCAATCTTGCTTCATTACTTAAGCAAACTTTGCGATAGTAAGTCTGAAGATGCCTCTGAAAGAGGCGAAACACGTGTCACAGTTAGTTACACAATACGTGGAATAATCAAAGTTATTTTAATTTTTTTATTAAAATAAACTTCCACAAAGTTACCGCCAAAACCACCGACAGTACTATCGCAAATCAGTTATTATTGATGTTACTAGTTTTATGTTATTGTTAGATGACTGGGATGTTGACAAGCAAATTTGTGGTCGAAATATTTGTATGATTACGTATACTGAAATTATCATTTCTGCGAAGTAACATAAGACCTTAATTATTGTCACTCCGTCTCAGAGAAATCGATCAAGTCAAAATATCTCTAAAGAGCTTCACGGCAGCTTTCAATTTTAGCATACACTCTGCGAGAGTTAATCACTCAAAGTGGCAGTCTTCACTCAGTCGTGTAACCGAACATGTGCCACGTTGTTCAACCGCAGAACAGGCGACAGGCCTTGCTTATGAAGTCGGTCGGGGGCTGACTATGGCAGCAATAAACTGTCGAAGTACTTCATACAAACTAACCACTAGACCGTGCCTGCGCACTTAAAAAGTACCAAAGTGTATATCCATAAAATGTAAATTGAATTTTTATTTTTCTCGAAAATATACACGATATCAGTCCAATAAAGTAAGTTTCCCATGAACGTCACGTCACGAATTTCATGAGGATACACAAAAAAAAAACACTCTTGTGTAATATTTGCGAAACGAATATTTCAGATTTTGAAAGAATTAGTTAGAAAATTCTACTGAAAAAAGTAACTTTTTGAAAGACGCGAATAATAAATATCAAGAAACAATTGAAAACATCATAAATATTTCGTCTGCTTTCAATGAAAGCCAACATTAGAACTGCTGACAGTCTTATTATTATTTTTTTTTGTAAAAATGAGCTGTAATACTTTCACTAACATATCTTTTCTGTGAGAGATGACATCATCAAATTACAGAAAAGTTTTTTTGATAAGCTAATCCCTGTGTTCACCTTGAGAATCGAAAAGACGGTAATTGTTAATGGAAATAATTTTATAAATACAAGGTGTCCTTAATCGATCAATAAAAAATATTTACTGCGCCATATTAAATAATTCCAATGACACCGATGACTTGACTACAAAACTGACTATCAAAGATTTGAAATTCAATAAAATTAGTAAATGAATTCAGTGATAAAAAAGCTTGAAATGTGAAAAATGAATTACCGCATTAGCAATTCAGATACATAAATGTAAAACACGCGTGTGTATTGAAAATAATAAAGATGCCGTTTATTAGCGCTGAAATGATTTACTCGTAACGCTGCAAGCATGTATTGGCGCAACGAAAGCGGAAACATTCCTGGCCTACCAAATAAGCTAAGGAAAATCGTTCGTAAATTTGTATGGAATTCTTGCAACTTTTTTTTTCCGAGCGGGGAAAAAGGTAGTGTGGGGTAGAAATTTCAAGTGAAAAATACATGTTTACTATGCATTGGTGTTTTAAAAAATAAAAAAGTAATATAATTTTGTAACCTTTTTATTTTCAATTTAAATGTAGTCAGCTTATATTTAATTAATATTTCAAAAAAAAATCCTTTAGTAAGATATAACGTCTTCGGAATAAATTTATGGAATATCTATTATAATCAATACCTGCGTTTTTTTTACAAATACATATAAAAAAATGTAAGATGCCTTAGATTCTTGAATCTGGTAGGAAAATAATGTTTGATAGTTCTGGTCTATAGAACTCTTTATAAAGAGAGAGTAAGCAATATTGGATTTGGGTAAACGATAATTTCAGAGTAATCTACCCTTTAAAAGTCGAATTCGTAAGATAAAAGTCGAAATGGAAAGATATAGTATCACTGATTACCCACCATTAATATTGGGTAGTAATGGGGTATTATATAGAAATTAAAACAAACACTGCTTTGTATTATAACAAGAATGATTTTATACCTTAAACAGGAAATTACAAAGAAACAACAGTACAAATATTGCAAATAATAATCATTCATAGTCATTTGTAAACAGAATTATTTTTTTCTGTGACACTTAGTTTTATAAAGCCTGTATACTGGTTGTGTTGGTAATTGCTATAAAGCCTTCATTCAACTTGGTCCCGCAGTCAATGGTTCGGATCCCGAATGAAAACATTCGTAAGACATTCATAAAATAATAATTGATCCCCACTCACCGTCTAGTATTTATAATATTTATACGGTGTCTACGTGAACTGGCTTCACTTACGATCGCTCAGACAGCGATATAGAGAGAATGTAAATGACCAAAAAATCAGCGATCATACTAGAAGAATTTTGACGTTAAAATATCCTAGGACTGAAACCTCTATTAATTTGATATCCAAAAAAATCGTTCCTTGAAAATTGAGAGAAAAAAGCGATTTATCAACAACTTGTTACATACGCTTCCAACGTGGAGCATATGACCTCCTATTGGAGATATCTCAACATAAGTTTTTACACGACAACTGTTTTTTTCTCAGTTGCTTAATCTCTCTTTATTTTCAAAGAAAGTAGGGATAGAAAAGATGAGACTAGAACAGAGTTAATCACTCTCGGTAAAATCCGTTATTTTAGAATTGTAATTGTAGAATAAAAAATATAGACAACACAAAAATCTTTGTCTTCAGAATTCAGAAATCAGAAAACAGAATTCGATAAATCAATTTAAAAAAAATGTTGTACGTATTTGCTTTGTAATGCTGGGATTCGAGCCCGTGAGATCTGCCAAGACGTTGACGAGTGTGTCACTCATCCGAAAGTTACATTAATATAACATACATTATGCTAAATGACTGGTGACTGTTAAGATGGTCCATTCAGAGTCAATATGCTTCGCAATGAGAGATTACATTGCTAACAATGGATTGTTTTTTGTTAAAACTGGACCTTTTTATAGTATGTTTCAAAGCATTGAAATAAAATATTTTTATCAATCGAAGCACACATACCGAATCCGTAGTTGTGAAGAAAACAATAAAAACGTTATTTGTATGAATGCATGTCTCTCACGTATCACATAAAATAAAAAAGTAAAAGTGGAAAATTGCTATGCTTACGTTGGGAAAAGCTGATCAGATTTTAAATGTCGGGCGTTTGTCAAGAGGCTTTCACCTATCTACTTGAAAACGTGAAACTCATCAAAAAGGATGTCCTTCCCCCTTTGAAATAGCTGTGCGAGCTGAAAAAAGAAACTATTACACGACCTTCCCCTAACTGATGATTTTATTCAAGGCTCACTCACGGCTTAATAAATTCGCTCACATATAAATCAAATTGATTTGAGCCCATCCCTTAGAAAAAAGCACAGTTTTCTTTTTTAACAATGCATGTAGATGGTCAAAGAAATGAAATATTCTTTCCAACCAAATTTATTATGTAAATATATTTTAAATTCTGATTGGCTTTTTTAGCATAAAAGCATGAAACAACATATATATATAAAAATAATTATGATTGAATGTATAAGATTGATTCAAGTGAAAGATAATAATGTCCTGTCAGAAAAAAGGAGGTGAGCTATTACAATTAGATTGTTCTCGGAGACCAATGTGATGCACTTGTGTCTGTGATTGATATAAAAAACAAATTATAAAAATAAAAAAAACCTCATAATATGTAACAACCAAGACTGTGGAGTGAAATAAATTATCATACTTTAAAATTTCCATTTAAAATTTTAATAACTCTACTGAATTATATTTTCACTAAACAATGTTCTGGAAAATGATGCAATATCTTTGTATTTCATTTAAAATGAGTAATTAAACTACCAAATCTGATATATTATACTTGTTGCGGTGTTATTAGTAAGTACATAAAATGATGTTGCAAAATCGCTTAGCGATTTCAAAATTAAGCATTATAATATTGGTACATCGTCCATAACTTACTGTAATCAATATTGTAGTACTTTTCTAAAACATATCACTTACACGAATATAAATTATTTATATTCCTTTGATATTACGAAAGGTAAACGTTGAAGTATGAATATTTAGATAAAGTATATTTTTGTTGAATGAAAAGTTGAATATAACAAATTATGTTTAGAGTATATTTTTATTTAACTTTAACAACTACATATGTTACTTCGCTTTTACGCAGTGTCGTTCATTGTTAGAGTGATGTTGTCTTATTTATGTGTCTTTTTCTTTTAAAAAATACACTAGATAATGTTTCCATATGAATTATTCGTCTACTATTTCAAAAGGAAATATCATTTCAGAGATAAAAAGTGTCCTTGAAGAGCGTTTATAGTACATAAGAAAAGTGCGTGTTGAAACATTTTAGTAGCACGAGAAAAGGGTAAGGTCTCTTGACATAGAAAAAAAGAAATCCCACGATATATGATTTTACGAACTGGGTTATTGTTCTCGGGAAGGGATTTGTATTCTCAAAGCGACATTTTGGCTGGTGGTCGGTAGCCATGGCTTAAGCCGTCGCAAATACTCTACGTCATACGTAGTCTTTGATTCAGGTTTTCAATAGTGAGACCCTGGAATCCAACAGAGTCATGCTCACAGGGTGACACGACAAACAGCAGCGGTATTCAATTGAAAAAACTTTGAGTACACCTTTAAAAAGACATTTTAAAATGCTTTACGTGACTTCCAAATTGTTTTCTCAATAAAAAAATAACATTTGTAATACATATTCTCTGTATTGTAAATTGGTGATGAGTATAACAACAAGTATCGCCGAGTAGTGGACGTCGTGATTTTTGGCTGTAGTGTCCACGGATTAGAACGCGAAAGAAATGGAGACTTTCATGAATTTATTTTTTAATTACTTTGTTCAAAGCCGTGAGTAATCTTAACGTTTATAATTTCTATTCATTCTAAAGCACGGGGTAGAGCGAAAACGAATACCAAATCACTAGTTATATTCTAGCTGTATCTGTAGATCGTCTTTCTCAAAAAAAATCGAATAGAATTTTGTCTATTAAGATGCCGATTTGGAACATAATAAGTCCATATTATGTTCCATATCAGGAGTCGAAAAAATAATGAACAGTAACAATTTTACATTTCATTTTTGTATATTGAAATCAAGTTACTATGGGGGTCCTATGGCGCAGCGGTTAGTGTTGTTGGTTTCCGTACCGGATCTAACGGGTTTGAGTCCCAGTACGAATAGCATTTTTGTTCGATCGATTTATCGATTTCTGTTCGAAAGCATGGGTGTTTATGACGTCCGAAAATTCCCTTCCACCCTTTTGATCTTTCAATAACTGGGCGTAGCGAGAGCGATGAGTTAACCACTAGTCCTAGCCTTATCTTTCTATCTCTACTATTCTCTTTGGAAAGAGAGGTTGAGCGACTGAGTAACAAACAGTTCTAGTAGAAAATGTTCTTTTGAGATACCTCCACTAGGAAGCCATATGCTCAAAATTAAGTGCGGACATGGATAAAATTGTTTTAAATACTATGAATATTTTTTAAACTGTTTTCTATATATTAACTGAACCTCTGATTTAACAACGAAAATGTATTGGTTTTGATTTATAAAATTTCTAGAGACGGTGTGATTTAAATATTCCATTATCAATCAATAAAAAGAATGAAGTGTGAACGTTTCATAAGATTTCATTTTCAAAATTACTTCAATATTCCAGCATGATATACATATAAATCGTTGTTCGTTACCTTAGTTTTTTCTAAACGGAACGTCGCAAACATAATTTTTAAGTTATAGCCATATTCTCAGGGATGAAGACATGTTAACGACTAGTTTAACATAATTCTTCAGTAAATTTTGCATGTGTTATATTCCTATAATTTAAAAGTATTGATCTGATATTTTTTTAACAAGGCCATTCGTATTAAAATGAAATGATATGCTTGGCATTTTTTTATAAAAATTGACTGAGATCTCTTTTTTTTTGAAAGATTTATGCAACTTAAAAGTCACCCGAATTGTACCAACTGTATTTTTTATAGACAGTATTTTCATAAAAATAACATACAATTGGTTGAGTGAATTATTTCACAATTTGACGATATAAGCGGGACTGCTTTCGTTCCGTAAGTGAATATTGGCAGAAAATCGAAACCAGTTATCGTTATATAATTATTCTCGGAATAATAATAACATAATTCATTGCGTATTTCAAAGGAAAAATGGAAAACAAGTGTTTCAATCATAAATAAAAGTACCTAGTAAAAATAAAGCAATGTCTTGTCCAGACATAGCAACATTGATCAATCAATGAAACTTGAGCTTTCCTTCATTCGTGTATCCAGTAGGTCTTACAAATGATAGGTGGACATTTTATATTTATTAAGAACTTCTGTAAGAACTGAGCGACCACTGAAGTAATTTTACATGTGTATTTTTATACTAAGGCATCATTCGAAATCTTTGCCCTTAGAATATCGGAACAATGCAAAAACTCACTGATTTTTAACAAAAGCCTATGTTTACATTGTAAATGAGAAAATGTTTTTTTTGTAACAATAGCAATGGAAAGCACAGCCCCCATGTTGAGAAGCCTGTCAAACGCTATCACAGATGCCACCCTCGGGAGCGCTTACTGGGCTTTCGTAGTTTTCTTTTTGCGACTCGTTATTTTGAATGCCGACAGTCCGATGCTAAATCGCTGCTTCAGTATAAACTCTTCAACGTCCGATAGCTCTAGCCCAGACGACGTTTTGTTAAAGTATTGATAAAAGCAGTATATTGCATTGTATTACTAAATGTAAATGGTTATCTATAAAAATCTTCGATTTTATTTGGATCCAGTAAGCCAATCTAAATATATAGCTATGGTTTTAAAATATATGGGTACTAACAAAGAAATACCCTTTTGATTATTTATGAAAACGAGTTTGTAAAATTCGGCATTGTAAGTCGTATATCGACTGTGGAAAGGAAAAATGACGTAACCCACACATAGTAAATTTCACAGGAGGCACAAAAACGTGTTTTGATGATTTTCGGTCATATGCAAATTATGAAATAAACACAAACTTGAAGTACACGTCGACTTCTAAACTGATGTTTAATTGACATAATCTAACATTAATTTAAGAAATTGGCTAAGAAAAACCTTTTTTTTCAGTCTTTCTTCTTGGTTTAAATTTTCACAAGCCCATCTTTTTTCAAACTTAAAAGCTAAATTTAGATACTAATTCAGCATTTGAAACTTACATCCTTTTGATTGAACGTGCATCAAGTTGGATACATTGTGATTATCGAAAAAAGTTGTTTTGAAAAAACTGTGGGTTACGTCCTTTTTCTTTTCCACAGTCGATATGTATATGATATAAAATCTTAATCTCAGAAAATTTTAAATATCACTCTATATCAGGGGTGGGGGACTTTTTCATTTCTAAAGGTCACATTCATTTATCTGATTAAACATAAGGCCGCAGTAAAGAAAAAGTTTACACTCCTCTCTTTTTTTTCGACTGTCGAACATATAATGGGTTGATTATGCTCTTTTTCCAAACTCTTGTGTATAATATTTTGATCAAAGTATATTTTGACCAAGTCAAAGGCCTCATTAGAGATCGACAAAATTATAAAATACATCAAAGTCATTCATGTTCAAAATTTTAAATGTTGAATTGAAATACAGTTATCGCTTACGTAAAGCTTTTATCACTAGATCAAATAAACTAAGCAAACAGGGCTGAGAACCTAATAAAATCTAAGGGTGAAGAGCTAAGAGCTTGACAATTAGTAAAAAAAAAGAGTTGAAAAATTTTAACAAACAAATATTCATGTGTAATTTGTATATTACGAATGATGTAAATAAGTATTTTATGTATTTGTCTGCCTTATTATTTTTATGATAACGTCCACTATGTAGAAGTACATTGACTCTAATAATGTTTATATCCGCAGATTTTTTCTATGAAAACTGCTTGCTACTTAGTTGCTATACCTATCTTTTTTACAGAGATAAAATAAGAAGATGAGACTAAAACATGACAAATAATAAACTGCTTTGCTCCATTTTTAAGATTGAACAGGTGGGAGAAAATGTTTTAAAATCACAGTCATCCATGCCATCAAACAAATCATCATCAATTCAATCAGATCAAGATGAATGTGTGAAACTGTCCGTGAACCTGTGAGCGCCACAACCAAACCCAACAACGTTGACCATTTCATCACGCACCCCGTTATACCTATGTATAGTAATAAATTACCAATGTTTTAAATGAATTAAACAGACATCGATAAAACTTAAGCCAAAGATGTCTAATGTTGTTGCAGATAGTTAGGCGACGAGACGCTGAGTCACTACTTATAAAGAAAATGAGTTTTTAAACATGTCGTTTTCTCGGGTTGTGTTTTGTATGGACATGTGCATTTATGCACAACAAAATATATTATATTCTTTACTACAGTTAACTTCAATAAAAAAAGCACGGCAAAAACATAATATATTTGAATAATATTATCCTTTTTTATAATAAAACCTATATTAAAACGAGTAACTTTACTTTATAATGTCACATTTAAAGAGGCTTTATGATTTACCATTTTTATGTTTCACGTAAACATTGATTCCAAGTTATTATTATTGAGAAAATATTTATAAATAATCTTAAATCTGGTCTTAAAATGAAAAAAAAAGAATTTGGAAAATTCAGTGTTAAAGTTCAAGTGTTAGAAAAAATACATACATATATTCAAAATACCATTAACAACAATTTGTGAAATACTTAAATGCATTTTAAAGAATTGTAACAGTCTGTAGAAATAAATATAAAAGACCATTTTTTTAAAATACACAATATTAAATATAAAAGAAGGCAATATAAAGAATTGTTATTCAATCTTTTAAAAGATGTCGCTGCGTATTATACAAAATTTATTTTTCAGTTTTCAAGCAACAAACGCCGTCTCATACATTTTCCTTTCAGCGTTAGATTATTAAAAGCGGATCAAATTCCAAAAATTTCTGTCTAAACAAGGAAAAGGTGACATTGCTTTTTTGTGTGAAATCTAGCGTCTTATATTTTTTTCTGAATATTTATTCTGTTTTTTATAAATTGGACACTGTTTTGTGAAAAATTTACGTTAGTATAGATTATTAAACTTATTCTTCTCCTTATTTTCATGAATAGCGTAGCACATAAATTAGGAACGCTGCTTGGAATATTAAATTTTTTGTAAATATCCAAAATAATGGAGAACATTTTACCTTTATTGTTGGTTCATAAAATTTGATGCATAATGGGCCGTTTGTATGTTTTGTATTTGGATCAATATACAATACAATCAATTTTATCTAATAAATATTTAAAACACATTTTGAACCTCGCACACGCACAGCTAACTCACTAATTTGAGAAATATTAATAATAAAGTTTTGACTGAAGGTGTTTGATGAAATTTGAAACATTCAAATGTAATTATGATAAGTTCTATCACCGTTTGGTAGTAAAAATGAAAACCGAAATTCAAATGGTTAATATATTTTATAAAAAAAAAAATCAAAATTGGCTATGGATTCGAGTACCTGAACAGAAACTTTTAATAAATTGATTTGTGAATTGATGTCAATCGATGGATTTTTGTATTAAAACATCAATCCTAAAAAGCGTTTATAGAGAGATGGAGAGAGATTACCAAAATATTTGTCCATTGATAGCCCATCTTTGAATTATAATTATTAACCATCGACAAAAAAAGAGTAGTTATTTGTATAACATTCCATTTTGGTTTGATTGAGGTGCATATGTTTTATGTTGGAAGTGGTTCGTAACACTATATAAAATCAAAATTTTCTTCGTTTTTTTTTATCTTTTTTATTAAAATATTTGTTTTTATTTTTACAGGTTTGTAAGAGTGCTAAAGGCGAAAATCTTAATATAAAGAGACTTCAGAGTGAAAAAAAAACAATTATGATTGTGGCTTGAAGTGGTGATGCACTTTTGAAAATGATGTAATTGGATTTAGTCTAAAGTGACTGAAACTTTCTGCGAATTTTATTGTGATACAAGAGGACTTACAAATATTTGCAGTTAAAAAAAGTCACGTTGAGTTTTTATCTTGTTTGCGTAAATATGAAATGCAAGAGAGGAGTGCTGGCAAGGAAACAACATTAGCGAGCACGTGACACTGTCGCAATGGGTCATTCTGTGGACCTCAACTTGCTCGTGGCAAGCTTACTAAGGCTCATTATAGGTAAGAAAGATTTATTTTTATTTCCAATGCAACATTTCGTAAGCTAAGCAGGTGAATTTTGGTGGTGCTTTGTGTACATAATTAAATATTTTTCGCTAACACTTTACTAATTAATAATAGCATAACGCAATTATGTGTATTAATTACCAAATATTTATTTGTGATGTTACACGTAACAGTTTCGTTGATTTAACAAGCACTAATAGACAAAAGTACGTAGATTTTTATGATTTCTCTCTTATCAAAATAAATGTTTTAATGAACAAGAGTTTTATTTAAAAAAACAATGAAACACTATAAAGACTATCTTCTTATTGAGCATGTTTGTTGTCTACTCTAACAATTTAGCCACCATACAGTGTCTGCAAGATTATCTGGAATATGCAGGTGAGTGTATTTTGTAAGTTATTCACAGAACGTGTCCAGATCCGTCGTCACGCCATCTTTAAATGTACACACATCTATGTTATCAACGACAACCATGTTTTGAAACAGCTAAAGTAATTACTAATATAAAGGATCATATATCCCGTAATTTGTTAAGGTACGATGACTCTCAAACGGGAAAAGAGCTATGGGCATGTATTGTATGTATTCATTCAATGATACATACAAGGTTCTGACCGAAAACAAGTGTTAGTCCCAGACTTCAAGCATTGTATGTCACGTGCCTTCAGTGATGGCGTGTTTCTTATGTAAACTGCCATAATGCTCCGTGATATAAAGTATGGGGGCTGTAGCAGAAAGTATTCAGATTGACTTGATAAAAAAGTACATTTATTTTTTAGATTTATATTTAAATTTGCTCACATTTGGTTTATATTAATATAGTTTATTTATATACAATCAATTACGCATTAAATTTCTTTTTTTTAAATAAGATTTAAACAAAAAAAAAATGAAAACTATCTTTCGCTCGAATATATAAGGCTTTTTATTTAATATTTTTAACTGTGTCACCTTATTAAATTAAAAAAATGCAAGTATTAATAATTTCGCTATATTTCGAATAAGCGCTATCATATCGACTGCAGAAAGGAAAAAAAGACGTAACCCACACATAGTAAATTTTACAGGAGGCACAAAAAACGTGTTAAATATACACAACCTGGAGGTGCACGGAGACTTCTAAACTGGTGTTTAATTGACACAATCTAATATTTATTAAAGAAATTGTCTATGAAAAACCTATTTTTTAGCCTTTTCCCTTGGTTTCAATTTTTACAAGCTTCTTTCATCTTTCACACTCAACAGCTAAATTTAGATAATAATTCGGCATTTAAAGCTTATATACTTTTGATAAAAGTGTATCAAGTTTGATACATTGTGTTTATCGAAGAAAGCTGTTTTTTTTAAAAAACTGTGGGTTACGTCCTTTTTCCTTTTCACAGTCGATATAATCCGTAATGTAGTTATTTAGTATAGAATTACTCAAGTTTATTTAGTTTTAACAAGTTGAACCAAATTTCTTCTCTAAGAATCGAAGAAAATAATTAAATTTTACGAAAGTTATTTAAAGTGCGTGGTTTAATACCGTTATCAACTAATCTTTTATTTGAAAACTAACGAAGAAGTGTAACTAACTTCATAGTTATTATAAATAATTTTCAGACATCTAGCAAAACTGTGAGAATATACTCTGGTGTTAAGTGGTGTTATTTTTGCCGGAAGAAATTTTATTTGTGGAAATCACGTGCAAGTTTTCCCGGTTGCGTGTCTTACGGAAGCTTTGGAATGTAACCTCTAGAACAAATAAAAGCTCTCTAACGCTAACCGATTTCGAGACAACAGCTTTGAGGTATAAACCAACAATTGTTTGTTTGTACTTCTTTTCACTCCCATTCAATCTTATCGCGATTTGTCTTGCTACCACAAAAGGATCGCACCATGATAAATACCCAACAATCAATATGTCTGTACTTTACAGCAGAATTGAATACTGTAAGCGAAATTAAAATGAGTATCTGGTTATTTTATCTTGTATCTGCCAAAGGGAGCGACGTAGCTCCTTAAATTTGACAAGAACAATGGAATGCCGTTAGAACACGGGAGACAACAAAACAATTTTCCGAATGAATGAAGTAAACTTGCAATTTAATTTTGGACAAACCAGTTACTGACTAAACGTGGTTTTGACAAATTAGTTTTTTATCCGAGAAAAATGTATAATACAAAGAAAAATGCAAACTACTTACCTGACGTTTGAAACTATTTGTGATGGTAGTACCTCGTACCTGATCGATACAATATGATAATCCTCTCTCCAGTACGATATGATAACGTGGCTTTAATAGATGTTTTCAAATAAAGAAAAAACCAGTTATTGAACTTTCGTTATATTTCCACCTTGGTTTTGTTTTTTGGTGCATCGTATGCTGCAAATTAAAGGGAAAGAACGATTGGTTGTCTAACCTTGAATGTGGCGTATTTTTTTTATAAATTTACACAAAAAGTATTTGTAAGAAAATTGTTGCGTTTTTTTATTTAAAGTTTCTATAATAATTTAAAAAATAAGCGAAACAATTTTCTTAATATGTTTGTTTTTAATCCATGTCCGCTCTCAATGTGGAGATATTTATAATAAAGGTATTTCAACAGAAGTTTTTCTATGAGAACTACTGGTTACTTAGTTGCACAATCACTCTTGTTTCGAAGAGAGTAGGGATATAAAGAATAATGCCAGTCAGGAATAGTGGTTGGCTAACCACTCTCGCTAAGCCCTGTTATTTTAGGATTGGAACGGTGAAAGGAATTTTCAAACATCACAAACATTCATGCCTTTGAACAGAAATCGATTGAAAAAATGCTGTTTGTACTTAGATTCGAACCCACAAGGGTCCGTATGGAAGCTAATGACTTTGACCACTGTGCCATGAACACGATTCATAATATTTAATTTAAGAAATATAAGTTTGTTAACTCGCCATATTGGCAAGATTACTATTTATTCATTCATCGGTGAATATGAATTATCATTAAAATAATTAAATAATACAGTTAACTAAATATTAGTTTCGTTTTAGTGAACATCCTAAAGAGAAGTTGAACGACTGATCAAAAACTAGTCGTCAAAATTCGAAAACTTACGTCCTTATCATGGTTTTTAATTTTTGATTTGTGTTATAAAACAATGAGCCAACATAAGTAATATGAATATGATGATGAAATATAAGTTGCACTACACCGCATTTACCCAGAGATATATCATATTTCAACTCATCACGAGAGCAAGGGCAGTCGGGAGAAGAAGTATCACTTGGATAAGCAACCCCTGTAAGTGGCTTAATGTCCAAAGCGATAGAGATCTGAAACAAATTGCTCGAGATAAT
The DNA here is from genome assembly GCA_031772345.1 of Himalopsyche anomala. Classification (NCBI taxonomy): domain Eukaryota; kingdom Metazoa; phylum Arthropoda; class Insecta; order Trichoptera; family Rhyacophilidae; genus Himalopsyche; species Himalopsyche anomala. The sequence goes on from CM062824.1 coordinate 18,599,131, forward strand.
TAGACGTATTTCAATTTGGCAGTTAACCTTACGCAAACGAGTAAAGCATTGTCAGTGTAAAATATTGTTGTTATTTTCTAATAGATACGTTTCTTATCTTAACGTTATTTAAAGGGATAAATAATAAAAAGTATTTATTGATTTTTTGAAAGATTTGGGTCAAACATGGATATCTGTGATATTTTCATTAATTTCCTAGATTTATTTATCTGATACTAAATCGCGACAGAGAAAGTGTGATTAGCTACTTGCTAGTTCTTTTCTAATCCTAACCTTTTACCCGTAACGCTTCTGAAGAAATATGTCTAACTGCTACGTTAAAATTTTCGTTAAAAAAACTTCTATTGTAATGATTCATCCGAAATCAATATATAATATTTGAAATGAATATGGTTTAAACATTTGATATAATTTGACTCGTTCTCAAAGAGACAAAGTAAGGTGTGGTACGTGTAGTATCTTCGAAAAGTAATTAGTATGGTTCGAAAGATTACTGCCTGAAAATGCTAGAAAGAGACAATTTTAAGGAAAAAGATTCACATTTAATAGTTTATAAAAAATCATTTTAAATATGGTTATGTCTATGTATGTGTATATATCAATAACGTAAGAGAAACCGTGAACATATAAACATCTTCCATTAGGAGTAGGTTTTTTGAATGTTAATTAGTCCCGTTGTAATATTTTGTTCCAAATATGTGTTAAAGAATTATTGTTAAAGAACCTAATACGTAGAGATTATTCGGAAAAACTCAGTAGTAAATAAATATTGATCAGCATTGATAAAATTCATTTGAAAATATTTTCACTCAGCATGTCAATAAAACTAAAAGCAAGTACACTCAATTCATAATGGCAAAGAACAATACAGTGATGAAATCATGATGCTTTTAGATTTTATCGTCTTAGGGGAAGATTTTACGGAAACCATTAGGCAGATATTCTTTTTACGTCGAAGCTTAAATTCTCTTATGTATGTATTATATGATGGCTATGAAATATATGATAAAGACTAAGAAAAGTTTAGAATTGTTTGTCTCATATAATAGTTGTTTTTTGTTGAGGGTGTGAATTTTAAAGAAAGTGTACTGCTTTATTTAAAATTGCATACCAATATGCTTTTATCATATTTTATTGAATGATGTTAACTAACAACACGTTAAATGAAATATATTATATATTATATAATATATACATATTTTCAATCTTCCATTTTGCGTTTTAAACCAGAGTTGGTATTATTCTAATCAAGAATTAACTTCAATTCGTTGCTTTTAAGTTAAAATTAATTTCATTTTTTCGTAATAATTCGTAATAATAATTCATTTTTTGGTAAATATAATGTTAAAAAAAACCAGTTTATCAATAGTTTACTAATTTACAAACGAAGTGAATATATTTTTTTTCAAAACCTCACATTTGACTATGAAAATTTAAATAGGAATACAATAATGAGTAAAAGCTTATTGTTCTATTATTAAGAATTTAAATAGGTATGCAAGGTATCTGATTCAAATAATATATTTTTAAAAGATTTGAAAACTCATTAAAAATATATTGTACACTTTTTTATATATTTATAGAGTATTTATTATATTTATAGTAAGTATTGAGGTATCGAATCAAGAGTTAAATTTAAAATGAATATAGGGTATTTTTTTAACGTTAACAGATGTTTTGAAAAGTTTTCTTTCAAAATTTTGTGACCAACTGAAGTCTTTCTTTCCAATGCTTTCTCTGAAAACAGCATTAATTAATAAAAATAAGAGTGCTTTTTCCTTTCAGTTTCTACCATTTTGCCCTGAGTTTTAGGTTAATCCTGTTGAGGTTTAAAGAAAATGTGTTTTCTAGAATCCAAGTCTACTTTTACGGGACTCTTCCCGTGAAAGAAAATACGGTTACATCTTTTTCCGTCTTGTAAAAGGTGAGGCAACAAACCCTTGTCGTGGAAAGGCAGAGAATGAATAATTTTATTTAAACACGATGTTCTAAAGGACGGCGTAAGATTTTTTTGTGAATTTCCACTAGAATTCTTTAATACTTTCCCATCCTTCAGGAGAAATAAAAATAGCTTTCCGTTTGAAAGGGAAAGCTTTTTTGTAGGACAATACTATTAATTAAAGATGCTTAGTAGAGTTTTCGCGTTTGTTTTTCAGATTTAAAATCGTTGCTGTTACAGCAATGATGTCAAATTAATGTCCTGGTAAATTTATCTCCATTTTTTTCAAACTCAAGCCTTTTATTTTAAGTGGCGAAAAGCACAAGCGATAAATTTCAACAGTATATTTAAATAAACTATTAAAATTTCTTAAAATAGAGTTATTCATACAAAATATACAAAATAAAATTGAAAACGATTAATTATTGTGTATTAAAAATAATTTATTTGTATTTCTATAGCCCATATTTTACTTTATTAACATTGAAATGAGTTGAAAAAATATGTAATATTTTATTTTATAGTATTTTTTTTTTCGTAAAATGTATTGGTTATGACTAATGTGACATAATATTTACAGCAGTATGGAATGGATCTAGCGATAGCTTGATGTGAGAGATCGTAATTGATGTTGAAACCATTATAAGTTTTAGGTTGTATTATTCTGATATGTGACTCAAAGCTAACATTTCATGTAGTATGTGCTTTTCGAAGTAATATGCATACTTTAAGAAAAAAAAATATTGAAGTGCTTAATTTTTTTCCCTAGGCTTCCATTGAAACGAAAACTTGAGCGAATTTCAATTATTTAATTGGACATCCATGTTGTCATTAAGTGTAGCACAAAAAAAATAAAAATTAAATTCAGATTATTTAACACGAATTTAATTTTAATTTTTCGGCCGTGGTCTATCGAAAAGTGATGTAAACTGCAATTGAAACCCTTTTTCCACAAAACTGATTAGTTATATCAGCATAAGTTGAGAGATAAGCAATGAATGCCATCTGTTAGTAGATTGAGTAGAGCTAAAGAATTTTTTATTTAAAAATTACAAAAACTGAGCATGTCTAATTATTATGGCGCATTTTTTTATATAGTTCTACAAAAAACAAAACATATCATAAAACAAAAACAAATCTAGTGATGTCAACCCAAGACCCAACTCCCCCCTTTCATTTCTCATGGCTTCCAGTGGGTTTTGTAAGTATATCTGGTATTAAAATGTTTTACGTATACATACTTATATTCTCTAGAAATAATATATTTTTTAAATCCTACATTGATTGTTTTACTCTCACTCAACGGTTTTTTGTCCTTCCTATAAAATTTGATTCCGATGACATTACTAGTTTTTGAAATAAAAGCTTCAAGTTGTCTGTGTTCCGAGTCAGCCATATGTGTCTACGCAATATCAATTGAGCCATTTAATACAAATGAGTTTTATATTCATTTTGATCTGCCTTCTGTTTTTCTGCGCACGATGAATTGAAGTAACTGTCTCAAAAATGGATCAGTTGGATCATATTAAACCTCTTTGGTTTAGTTGTTAGGGTTTTTACTTCGGCGATTAAAAGTGACAATCACAGCGAGATTTCTTTAATCAAAAAAATATTATATTATTAATTGTTATCATTAAAAAATGTCACCGAGCTTTTATCATTTGATTTTAAAAAAAATGATCTGGCACCTTCTGTCAATGCCATTTACATATTTTTTAAGTTTATATAAATTATTGTATTTTTAAGTGATTAATTTTTAGATTCAAATTGCTACGTGCCTCGAACGTTTGGGTTTCATCCCAAAAAAATAAGAAAATTAAAAAAGTTAAATTTGAATCGTTCAAGCTATGTACATTCTCACAGATTTTGTCACTAACGACCCGGGTTTCGCCTTTCGGCATCTTCAGGCGTTCAAGTGCACGGATGAACTTGAACTGACGGTTAGTAAATGAATGTTTCGTGTTTATATAAGAAATGAATGTATCATTGAGTTTAGAGCCATTGCTGGCGAAAAGGATAAGCTTATGGGAATGCCCACAGATTCGAGTAGTAAGTAGTTAAACTAGTGACAAAATCTGTGAGAATGTACATAGTTTGAACGATTCAAATTTAATATTGAAATTCCACCAAGCACCTTCAGTCGAAATCTTAAATTATAAAAAAGTTAAAGTTTCGATGTAATATAATTTGAAAGTTTTGATGAATTAATTTTATATATCTGACATATGTGTATCAAGAGTACCAGAGAGTTCAAGGCGAAAACAAAAGTAATATATAAAATAAGCAAATGCTCTTTTTATGCGACGAATATATATTTTTACATCGCAGTTAAATTTTATTCATAGAAAGTTTCGCAGCACAAACAAACACACAATAGAGACATCTTTGACCTATAAATACAAACAAGATTCAAATGTAAAAAAATATTGACTTTTCATGTGTTCACGAAATTTGATAGTATGGAAAGTGTCGGAATATTCAACTTTAGTCCTATTTATACACTTTTGCAGAAAAAATCTTTTTCAAGATCTACGCGCCAAGGCTGTGGCGAAACGGGCTAAAATAGTAGAGACATAGAGTGCGACAAAAGCCAACGGAGGAATGTAAGCTATATAGAAAAAGAAATTGAAAATGTCAGCGATAATACGATCTGGTAAATTTTTTGTCGAATTTTCACAAAAAAAGAGAAATTGTTCAAGAAACATTCCACATTATCACACTAAATACCTATCCGGTAAAATAACGAAAAATTCTTTTTCGTAACACATTCCCAACGATGTAATTAAAGCTCAACAATGTTGTTAGTTGATTTATCTATAACAAAAAAAAGGTAAAAATTTACAAAGTTTATGCTTTGAGAAAACAGTTCCTTTTGACAATTGGCTTTTTCAAACTAACTTCAGCGATGTTCAAATAAACTTACGAAGATTAAAAACATCTGTGTAATAAAATAGTTCTAAGAATAATTGTATAAATTAATTTAATATCCAGTTAAAACTCTTTTAATTTTAAAATAAATACAAACTTATCGACCGTGGAAAGGAAAAAGGACGCAACTCTCAGTTTTTTAAAAACCGATTTTTTCATAATCACAATGTATACAACTTGATCCACATTCTATCAAAAAGATGTTAGCTAAAAATACAAAATTAGTATCTAAAGTTAGGTATAAAGTTTGAAAAAAGAAAGGACCGTGAAAATTTCAATTAGGTAAAAAGACTCAAAAAAAGTTTATTTAATTAATATTATATAAAGTCAATTGAAAACCAATTTATCAGACTCCGTGGACTTCAAGGTTGTGTATATTTCATAATTTGCCGTGTCTCCTGTAAAAATTGTTATGTGTAGGTTACGTCCTTATTCCTTTCCGCAGTCGACTATGATATAAAGCGTTCTTGAATTGCTTTACAAGTATGTTGGTTTTGTCAAGGACACACATTGTAATTCGCACTGTATTTTAACATATTTTGAGATTAAAGCAGTTTTGAAAAAAAATAAAAATATTAACAGCGTTGATCTTTGTATACGAAAAAGGACTAGTTTTTCTTAGTACGTAAACTGAAAACAGCCGTACAACAAGTAAAACATTGCTTACAACTTAAAAATTGCCTTACTGATTATTTATTATAATATAATCTATTTATCACATTTAAATTCTACGAATTATGAAGTAAGAAAGATTAAATTGAATAAACTACCAACACCTATAACTGAATAGAATTTATTTGAATCTTACATGTAATATTTTTTTTTGAATCTACGTATTCTACAAATTCAATTATATTAAAAAAAAATAGTAACAGTAAGTTATCTAGGGCTTTCAATCATGGGATCCCGGATCTCATTAAATTTTGTCATCCAGAAAACCCGGGATTGTGATAATGCTACTCTCGTGATTTGGGGATTGATAAAATTTGAGAAATGTCCCATTTTTTTAATTTTGAGGATTCCGTTCATTCATGGGTTTTTGTATTCAAAAATTTTGAGGAGAGCTAAAAAAATGGTTTTGCTGGGTTTTTTGAAATTGACTAAAATTTTGTTGGAACATCACAGGATTTCAAAATCGCCGATCAAAAATTTCTCGATTCCTGAATTTATACACGATTTTATGGTGAATTTTCAATCCCGGGATTGGAAAAATTGTCCGGGATTGGATGCCCTAGTAAGTACTGCATTTGACAGGAATAATAATCTTTTCTAAAATATGAACGAAACATTTATTAATCCACATATTTCCCTCGAGACCCTGTTTTTAAAATCAGGTTTGTGGAAAATTTTATTCAAGTCATTTTAGAGAATATGTTTTTTCCCTTTTTGTATTTGGTCTTAAAAAATGTTTATAGAAAATTTGACTGTGAGAAAAACCATATCATTTAAATTGTAATACAATTTTGTTGAAATAAAAATGATGATTTGTATTTTTTTTCAAATATAAAAAAACTTGTTTAACGTTATACTCTTAATGGTTAACGAAATCACTTGCTCGCATTTTAATATTGTTCACATGTTTTTTTATTAGTTGTATTATTCATCCGCTATACTTTATTTATGAATAATCTAAGAAAGACGAATGAAGTGACAATAAAGCGTATTGAGATTGTTAGAACCTTTATCACATTCGTTAAAAAATAATTTCTTCATTTAATAATACATATATTGCTTTTTATAAAAAAAATATATTTTCAATTAAAAAAAAACTAAAAAAATCGACAAAAATTCATGTTAGAAGCAATGTTCCCTCTAATTTTCCGAAGATTATGCGCGAAAAATACGTTGGCTGTACAACTTTGAAAGGAAATTTAAAAAAATGTTCGCCACATAACGGTATTTAGACTTACTTAACGATATGGCAATTTTTTTATAATGACAATAATTAACGACACTATATAATGACAATTAATTTATTCTGGTGGTGGTATATCTGGTGTAAATTTTGTGCTCTCTGTTCTAATGCATGTGCGCTCGCTCGGCGAGTTGTGTGCGCGCGCACACGCGCACAGCTTAGAGGGTACACTGGTTAGAAGTCGATCGCTATAAAAAGTTTAAATTATTTAAAAGTAGTTCCCAACCTTAAAAAGTTTGGATACTCTTGGCCTAGTAAAAGTATAAGAATTTTAGGTTCTGATATTTTCTTTTCCACTATTTGCCCAAGCTTCATTAAGGAAATACACTTATATTATATGTAGCTTCATTTACCATGTTTATCTCAACATCAAAGTATTATTAGGTTGATTGCTCTTGTATTTCAATATGAATTAGCTTTATCTGAATGATATATATACATGGCTAGCGAAATAGCAATAGGAAAAACTTTTCCATTAGTTAAGAAACATGTTTTACAAACAAAATATGAAGAATAATTGAATACCCCGACAGTTCATTAATAAACCTGTCGGAGATAAGTGATGAGACAAATAGAGCATATAAATCCTTTATTTGATTTATTATATCAAGATTGGTTGATCAACAATTCATAAAAATCTAATTAAAGGTAATACAGTTATTATATCGATAAGCTTTAAAAAAAATTGGGGTTGTCAATAAATAAATCATAAAAAATATTATTTAAGTTGAATAATTAACGAAATAAAAAAAAGAGTTATAAAGTGTTTATTAACCTCTATTGTCTTGTAGTTGTGCTTTAATGTCATAATTTCATTGGATAGTTTTAAATCAAGCTGATAAATTCGGTATCCGGTAAATTGCTCGAATGCAATTCCTCGAATGTAGAATTCTGACCTCCGAAAACAAAACTAACCACCTCTTCCACTTGACTACTGGAAAATTAACTATATATTTTTTTTATTATGACTTTTTTGATTTATGGTTTTTATTTCCCGATTTGCATAAATATTTTTGAAAAGAATAAGTTTTTTTTTTTTTTTAAGCTTAAATCCCTTTTTTATAAAAACTTTAAAGGAATTTGTAGTTCGAGCATTTGACGTTCGAGGAATTGGTTATTCGAGGAACTTGTTATACGAAAAATTTTCATTCGAGCAATTGCATTCGGGCAATTAACCGGGAATCGATAAATTCATCTGGTTTTATATTGTCATGTTTTAACAAAAAAATAATTAAGAATGTTTTGTTGCTATGCAAAACTGGTTTGTTGTCGACTTACTGCCAGAAGCCATTTAGTGACGAAATTTTGATTCTGAAATAACCGAATTTAAAATTTCAACTAAATTTCATTAGTTACATCCAAACTTAAATAATAACAAAATCATTTGCCTTGCATAATCTGAAAGTTTCCAAAAAGTCTCACAAATACTTATTCTCTCGATTCCATAGAAGTTTTCAATAATACGTTTCCGCACTTAGTGACCTATTTTAAAAAATATGTAACAACAAATGCACTGAGTATTTAATTAAGCTTTAAAAAATCTGTTTTTTGACATAATGACTAATTTACTGGGTAAATCATGACAAAAAAATATATTGTGACATCTAACTCAGTTTTGTTTGACAAGCCACTTTATGAATTTTGGCAGTAAGCCGATAATTTATGTTTACATATTTGATTAATTATAATTCTGTGCTTCTATCAATGGAACACATTAAAGATTTAAGTAAAGCATTAGATGTACCAATTATTCTTAAACATACGAAAAGGTTTTTGTTTTTAATAATGTCTTTTTACCAAAAATTGACAGTTAACACCTTAAAAGCAATACCGAAAAAACATAGATTTTTTTTATTCCTAGCTATGTGTGATTAAATTACTGTTCTTGCTGAGATAGGAGCACTGGATCTACAAAGGAAGAACAACGAAGGCTTTTTGTATGTTAATTTCTTTCTTTATATAACGGTTCAGTTATTTTAACGCCATCCAAAGGCTACTCGGATTCTAATAACTTTTTATTAACTGAAACAACAGAAAGCGCCTTATGCAAATAAGCCTTCTAAAATAATGGACTTTCAAACTGTGGTTCGGGTATTAAATTCAGCCAGAAATATACTTAACGAGTTTCTCTATCGAAGTGGGCTTGATTTCTTCATTAAAAATTAGCAGTAAACAAACAGAACCAATAAAAATTATTATACGTAATAAATATTAATTTTATTTCAAATGAATTATTTTTATTAAAACTTTAGGTTTCATCGTCACTTTGCATTCGTAAAACGTCTTAAGCATTAACAAATTAATAAAGAACTTCACTGTTTGGGAAATTATTACAAAAGTTACATTTCCCTTTTGATACTTAAATTTTTGCGGATATTTTTTTTTAAGACATTAAATAACGACCAATTAATTTATTAATCAATTAGAGCAAAACATAATATTGTTACAGTTGTAAAAAAATCAGTTAATATTTTTAAAAATTAGTAATGTAATAAGATTGATTACAAATTTACGATTTATTTTCAAATTTCTCAAATATGTTTGCATGCAAATGAATTGGTTGTTAAATTAATAATGAAAACAGTGCGGTGAATTATGATTAGTATTTTTTCAGTGAAAATATGTTTTCAATACAGTAGTGTCTGAACCAAGTAAGAAAAATATCGACTGTATAAATCATCACCAATCCGTATTTTCATTATTTGCAAAAATATTTACTAGATATTTTTTATCATCATTATTTGACATTATAAATGATGTATTCTTGCTTCCTTAATATTTTTTTATTAAAAGAAGAGCTGTGAACTTTCACCGTTCTTTGACCCTATCAATCCATCATACACGGATGATTTCAGATTTACAAATTGTATTACTTTCAGTGAAACGCATCTTACCTTTCATAAAATGTATATGAACGTTTGCATAGAATATATTATTTTGTTCGGGGCGAATATAAACTTTCCTAAAAATCATTGTTAATGTTATGCTGACTCTGTGCTGTATTTCTAGTTAATATAAATTTAATGTTTTCAACCTTCAGTAACTATTATAATAATATAAAAAAGATTTTATTCTGATGTAATAACTGATCCTCTAAATCCTCATGTAAATTTAAATTTTCTTAGAAACAATCAAATCAATCTTAGTACATATATCTTTTATTAAAGGTTTCTTGTAAGCTATTATGACTTTTCTATTTGCTCCCTTGTTTACTTATTTCGTATAGCATTCTTACGCGTTATGTCCATCATGCATACATATTTCATACTGCACGGTGAAACTCTGAGTTTTTAAGCGAATTCGAACGCTTCGCACCCACATGTTACAGTACAGGAAGTATAAATTGGCCAAACACTCTACGCCTCAGAGATAATGGAAGGTCAAACCTGAACCCTCCAACATGAAAGAAAAATGAAGTACCCTTGTATATATCACGAGCAATTTTGTTTCTATTCTATATTTATTAAGTAGACAAAATGTTATTTACAAATTACGTGAATAGGATACTAAGTTTAATAATTTCAAATAAATTGATAAAAAAGATAATTGTGTTTAAATATAATAAAGATGTAAAGAAACAAAAAATGCATTAGTTTCTAATAATATCGACACAATATTATTAAAACCTTGTTTGTCAGTTTTTTTTTGTTAAAATTAAGTTTCTTTTATAAAATGTTAACAAATACAAAGATTGAATTTTACTATAATCTCAATATTCGAAACTATTATGATGTATATATATTGAAAAATTAAAACAAGTTCGTTGATTTATTGGTTTAAAATATGGAAATTAAGTCTTGTATGTCACAACTAATGTTAGTAGATTCATTGATTATGTTAAATTGCCTGTGTTTTTATTCCCAAAAAAAAATTAGAGGTCTTTAAAGTAAGGTTCCAATGTATTTTTAATAATTATATTTGTGTCAGTAATATAGTAACATGATTTTAAGAGTTGCATAAACTCATAACAATAACAAATATAAATGTTAACTTTTCCGTTTACATTCAACAAACTGTTTTTTAAGTCTCATTCACTATAGTCTGCCCTTGGACTAAGGACGGTAAATATTCATCACAAATTAGAAAAAAAAACAAACACTTTTGAAATGCTCTAATCCATTTATTAACATCAAAAATTGTTTTAGATAAATAAGATGTGTTTTTCTTTTTATTATTGTTATCTTCACCACGCTATTATTAAAACTTGGTAAACGTAATGCTTGTTAAGATTTTGTGAAAAAACCTTTTCATTTACATTTATACCATTTCATAATTATTTTATATAATTTAACATAATTCAATAATTATTTTACCGTAAATATTTTATTCAGTCTTTTTTCCTAGTATACGATAAACCTAATAATAGTTATTTTGTTTAGTAATAAATCTCATCCTTTTTATGTTTTTAAATTATTCATCAAGTGAAAAAAGGTTCCGTGATATTATTGATCTACTGAATCTAGCGTATTATGATGGCATAAATATTTGAGTGCCACTGAGGTGAAACATACACCTGTAAAAGGACTTTTGAAAGCCTGTTAGAGTTAAGAGAAAAGATGTTTATTTACATGGCTAAAAAACTACAGATTTTTTAAAGTTAAATACATCCACACATTCATTATATTTCTAAGAATATCTGAGTTTGCATTGAAAAGTTTTTTTATTTTTAATAGACAATGTTTTCATAAAAAACTTCAACTGCTAAAATAATTGGTGCTGAAACAGCGATAGTAGTCTACATAGCACGAATGATTGAAAAACAGAATATATCAGAGTATCTTACTCATAAGTTCAAAGAATTCTTTGAGAATTGTTGTACATGTGTCTGCTAATAACAAAACTCGTCCAAATTGATGAATTACGTAAATATTTATATTTGTATGTTAATTAGCACTAAAGAACAATCACAGGTTGATTGGTAAGTTATAAATGTTTTATTTTACGAGCGTTGAAAAAATCATTGAAAAAAGTTTTTGTAATCATAAATAGATAATATTTTTTTATATAGTATAAAGTTTTAAATTAATCAATAATAAACAGTTTCATCTTTTAAAAAACCTATCATTAATCTAATGTTTCTTGTACAATTGAAACACAGGCTGTATATTTGAACCTGGTATCAGTACGCACAAGTGATGTCACGAGCCAATGCTTTTATGTAAAATATGGAATTATTGTACCGACGTGAATTTAGCTCATAACCATTATTTACACAATAAATTTGAATACAAAAACCTAACTTAAAAATAAATTTCAACATATTTCTGTTTCGTAATACTGTTCAGTATATAAAAGGGTGCCGAAAAACGCTGAAAATATTGCTGCAGTGCCTCGGCTTAACCTGCGCTCCGACCTTCATTTTTACGGCTAATATTTCGCGTTTATAAATTCATCAATCTGTTTTTTTATATTTATTTTCAAAAAAATGTCGCATTGACGAACTCTGTGTAAAAGCGATTCAAAAAGCAAAGCAAACACCAGGTTAATATTTTAGAAGAATCTACCTCGTATTTTCACGAAGGCTTTTTCATACGGTTCAACTAAGTAGGTTTTCTGTAAGCGGCACTTATTTAAAATCCTTTTTTAGGAAGATCTGGAGTTACGGTAAGTACAATATTTATGTTTAAATGGAAAGTAGTCAGTGAGAAAAGAAAATTTACTTTTTAAAACACCTGCATATACTTAAACAGAACAAAAAGTTTTGAGTGGTTTTTAATGAATAATTAAAATGAAATATAGCTTTCTTTGCTCTTCCAGAAGCTCATTTTTATTTTTATTATTGCTGTTCCCGATTCAAAAAATATATAAGGCTTTTAAATGTCTATAAATTCCTCGCGACTGTTTGTATTGTATATTTTCAATATATTTAAAAGGAAGGATTACAGACTTAGCGAATGATTTGATCATCTATCTTCTTTTTCTTTTTGGCGCTAAAGTCTTGAGTAAACTTTGGGCGTTTGAATCAATTTCCTCCACTTCACTCAATCCTTCATCCTCGTACAGCAGTCACTAACCTCCAGTATTTGCAGGTCGTGTGGCATCCCATCCATCCAGCGATGTCTCCGTCTTTCAACGCTTCATCTTGACTATTCCCTTAATCTTACTATACTTGAAAAAAACACTTAATTTAAAGAAGATTATCAGTTTTAACATGAAAATTACAAATATAGCAAGTAATCACACAATAGAAAATTCGAATATACTTTAAGCACATTTTAGATTTAGATTATTTCGTAAATATAAAAATCAGTCATCAAAACCATGCCAATTATTTCTGAAAGTAACCAAATCCAATTAATTTCCTGTAATTTTCTTTGAATATTCGATAATTCAATTTTATTTTAATATACATAATCACATTTCTGAAACAGTTTTGTAACTACATTTTAACATTTTTTGTAGTATGCCATGAGAATATTAATAAATTTAAAGAAAATATTCGGCAATACAGCTAATTGCAGCCTCAAATATTTTAATGTTGAAAAATCGTAAAAGAAAAACTCGACGAGAATGTTTTGTAAGTTACTCCAGATCAACTCGTGGAAAATTGACATCACAAACACCCACGTCATAGGACTGCAATTTAAGCATAACATTAGCCTTACTGGGAATCGAATTCAAGCCCACCTGGTCGGAAGAGAAAGCTCTAACCAACTGGACTACAGTAAACGTTATATGTGTGTACATATATGCCATTGATTGGGCGTAAACACGTAGTTTCACACCTGGAACACGTTATTAACTTTTTTTAATGAACGATTTTGCAAAAAAATGTACTTAAACCTTTCTTCCATAACTGGTATTTGTAACAATTTCAATATTTAAAAGAAATTTGTTTAATAAATATAACTGAACATCAAAAGATATAGTTAATATATTACGCTATATTTTTGTACCCATGTTTGCTCGCAATGTGGAGCATATGGACTCCTAATGGAGGTATTTCAACATAAATTTTTCTACGAAAAATGTTTGTTACTTAGTCACTCAACCTCTCTTTTCCAAAGAGAGGCTAAGACTTGACTAGTGTTTAAATAATCGCTCTTGCTAAGTTTATTTATTAAAGGATCAGAAAGGTAGAAGAAAATTTTCAGACATCACAAACACCCATATTTTTTAACAGAAATTGATAAAAAACGCTAACCACTGCGCTGTAGGATCCGATACGTTATATAATAAACATCAATCAATACATAATATCAATTTGTTATTATTTTCGTTACCACACTTTTTTATTTAATTTACTAAAAAAACATTAGAGAATTTTGTTATTTAATTGAGTTTTTGAGAATGAGAATTATCAAAATCATGTTATTTTACTCAGATGAGATCACATAACAATAGTCTATATATATGTACATATTGGATTAGCTTGATACAACAAAGTATACTGTTACTTGTATAACAACAAGTATACTGTATACACAAGTATACAACAAAGTATACTGTGACAAAACAAAGTATACTGTTACTTGTCTATTTCAACAAAACGTTATAATGTTGATACTGTTAGTAACTATCTTGTAATGTAGTAATTAAATTAAATTATTCAGAAGATTTTATGTTGCTCAATAATGTATTCATCTACATTGAGTTCAACCACATTGTATGAATGGACACACATTATTAAGGTGTATACCTACAATATTTGTTGTGCCATCATATATTAACAAAGGGTTCCATTAAAAATTAACCTTTAATGGTGATGTTTAGAAGAGGGAAAAGGGTCAACGAAGCCTTTTCCTCTAATCTCTGTGTGGAAAAAAGTACCTAATTAGTTTATAGTCTACATATTGTACATTTTAGTCACTAGATAAATAAGTTTAAAAAAGGACTACTTTTTTGTTAAATTTAGTGAAAAATATTTAAAAAAAAATGCATAAGTCTAAATATATATAATGATTTCAATTGTATTAGTTTGAAAATTATAAAACGGTGTACTTTATGTGTTATATAATACATTGCGAGGTAAATAATAAAAACATTAACGTTAAGATATCATTAAAAACAGGAATGATTTTTCGTGTCGCATGATATAATTTAATTATTTAGCAGCTAGTATCTTTATTTTTTTTATATTCAAGGCTTTTAACACAACTTTCGAAAAATAAAGTAAACAAAATTATTTTATACAGTAAAAAAGTCCTCTATTATAATATTGAGTATGACGCTATATGAAGAAAATCGGATCACTTTCTAAAGTTTAAAATTACGTTTATAAAACCGTCTTCCTGAAAGCGAACTCTCGTTGTAAACTCTCAATACTTTAATAGGATAAAAAGTTTATTCAAAACGAATTTGGCAAGTATTTACCTTTTTGACCATTTCTCAGGGTTTTCTTTGCGCTTATAAAAAAATAATTACGGAATAAGTAGTATATGTTACTTAGATATATTTGAAAATAATCTTTAATAATGATATTAATTGTTAAGTCTAGTGTTACGTTTTTAAAGTATATAAAACATATTATATTAAGAAACTTAATCGGGTTAAAATGTAGATTATTTTTTTGTTTCTGAGACAGATTTTGTTGATGGTTAACAGCTTTCTAAGAATTCCAATGACATGTTTGATATAAGAAAATCACAACTTAATTATAGAAGATATTGTTTGACAGAGCTATAGAAACTCAGTTATTTTAACGAATGTCATTCCAACGGTAACAAATTGAATTTACTGTTTGAAATTAATGCATCTGAATAATCTGAAAGATTAAGCGAAAACTTTTAAGCTATTTGTACCAAATAATATGTTGTTTACAAGACGCAAAGCTATCAAAACAAACATTAATAAAATGGTAACAAACGATTGTTGAAATTACCAAAAGCTTTTAAAATCCCAATGGGTTCA
Organism: Himalopsyche anomala; assembly: GCA_031772345.1. Lineage (NCBI taxonomy): Eukaryota > Metazoa > Arthropoda > Insecta > Trichoptera > Rhyacophilidae > Himalopsyche > Himalopsyche anomala. Next base: position 18,614,763 of record CM062824.1, read on the forward strand.
GTCAAAGCTTTATTGCTTGAGTATAATTGATTGGAAGAAGTCAACACGAATGACCGGAAATGGGTCAGGCTGCCAATAGCTATATAAATTATCTGGCGAGTTTTAAATTAAGTGTGGGTGGCTATTTATTGGCCTAGATGTTTATCCATGCATCTTAAATCAACATGGGTTACGGATTTTGAGCCAAACCCCTATTTGTATGTATAATATGTTCACATTGATTGTTGTACCAACGCAGCGTCTAAAAAAATATCAGAATTCATAAAAAATAATATTGACAATTACTCTTGTTTTTGTTTTTATAATTAAGTCTAATTCTAATAGATTTTATTAAAACAGTGTTTCTTAACCGTATTGAAAGAATCGCCACCTTTCGCAGAAATAAATTATCCAAAATTATCTAACGTCCGCCCCTCACCGAAGAATTTGAAATCCTCAATTCCCTACACTTTTCCCCCAAAATATCTCCGAAATTGGTTTTTTTTAGCTCACCGACGAATTTGAAATCCTCAATTCCCTATACTTTTTTCCCAAAATATCTCCGAAACTGTTTTTTTAGCTCACTGACGAATTTGAAATCCTCAATTCCGTATACTTTTTACCCAAAATATCTCCGAAACTCGTTTTTTTCTTTATATTTTGAAATCCTCAATCGCCCCCTCGCAATCCTACAGCGCCTCCTAAATTCTGGAAAATTAAAAACGCCCCCGTTAAAAATCACTCTATTAAAGCATCAAGACACAATTTGTTTAGTGTGAGTTGGTTGTTTTTTAGTCACTCAACGTTTATTTTTTGGAAAGATACTAAGGATAAAGAAAAAAAAAACAAGTATCTAGTAAGTTGATTGGTCATCATTTACTTATTTATAACAGACATCCATACCTTTGAACATAAATCTACCAGGCTCCGTACTGAGATACAAAACAGTGTACACCACAACCGCCGAAGATAAGCTTGACCATTTGACGGCTTGATCAAATTATTTTATGTAAGCGAAACAAACTTTTAATCTGGCGCTAGATTTTGCAATGCAAATCTAAGAATTGAAAGAATTTCCTGATTTATTTTCAGAATTCAAAACATTCCATTTATATAACAGATCTACTAAAGTTGCGATTGAAAAATTAAGAGTTTAAAAAATCCTTTCAAAAAATAGGAAAAGCATGTAATGAAAAGTTTTGATTATCTACTATGCATTTTGTTTGTAGGTATATAATATTATAAATATGGCTGGTTGATATATGTTTTGGATAAAGATGAGACACTAAGAGGTTTCTAAAAGAAATTTGAGCAAAGCTTTCGGGTAGCGGCAATATTATATGCAACTCAGTCACAATCGTTTTTTTTCTTTAATAGTTGTAAATATTACTGATATCTATAAGTTTACTTTATCTTTTACATTTGCATGATTTAGTGGACACAATTAATTACTAACATCCTTAGCATGAATGTTAATTAACTAATTAGTGTTCTATATATGCGTAATTCAAAATCAGTGGACTGAAAGTCCCGGAAGGAACTGGAATTGGACGATTTAAAGAAAGTTACGACTAAAAAAAGCATTAATGTGTGTAGAAAAAGAAAGCATTGCTTGTTGATGTTGATTATATGAAAGATTTCAAATTGTTCATCGTTGCTTAAAAAATAGAAAACGACAATTTTTCCTGCTGTATTAGACATATATCAATCCAATAGTTGGTAACTGGCATTTTTGGCATATCTGTATCTTTTCTTTCTTAATGATAAGAACCCTAATTCATGTGAAGTAACAGTTTTCTTGAGAGGTTTATAACACTCTCATTCCAGTTACGTACAGCCTCTACTTTCACTATTAATTTTATCTTTTCTAAGAATATTTTTTTGTAGATAAATATACAATGGTGTTACAAATCTAGAAAAGATAACGGAAACAATATTTTATTATTACAACTCCATTGATTGTTAAATTTTTAATATAAACAAATGAACATCATACTTTTATTTTTAATTTCGTTTAACTATAACGTTGCATTATATTCAAGTCAAAATTTGTTGAAATTGAATAATGTCAATGTCGTTGAAAATTATTGTTTGCAATTTAAAATATATTTTTTTATATATAAAACTTTTTTTAATCCATGTCCGCCCCAAATATGGAGCATATGGCCTGCAAATGATTTTTCTACGAGAACTGTTTGTTACTCAGTCGCTCAACCTTTATTTTTCAAAGAGAGTAATAGGGATAAAACGATAAAGCTAGGATAGGAGTAGTGGTTAACCAATCGCTCTTGCTACGCTCAGTTATCGAAAGATCGGAAGAGTGGGAGGGTCTTAGGGAATTTTCAGACATTACAAACACCTTTGAACAGAGATCAATAAATCGATAGAAACTGAGACTCGATCCGGCACGAAAGCCAACAACGCTAATCGCTGCACCATAAGACCCGAAAATATACTATAAAATATTATAATCAAACTATAAAATAAAATATTATAGAAATAATCAAAGTCCATGAATATCATTGTATTGGATTTTATGAAGTCATTAAAATATATATTGTATTAAATTTAAAACTTTCCTACAATCTTAAAGTTTGGGAGAGTGTAACACATAATACTAAGATTATAAATATTTAAGCTCGATATATGATCAAGTAGAATTTATATCGTGTGTAAATTGTTTGAAGTTTATTATTAATTGCTGCTGTTTCAACAAAACCTATTTTACCATTGACTCAGCAGTTTAGTTTTCATTCTCGACAATATTAAATTTGTTGAATCATGAAAATATTAACAATTTACATACATGTATTATTTCTGTTTAAACAAAAACACCTATCTATTTGCTACCATTAACTTATATTTGTTTTAAATTATGATCTGTAAGTTATCATTGTGATTGTTATGGAATTACTTTGATGGCAGACTAAATTTATCAGCAATTCATTATATTGAAAAAAGAAACTACTGTTTTATAACCATGAATTATTTGAATTACAATGTCTTTATGCAAAAATTGTTAAAGGATTTATTGTACTTTTTGTTGAATATTATAAGATTTACTTGCAGTAATGTAAAAATTAATTTCTAAGCCTGTGCTTTTTTCCATATTAAAGAGTTTATATTTCTAGTATCAAGAAATGCTCGTTCAATTAGTAGTGTGATTGCGTTTTACATTGTGTTTATATATATTTTTCCTTAAAAAATCGACGCTGGAAATCTTTTAAGTGTTCAATATGTATAATTCAAGTATACCAGTATACAAAGTACAATGTAAAATTTAAAAAAATCATTTAATTCCAAATAATTATTTTTCTCAGATTTATCACATTACATACTTGTTCTAAACATAAATAATATATAAGAGAAAAAAATACCGAATTTTAGCATTTAAAAGTAATTAATATTTACGAGCATAAAAATAAAAAATATTTCCATATCCATGTTTGTAAAAATATGTATAATATTTTTATTTGCGCCGCTACGGCGTAGACACTGAAACCATTTTGGCGTAGACCAGGTTTAGATCTACGATGTATCCAAAAATATTTAGCAAAGATTCGTACCATTTTTTGCTGGACCAACTGAGAACAGAATTAGAGAGCGATTTAAATTTATATCAATAGATGTCTCTATATAAAAAAATAAAAGTTGAACTGTAAATAATATTACATAATATTATGCGTAAATAATCAGTTTATACTCGATTATTATCAAATAATAATTTATCAAATAAAAAATAAATTTTAATTATCCTGTTGTTTCAAAAAATGATAAATAAAAAAAATAAAAAAATATTGTATATTGCTATTTGATTTTACAAGGCTATATTGTTGAGTTTTCTTAAAAAATAGTGAACGATTTCGATTAAACTAAATAATTAGGTCATTTTCATGAGTCACGAACTGATTAAGATTCATCAGATGACAACACTTTAACGGTGGAACAAATTTCACAAAATATATTTTAAATTATTTCATCATGCTTTGAAACGACAGGATAATTTAAATTTATTATTCATCGATCTTTATCTCTTTAAAATCTTTTGAAATGTCAACTGAAACATTTCTGTAATATTAAACGGCAAAAGAAGGATCAGAGACGAGAGAAATTTAAATTTGTAATAATTTAGTCAGCCATACCTTTATGGAAATACATTTTAATTATAAGTTAAATTAAGCAAAGTAACAAGTTCGTAGATAAAGAAAGTTTTTGTTTTACGCTTTGAAAAGCTTCAAATAACCAAACTTCAAAAATTACAATATAGACAGTTTACAAAATTTGCTTGTTTTGTACCCCAAGGTTCGGAAAAATATAAATGTTGACGTTTCTGAAAATAAGTCTTGGCATGTAGCGGAGTGGTCAATCATCGTGTTTTACGGATGCGAGGTTTTGGTTAATTTTTGAATCAATTAATTGATTTGCTATCGAAGGCACAAATACCTACGTCGCCTAAAAATCTTTTAAAGTCTCACCCCCTTTAAATTAAAAAAAAAACAGCATTTGTTGAGAGTAATTGGTTAACAATAAGTTTAAGTACTGTATCCTGTAAAGTCGTTATTTTTTATCTTCACCGTGTCAAAAAAGAAAAATTGAGTAACTGATTGATAACTATTTCACGAAAAACATTTATTTCAGTTGACAAATCTCTATTGATAGTCCATATTCTTAAAACTGTAAGAAAATGTGTGTGTGTTTTTTTAAAAATATGATTTCAATCTACTGATAAATTAATCGGAAGCAATCAAGCATACCGTAATAAAATTAGAGGCTCATGCAAAATTTTATGTCTCATGTTTTGTTGTAACGTCACTGGTTCCATATTGTTTATAGCAATCATTGAAGTCATTAAAAATAATTTGTGACACGTGATATTAAATTTAGATGATATAATATCATACGCAATATCAAAACAGTTAAATATTTAAATTTTAGACCTGGATATTTTGTTAATATGAAAAAAATCTTTATATTTAAGAGTTTTAAAATATCTTAAACGAGCACTTGCCACCGTATAACAACTTATTTATAACTTAAGGTTCCTTTTGTGGTTAGGTTTGTTTATTGAATGTACCCAGTCATGTGAATATTAGTCATCCGTGCAAGATTTTTTCAAAGCGAAAATATTTTTCGGTGTACTTTTATAGTAGAATGAAAAGAGTGGGTCAATAAACCATAAATCATCGTTCAGTGTATGATATAAATCTTGTGTTTACACAATTAAAAAGGAAAAAAAAATGTGCAGACCGATATAAACTCTTGCCAAAGCGAAGAGGCGACGCTCGATTTACACAGTGGTATGGAGGTAGGACACTCCTGAAATTTATCGAGCTGAGTGGTTTGTAGTGTCCTGTTTTATCCCAAAGACAACTTGTTTTTTGAACTACAATCTAGGAAAAGTAGAGTAAAATAGCAAAAATGAACAAGTCAACCCAGTAATAAGATGTTTCGAAAATTCAAATTATATATTCTTGTAATAGATTTTTTTATTATAAATAATATAATTGGAACTTCTTCATTTATCGAAAAAAAACTCTTACACTAAAATGACGATAAATATGTCAAATAAAATAAACAGTTTTTCTTTTGTACTAAAAAAAATATCGAAGCTTTACAACAGTTGATTGCGATTGAATTGAAAAAAATATCTTCATTCCTTAAAACTATTATGATAATTAAAAAGTATAATTTCAGTTGATGGAAATATGTGTTCAACGGTAGTGGTGAAAAATCATTAAACATCTGGGTTGGAAGAAGACATCTGTTTTAAGATAATAAGTGATAAGACTTATAATATGTACCTTTTTAAAAAATACAAGATGGTAATTTTGAACATTAAAGATCTTTGAAAAATCATGGTTTTAATTTGGAAGTTTTTATTACTATAATGTAGGCGTAGAAAATAATTGTTAATTAAATAGGGGTTTTTCATTTTATTGAGGTATTTATTCGAAAAGTATGAAATGGAATAATCTTTAATACGGTTTTCAATATTGAAAACAACCGATTTCGTTGGGGTCAGTATTATTAAATGTAAGTTTAATACCCTTATAAAAAAGTATTGAAACTACTGGCTGAAGTATTAAGCAATTGGTTTTTATAATGAAATTGACAATGGAGTGTTCTTTTATTTTATCCGAATTGAGCAATACAGTATTTTTGTCATGAAATTTAAACGAAGCATCTACATATGCAATTGAACACGTTTGTGTAAGGTTTGAATAGGTCAACCGAAGACTGTCCCAATTTATTTGCTTTTTACGATCGGGTGAATAGCGAGACAACTTGATTCTTTCGCTTTTATAGTTTTATTTAGTCCTTACGGAGAGTGTGTGTCTAAAAAACTGGGCAAAAAATATGGATTTACTTCTAAACGATAAATATTGCACAGTAAAAAATACGGTTTCTGAATGAGACAACACAACAGCCATTTCAACATATCATTTACTTGTTTTTTCTTTTATAATTACTTTTATATTATTTATTTTTAAATAAATGGATTATGTAGTTTTGAAGAAAATTCACAAATGTGTAATTATCGTATGAAGGTTAAATTGACGTGAAGTTGAAATGAATTTTATTTTGTACACTATTTGATTATCGGTTAGCAAATCAGTGGTGTGCAACAACGCCTAAGAGTTATTTGCTTGATAATCTTAGTAATATAGTGGTTTTCGTAATCAAAGGGTTCAAAAAGACCATGAAGTTGTCCTTGAGAACTGTCTGATAAAATTATTAATTTAGGTGAAAATTTCAGCAAGTCAAAGACTCTAATGGGGCATGGGCAGAACTTTGTAAAGCAATGAGAGTGAGGTTGGCAGATTATTATACCTGTCTTTAATATAAGCCATATCTTATTTCAAAGCCTTCTCTTATCAAGAAACTTTGAATATTAAAAATATATATTTTTTAAATGTAACCCAAAATACGTACACTGAATACCAAATATAACAAAATTACGCCAATTTAAGAGCGTGAACAACAGCTAACTACTTAATTTTAATATTTAATAAATTTTGAGCAGTTTTGTATTAATTATGTATCTTGCAAAATCCAATTATAGCCATCACGTTAACAGAGTTTATTAGCAGCGTGTGCTACCGGTATGATCCAGTATGATTATAGCGATTCATTCTAACTAAAGCTGTGGAGTCGGAGTCGGGTTGTAGAGTCAGTATTTTTTCGAGTCGGAAAATCTACGACGTCTATAATCATATTACCGGTGAAATGGTGACTATGTACTTGAATATTCTAGTAACTAGATTGATCTAGTGTAGAGGTCTGCGCAAGCCGGATTTACAAATTACCGTCCGAGCGCGAAAACTTAGGCCTCAAACCGCGGCCGCGGCAAAACATAAGGCCGCGGCAACAAAAAAACCCGTTCTTTACAAATTTACAGCAATTTACGATTCTCTATAAAACTGGTAATATTTAAAATTATCATGACTGACTTATGACACGAACATAGTCTGAAATATTTTTCTGAAGAAATAATTTCTTTACCCGGGCCCGGCCCGAGCCCAAATCTCAATAACCCTTACCCACCCGAACCCGGCCCGCGAAACAAGCCAGGTATGGGCCCGAGGGCTAAACCCGGGCCCGTGCAGACATCCAATCTAGCGGTATGAATATATACAAGTCAAATGGAAAAAATCAATTTGGTGTCGGTGTCGGTTTTTAATTTAAAGCTGGAGTCGGAGTCATTTTTTTTACTCGACTCCACAGCCCTGATTATAACCGTTGAAATGACGTTGCATTCTAATTTTTATTGTTTATATTATTGTTCTATAGCCAAGTGATAAATATTCTTGGATTTTCATCATAGATTGTAAAGAAGAAACTGGTTCGAATCTGTGATGTATTTATACATCCCTCCCTACTAACCACACTTGATCCTTAAATTAATAATATTTAATGATATTATAATCCTTTTTTCTGTCCTCTAAAGAGAGTTTTCTTTCTATGCCTTACTGGAGAAAAAGTTCAGGGACTTATATGTAGCCGAATTATTCCCCCGTAATGCTTCTACGAGCTTATTGCACCAATAAACAAAAGCTGAATCAATAACAGTATTTTATGATTCAATGATTGGCGACAAATTATTTCCGCTGACAACTGTCGATTTGTGAGGAGATTTTCTCGAGTGTATTACTATCACTGTTATAATCTGTTCATTAAATATTTATTTGTAGAAGATATGCCGCACATCCATAGAATCGAGAGGCTTGAAAAATTGACAGAAACCTGTTGTTATAATGATGAACTTGACGGAAACTTGAAATAAAAATTAAAATGATATAAACCAGTCATGCACAACCGTTTACTTATAGCGGGCCAAATAAAAACAATTTATGATAGTTTCGGGCCACAAAAATTTGTTTATTTAAAGAAGTCTTCCTTAAAGTGGTCTTTTGGGGAATTAAATAAATGCTCATAAAGCACGTAATGTAATTTGTAATATGTTATTAAAAATAAATTATATTGTTAAATATAATGCCTGATACTAAATTAATTTTCTGTTTAATTTGTTTTCTTCTCCGTTTCCGCATCTCTGTTTCCCGGAAAAAAACCCAGTACCCTAGAATTGGTGTATTTTTTTCGCTATCCCGGGAATCACAAAAAAACCTTACTAATAACTTGTTTTTGAAAAAAAATGTTGAGACTCTTAAATGGAAACCAATATGCTTTATATTGGGAACGAAGGCTGTTAAGAAATGTTGCTTTTATTGTTCAAAGTAAATGGTATTCAGAACAAACTGAAATTTTCCTTGAATAAATAAATTTACAGTACAAAAGGAAACAGAAATGTCTAATTGTTGTTTCAGTATCAACTCCACTAAATGAAGGTGTTCCGTAAAGGTCATTATTTTGTATTAATTAGCTTGAAATAATGTTGTCTTGTGTAAGTTAAGTAAGAACTATTATTTCGTATTTAAACGGATACATTTTAAAATATTTTATTTGTTATTTTTTTAAAAGGCGATACGATTAACAACAACCAAAAATGTGAGAAAATTCATCTTGCTTTTAATGGAGTATTCCCCATTCCGCATATAGCCGTGCAGAGCATAATTCAATTTTATTTCATTTTCTCGAACAAAAGAAATATGGCGAGGTAGTTTGAGTAAAGGGGAGATGATGGATCGACAAAGATATATGTGATAATCAAGTGAAAATAAAACTAAATGGAAAAATGACTGGAATATCGAACACATCGGAAACTCTGAATGAGCAATAGATGGGAAAATAAATCATATAAATGGTCAGCAATAGTTAAATAAACAACATGCCTTTTAACGCAGTTGATAGAAACTTACTACAGAATTAATTATTGTTATAGTAAATATGATTGAACCATAAATTCAAACGTGATTTCTTTATAACACATTTATGTACAGTCAATCCTGTTTTTATGCGGTAGATGCGTTCCACGAAATATCACATAAAAAAATCGCACAAAAAAAGACACGACTTTCATACAAAAAGTAAGGATGCGTTCCATGAATTTTAAAATCCGCATAACTTTGAAACAGCGAGTCAAAATATACCCAAAATCGCATAAAAAAACTTGACTTCCATAGAAAAAGTGAGCATACATTACATAAATTTTAAAATTCGCATAACTTTGAAACAGCGTGTTAGGATATACACTAAGTCGTAAAGTATAAGAAAATTTGGAGAAAAACACGGCGTAAAAATATTAAAAATATTTAGTCACTGTATGACAATTCTAATTGTTTTAAAACATGAGGTTCTAAATCACTCTTTTTCGGAAGAAATAGTCTGCGCATCAATTTCATAAAACTATGTTTTTTTTCTAACAATGAAATTAGTGATCAGAGTTTGTTCAGATTTTCTTTTTCGATAATTAATTGACTATGCAGTTTGTTATACCTATAAATATTTTTTTTAATCTATCGTTGAAACTTTAATGCGCGTTCAAAATTTGAATAATTTAGAATGGAATGATCTTCTAATTTACTGAAAAGTTGGAGACCTTCTTAAATTACTTTTGCAGCGAAGGAACTGGAATTTCTTCCAGTTCGTCATCGTTTTCTGGTTTTATGTCAATAGTTAAAGTTAAATTAATGACATCATCGTCACTTATAGCATTATCCGTAAGTTATTCGTTGATATAATGTTCGCTAAATGTATCAAATCTTCCTTCGTCGAGTTTATGTGCTAAAGTAATCATTTCAGCTGATATTACCGATGTTTCAATGGTTTCATCGACTGTAACACACCCAAGTAGGTGGACTTAATTCAGCGATGGAAGATGCAACATGATTTAAGCAGTCCAAAATCGTATTTTTTTCCAAATGTCGGTTGTGTTTATTTTTTTTAATTTAAAAAAATATTTGACATGACAGCTTACGCCAATGCGTAAAATATTTTGAAGTTGAAAGATCATACGAGATATACTCGATGAGAATTTTTGAAAGTCACGCGAGATTTATGATTCATTCTCTATTCTATCCAAAATACAAAGATATCTAGCTCTCGATGTATTATTTAACATTTTTATATATCGTAAAATATTGTGCATTTATTAAAAAATTGAATTTCTAAAATACCGCATAACTTCGAAATCGCATAAAAAAAGCCCGCATAAAAACAGGATTGACTGTATAAAGATAATTCAACATTTCAATACAAACATTGTTTCAATTTAATATCGTGGTAAAGATATGCACGTTATTTTTATGATAATAAATGCTGTTTATGAAACAGTCTTAAGAAAGAAACGAGTGAATAGTCAAATGATATCGTCAAGATAGATTTTAAATAGAAAAAAATATAGTGCAAACCAAACCTGTAGTATTGAAAATAAACTGTAGACGCAATTGAATTAAAATTTAAAAATCGATACGTTTGTAAAGGAATATCTTATTTGAACAAACTGTTGATATTTGTAAAGTTGAAAATGTTTCGTTGCAAGAAGCTTGAACAATTTTGATTTTAAAAGCATCAACGAAAAAAGATTTTTTTATTTATGGCTTTATCAACCAGAATTGACAGTGAACACCAAAAAAGACATTAAATTCCTCTATTAGGACAAGTTCTCAGTATACGGAGTATGTTCAAGATACCTAATATCAACCAGACCTTAGTGGTTAAAAAAATATTTTTATAAAATGATTGCATGCTTTAAAATCTGTTTCGTGCATCTCTGCGTGTGCCACGAGAGTAAGTTATATTATTACATACAGCGAAGCCAATATCAAATTATTATTTTTCAACTAAACATTTGACATGTTATAATGACATTGATATCTAGTCGATACCATTTACATGCAGCGCGGAAGAAATTATTTGCCGGATATATTTTAACAAGATAAAATAATCATTTGCGATAATTCCCACTTTCATTAAATAATGATAATGGTTGTCATAAACAAAAACGTTAATGATCTTATTGAATGAAAGTGGAAATTATGTAGTATAAATGAGTATTTTATTTCTTGGATATATTTTGTTAACTAAAATACATGTTACGATAGAAAATTTGAATTCAAGATTTCATCTTAGATTCTAAATGCATGGTTTTACTTTTAAGCTTACAAAATATTTATTTTCTCACATTATACACAAAAATGTGCTCAAATAACATTAATTGAATTGGACAATATTAAAAATATAATTAAATTGAAATATTTGTAGAAAACTGCTGTTAATCAAGGGATTTATAAAGAACGCCTTGAAATATTCAATTTTATGAATATGCTAAAGAGTGCTAAATTTTATTAAAAGTTTCTTCGGATAATTGCTTAAAATATGCGACGAAACGCTGAAATTTAAGAATTAAGCTTTAACAACTTTCCAAAGGGAAGCCGTTATTTTTAACGGTAACGGTCAAACTAAATTCTTACAGTGTGATTGTCTTTCCTAACCTCAGAGCTCAAGAAAGTTTCAAAGCTTAAGCAAAACATATTTCAGGAACGTATTATCCATCTTAATTTATTCTTATCTATAGTCTAGTTAGTATGTATATGTAGTTTCACATCATATCAGAGTTTTATGGTGAGAAGCAAGTCAGCGGACTGCTGCGTAAGTAAGTTTCTACCTGTCTGAGCGTGTCAAAGTTACACAGCGAAAGTTTTAAACAAGTTGTCTCTGTATTTTCAATCGTATGACATAACTTTGGAGAATACCGCCCTAATAACGATTTGAATTGTAGCTGGATATCACTGTCATTGAAGTATTTTATCAAATTTGTTTTTGTTAAAAACTTTTCAACTAATATAATTTATTTTATATTTCGTCAATGTTGTAGTTAATCAAAGCTCCTGTATACCAACGAAACAATGGTAGCTGACACCAGTTTTAAGAGTTAAAATATATCGTTGAAGACATTAAATTTATTGTTTTAAAAAATAAGTTGTAGTTTAATTAAAACATGCTTAATACGAATAAACACGCTAATAACAAACCAAATATTGTTTGAAAGTTAGAAATAATATTTAAATAATCAGATGCTCGTTTTCAGCTCACCAATGTTATTTTTGCTTAAAAGTAAATTTAGCAGTCTCTTAAATGACTCTTGTCCATCATTAGAAAGAATTGAAATTTACGTTTATGTTTCTGTAATCTATTGGTTTGTTTTCTCCTTAACGATTATATTAAATATAAGTTCAAGACTTAGCAAGACATATTTTTCAATGAACCATCGAGATTTAAAGTAAGAATTTTTGCTAGTTGTTGAGCTTTTTAAATGATTTGAATATAGATTTTTTCATGCAATGACTATATGCTACTTATAATCTTTCGTAGAGTTAAAATAACGTGAAAAAAATTCTGAGAATTTTTGGCATGTAAGCATTTTGAGTGGGAAGTGAATAAAGAAATGCAGTAGATGGTAAATGTTTTTTCCGAAAACAAGATTTATCTCTCATGTATAAAATTTACTTGCACGGTGTGTTTGGAATGCCAACATAGTTTATATGGTTTATTTTGTGATATACCATCATTGTTCATAACTGAAAATGGAGATTGTTTCATATTCATATTCACAAAAAAACATCTAATTTTATCATGAGGAAGAGAAAACATCTATTTTTGAACAAAATAAATTATAATAATGTTATAAAAACACATTTATTTAACAAATTTGTTCAGTTTTCTAATACAACCTCATGGCTGTGATTAATCTCACAATAAGTACAGCATTTTGTCATTGTTATTGCAATAAAAATAAAGATTGGAGAAACTCTGACTAAATATTTGATTTCACAAGACCAATTCATAGAATAAAATGTACCAATTATAAGTTAACGAAAGATATGAGTTTCTCACCTTACAGAATCAGAAATAGTACGAGGTTGAATTGCCACATCCGAATAGACTGTTTCACACATAACATATACATATCCTTGGTTATGGCCATTATAAGCATTAGTTTGAGGTCATAAATAAGCTATACGGTCTGAAAACTACGCTATTTTTATGCTCACGGAGCTGGATCAATAATAAAACGTTGTTAAATTGTTGAAATTACATAAGACATAAAACCAATATGTACCACAACTGCATAGTATTTCATTTTTTAGTTGCTTACTTTTAATAAAGTTTTATCCTATTCGAAGATTGTTTTTAAAATTTGTAAAACACTTTTGTTGGACATTGTTATTCATTTGTTGGAACTGCGTTGTATTAAGTTAAATAATTGTGATGATGTTGGTTCTAATTATAACTCTATGGCCTTTTTAGGATTGGTGTTAGCATTCACTTGGTAGAACTTCATTGTAATAAGGTTGTAAAATATCACAGAATTTTAGTACTAAAAATACTTTCTGTACGTTTTGGTTGATAGCTATTTCGGCGTCAGTTTTCACCAGAACTTATATTAACTCAACTATATATACTAGTTTATGAGAGATCCACAATACACCGTTTCATTCTCTCGTAAATCATTATTTTTGTTAAAAAATTTAGAATTATATTTCGATATAACAAAACCCTATTTATTTTATTTATAAGTTGATACATAGTTATGATGAGGGTTTAGGCAGAAATAGCTATCAAACATATGTAAAATAATATAAATTGTAAAACAAAAATACTTTGGATATTTTTTCACATTATTTTTAAGTAATTTTTTGTTTACTACATTTATTTGAAGATTTGTTTTCGAATGGGCGTGTTTTACGATAATTAGCGCAGTCTGACGAAATGAATGTACACACAAGATTACACACATGTACGTATTTTTATAATTTTGGAGCACATGAATTTGTTTTGTAACCTTCAAATGTTATTTGAATGCAATGTTAACCGATTAATCTCTAATTCGTCTGGGCATTTGAACACGCTTTCAGGCAGAGTTTCCATTATGTAAAATCGACTGCTTGATTCTGAAGCAGATGATTGATATGGGTCGATCTATATGATTTAATATGTTGTATCAAAGGAATAATATGACCTTCAATAATATGAAATATTTTCATAATGCAGCTTTGTCGTATTATTTGAAGCCCATAATTGATAGTCTCAACTGATACGCATAAACAAAAACACTTAACAGTTTAAATTAATCAAACAATCCCTTTCTATACAAATTTTTGCTTTATGATTAATTTACTACGATAATATTAATTGAAGTTTATGAGAACACAGTCTAGTTTCCAATAAATATACTTAATAGCGCAAAGCTATATTGACTATGTTAATTATCCATATACAGTATAATGTGAAATAAAATATAATAATTCTACAGGTACTGACTGTTTTAATTAATATCTACAATAAATCTAGTTTTAAATCAAAAATTTTCTATATTTATAATTACCATCGAAATAATACTATTAAACTATTTGAACTTAAAACTTACGATGCAAATATTTTTACTTTTTATGTGATAATACTTGTGATATTTAAACACTAAAATATTTATTTTTCATATGCATTTGTTCATTTTTGGCTATGGAAACTGATTAAATGTTTCAAATTAAATAATCGAAATACATTGTTATATAAATATATCTGATTATACGTATAACATTTATATTTCAAACAAATAAGTTTCTCCTAAAGAAAAATTTTATCAAAAACTGAGAGGCCAATCCCTTAATATTAATACGTTATCAATGTTATCATGTATTTTATTAAATTTGAATCGTTCAAATTATGTACACTCCCACAGATTTTGTCACTTACGACCCGGGTTTTGCCTTTCGGCATCTTCAGGCGTTCAAGCGCACGGATGAACTTGAACTGACGCTTAGTAAATGGATATTTCGTGTTTATATATTAAATAAATGTATCACTGAGTCTAAAGCCATCGCTGGCGAAATGGATAAGCTCATGAGAATTCCTAAGGATTTGAGTAGTGAGTGGTTTTAAGAATTATATTTATTTGTTTGTCGGCAAAGGTTTAATGATATTATTTATGATATTATTTATATAGGGTATAGAAGTGGAGAGCCCGGAAGGTTTAATATTTCATTTAAAATCGGAAGACTATGCAACTGTGCCCTATTCGTTTCTAAAATTTCCTGGAAAAAGAGCTTATGACTGTCCGCATTTGGGTGTAACATTTTTATCCCTTGTTCCTGATTGAACACGTGTCCTTCCAAAATTAAGTGATTAGCAAAAGTAGACGTGTCCTTTTTCAGTCTAAAGGCTGCCATATGTTCTAATACTCTGATGTTTAAAGTCCTCTCTGTTTTGCCGATATATTTTTTTTTACAACAAGAGCATTGTAATTTATAAATTCCAGATTTATTTTGGTAATGTGTTTTATCTTTATTGTTAACTAATAATTTGCCTAAAGAGTTTTAAGAGAGTGTACATAATTTGAACGATTCAAATTTAATATTGAAATTCCACCAAGCACCTTCAGTCGAAATCTTAAATTATGTATTTTATTATTTAGACATTTTGTATCAATTCGTTTTTATCTAATTTTCATAATGTATTTCTCAATATTCGATGAAACAATGTCATTTTACATTCACCGAGTAATTTTTGAATATAGTTTTATTTTGTATAAAACTACTGAAAAATATTTATAATTCAGTGATGAAATATATAAATCAACTCTATTTTTACTAAACAGCAAATATTGAAATAATAAAATGGAAAAAAATATGATACATTCGACAGTCATTCTTGTGACTAAATTTATTTTCTCTGACGGACAACGTAATATATCATTGAGATTTCAAATTATATATTATAGCTCCCGATATTTGAATTTTGTGTTTGAAAAAATGATTTTCCTTAATGGAATGATTTAGTTATAAGCCATCACTCACAGACTTGCTTCGTACAACTCGTGTTTGAGGAGATAATCGATCACTATCTGTAAAACGCCGAGTTGACGGCCTGAAGGCATATCGCCTGGTATTATTTATATTAACCCTTTTTTCGTACTACTAATGAAAAATCACATTTAACTTGATTTAAAATATTTCTCATTCAAATAAAAAAAATGTAAAAACTTATTTCAGTACTTGTTGAATTATATATTTGATATGTGTCGTGCACAGTATTATTTTTTATTTGTAAAATTATTTGCCTTTTATATAATAATGTGTCAATATAATTCAAGCTCTGGTGAGATATTTTTAGCGTAAAGTAGATTAGCGTAAAATCTTTATTCAATGCAGACTAAATTAAATAATTATCAAATGAGTGTAAATAAAATATAACAAACCAATTGCCTAGATCAGTGCTTCCCAACCTTTTTCATTCCACGGTCCCCTAAATCTGAAAAAAATAATCCGCGGCCCTCCTCAATACAAAACATGTTCTGCGGCAGCTCCCGGAGAAATTTCGCTGTTCCCCAGGGCCGCAGCCTCCAATATGGGAAGCACTGGCCTTGATGATAAAGTCTCGTTATTGTATAAATAAAATTGTAGAAAAACTATGAAAGCGCGATGTGTCTGGGGCCTTTGTCGTTTGCTTTAAATATCTAAATATCTAAATTGTGATGGACATTAATTATGCAAACATGTTAGAAATCTTTTTATTATGACGTTTACATATTTGACTGAATTTTATAATTTCGATGGAATCACAAACTACCAGATGGTAGTGCTACCTGTCGAAATTTGTAAAATTCGCTTGCTGCGCACGATACGCAGGATACGCATGTATAGAAAGTGAGTGCGGTCGTGTGCTGTGTCGTAATTTTTGTGCCAGAAAAATCAATACATAATAAAATAGTTTAGAAAATAGAATTTTTTTGAACATATTCAATTCATATTTTAAAAAATTTATACTACACCCATTTGTTTCGAGGTTTTTATATCACATCATTTTTCTTATCTTTACCCTTTTTTGTAATATTTTAGTATTTTCTTTTACAAATAAGCCTTGCAAAAAACACGGTGACGTTTTAATGGCTCGTTTACATCATGTTTAAATTTTTGATGCCATTCTTAAAACAACGACTCGAACAGCTGAGGTTTATTTTTCCGAGCGTGTACTTAATTTTTGTGCGTATACAAATTCAGTATCGTTAAAAGTCAAAACTAATTCGAATTGAAATAAAATGAAAAGTGACATAGAGAATGTATGTTTATTAAATAGAAATTAGTATAAGACAACCAGAAAGTAAATTTACTAAACATACATACGTTTGTGTATGACGGACGACATAAAATACTTTTTTAAATCAAAATGACAACAAACTTAATGAAATTGGTAAAGTTTCTTCTAGAAAAGTACCTAGACGACAAAGGTTGTCCAATTGACAGTCGTATAAACTACTTGATGGCATAAATAGTAGTTTGGCGAAATACGTAGTAATACAAAAAATAATGTACTCAAGTATATAATGTTCTTATTGGGTCTTTGGGAGGCTTTATATCTATTCAGAATCGATAATGGATGTCAATGACTATTGTAGCTTGACATAAAGATACCTTTTAAATTGACTCTATATTTCGTTAAGTCTTTTGACAAACCGACCTGAATAATATGTTTTATAATAGTACAAAAAGGTACAATCATTTATAAGAGTTTATTATGAATAATCCTTAGTTTTTCATTTAATGTTTATTCCAATTTTTTGAACTTATTTACCCAGTCTCAAAAGCCGACATCTTTTTTCTCTTTTTGTATAAAAAAATATCAAAAATAGTATGTATAAAGAAAAAAGAAATAAAATGTTTAAAACATCGTTAAAATTTAACGCTATTGATTTATGTTCAAGTATTTAGTTACACTTTTTGTATTGTAATTGAACTTAAAAATAATGAGAGCCATGAAAAATATTTTTTTATTAAAAAAAAATACTATTTATGGGCTTATATTCTAAAGTACACATTCTTATAAATAAGTTATTCATATTTTTATCTTTAAAAGTATGTATATAAATACAAATATGTAAAATTATCTTAATGTTGTTTATGTAAATAAAAATGAATTCAATTATTTTTTAAATTTTTTCAATAAATATTTGTGGAGTAATAATAAATTCATATATTTAAAATTTGTTTTATAACAAAATAATGAAAAACACAAATTTTTAGCTTCATATTAGAACTAGCGAGAAAAAATCACTCAAATCTTTAATTGAAACTTTTTTCAATATTAATACTTATATGTTAGATATAAATTCAGATTTTAAAAACAAGCGATTTACTGTACTTAAACAGGCACTTAAGTAAAAGAACAGAATCAGCTTAAATTTTTTTTCCAACTTATCATTTATATATTTTTTAAATATTGTATTAAAAAATGTCTTATGATATATTCTAACAAAAGGCATCTTATTTATTTGTTAATTGTTGTGAGATTGTCACCTATTACCGTGAAAGGGTTAAGTTAGAAATGTGCGCAAGAATTGCCTGGGAATCACGTGATGAATTTCTTGTCGCCCAATCGGAAGTAATGGGATTTATCTGATTTAAATTTATTGGTGACAATTCCTTCGCGCTGATGGTTCTTCACATCAATGTGAAAAACTACCTCTCCTTAATTATTTTCCTTTGCAACGAGAAAATAAACATTCGAAATCGGAAAATATATTTCAAAAGATTAAGTACAAATCGAAGCTTACGTACTCTAGCCTCGAAACTATAGACTATATATTTTTTTCAAATATTGCAAGGAAATTATATCAGTGATTCAATAGTTATGTTTTGTGCTGAAATAAACATTCATTCACCAAATGTTAAAAGACTTTTTTTCTGATACTTCATTTATAATGAGATAAAATAGTGATAATCAACGATTTTTTTAAGAAACGAATTGAAAACATGATACAAAAATGACTGCAAAATGATTGCATTGCACCATTACCTTTGTTTAATTAAATAAATGTTTTATTATAAAAAAATTACATTAAATAAATAGGATTGAACAATTATACTTTTCTGACTAGACTATCCGTATGAATATGAAAAGAAATTCATGAAACAATACATTTTGATAAAATATTGATTTATTAATAAATAAAACCGAAACAGGAAAAGAGTGGAATTAAATAATACTATAAAAAAACTGTCACTTTAAAATTTACAATAGAAATTGTTTTTATAAAATTTGTATATTAAAGATTTTAAACAAAAATGAAAACTAAGCATTATTTTTCTAAAGCTATATCCGCTTTTTATGTCTTCTTAATAGAGGTCATTTCAACAAAACGTTTTTGTAAAAAAAACTGATTGTTGTTCAGAAGCTCAATCTCTCTTTTTAAAATTATGTAAGTGATCACAATTCATATATTATATCGATGTGTAATACTATTAATTTTAATGACGTTGAAATAATACGAGTGCATTTCTGTTGGCGTATAAAAATAAATAAAATATAAAAATAAAAACACGCAAAAACGGAAACACGACCAAATGTATTACTGCCGTAATAAAAATATTTCTTCCGATATAACTCTGGCTCAAAACGTGATACTTCCACAGAATTTTTTCCGATCCGGCGGAAACATAAACTCACATACACTAATAGGCAAAGTGAAAGTTTGTTAACTCAATATTCCATTTGACTTTTCAGGTTTGGCCGCTGCAAATACGTGACAGAGTTGATTTCAATGATAACACAATACCTAGTTAGTTGCTTTTGGAGAAAACGGTTCTCGGGAATTTCGGACGATGTGCCAACTCTTATTACAACTTTTCGATACAGTTACCAAAACTTGGACAAACTTTTAACTGCACTGAAATCTTACGATGTAGCAAAAATGCAAATCAGGATTAACAACTTTTGAATGAGTTGAAATTTGCGTTTGTTTAAAGATAAAAGACACTGAAAATTTGTGTAAATTATTTTACATAATATTATATAAATTTTATTTAATTTGTTACATAAATTTTATTCACAATAAAAGTGACAAAAAAGTATTTAAAAATTTGGGAGAGTTTTTTATCCCAACTTTGTATACCACACAATTTAAAACAGCTAAATTATTTACCGATTGCATAAAAAATGTCAAAATCATATTATTACAATTGTACTCTTTTTACAATTATACGATATTGCTTAAATCAGTTTTACTCATTAAATGTTAATTCAGTTCATTTATTTACCCGCTTTATCAGTAAAAAAAGATTCGGTTAATCAAAAGCCAAACCATTTAAATAGAATATAATTTTGTAGGACAACTTTAAGCTATATGTAATTTTTAAAAATACAATGTCTCGCACAATTCTAGTATGTACATGTAATTTGCGCAACTTTTGAATTTCATTTTTTGTTGGTAAGTTTCTTATTAGATAAATCACGAGAACACATGTCCACAGATTGTTCCAAGATCCGGTCTCACCTAAACGTAAATATTTTTAGCACATGTCGTTGAATTTAAAACAAGATCGACATCGAATGTTTGATGTGGAAATGTTTAAATGAGAAAGGTTCTACGTTGAAATTTATGATCCAAATATATTCTGTCATCTCAAATACAAGAAATTGTATTATAATTATTCGATGTTTACTGAATTACATTTGACATTCCTTTCACCATATACTATGTCGTATTGTAAACCTTCGTAAGTTAACAATTGTCTTCCAACAAGCTTCCTCATGATATTGCCTGAGATTGAGTTGATTATTTACAAGCCCTCTTCGAGTATCTATTGTTGTTAAGATATATAAAAAGGGTTGATAGTTCTTAGAAAATGGTTTATATGTACGTACATGTTACACTAACAATTTCTTTGTTTGTTTTATATTTAAATCATTAAAATTTTGAAAATTTTCCTCGTTTTGTCAATGTAGTCCTGGATTTTGCCTTTTGTCGTCTTCAGGCATTCAAGTGTATGAGTGAACTTGAACTGTCACTTGGTGAATAATTTTATCATGTTTATGTAAGAATAAAACACTGAGTTAAATGCTATTGATGGCAATCAAGATTAATTTTACTATTGGTTTTATTTTTTAACCTTCAATCTATTGGACGTATACAAAAACAATTAAAATTTCGGTTTGTTTTTGAAATTCTATGTGATTATCATTTAAAGATATTTTAAAGGACATCAAATGGGAACGCCAGATTGAAAAACTGTGTATTATCATATAAATTATATTTAAATACATTGTATATTTATATATTTTTTTTTCTAAAAATAATAAAAAAAACAACGATCAAAACAATCTAATTGTTAAAATAATTCAACCTATAACGAAACCACCATTTTTCAATTCAGACAATCGAAATCCTTGAATTTAAAACACGCATGTCATAATATGCAATATTATACATCTTTTTAATGGTACATGTATATGTATAACAGCGATAGATTTTAATTGGCTTTGAATAAAAGTTTGAGATGGGATAATTGAAATGATGAAATACATGTATAAACCACTCATGAAAATTGATATAATATATTTACTTAACTACTCATGTGATATTTGTCAGACATAATTTGAATAGATGGTGGACAATTTCGTTGTAACAATTATATCAACTATAAACAAAGCCATACAGTAATTAAACTAAAAATTATCACCGTGACAGATTATTAACAATAATCTGTCACGAATAATTGAAACAAAAATATAGGATTCGGAAATAAAATCATATTGTTCACGTAGAGTCGTAATAAATTGATTAAATTGCTATTTGATTAATAAAACTGTATAATGAAGCAAAAATTAGACTTTTTCTACTTGCGTTGTTTGAATTAGTTGGTAGGTGTTCGCTTTCAAAAAATCGTAGCATCACTCTTGTGAATCTAAACTCTACTTAAATATTTTTAACATTATTAGAAGTATTTTATTTATAATTTGTAGAGTTATTTATACTGTACGTACAACGACTGGCACATACAAGTTCTTTCATGTAAATAATATAAATAAATATCTACTGAATATTTACCCATATAATGAATATAAATACATATGATTGATATTTGCTGTTTTTGTGTTAGATGAATAAGTAATGTTTGAATAATAACCACATCCAATTCCCCTTATCTATATACTAAAATCCCACACATTAAGTTCATGAATATGGTAATAGATTTTTTTAAATATCTCTCAAAAAGTTCATATCGTTTTTGCTGGTTTATGACAGCTTTGCATTGTATTTGCTTAGGAAATATGTTCCGTAAATTATTTTCAACAATGAAAACTTCAGATTCACTCAATAGCGACGAGAATAAAGCGCTGAACAGATAGAGTTGTAAAGCATAATTATTTTCCGCTACGGAAATTTCGATAAACTGTTTTGATACCACCTGATATAAATCGGGAAAATAAAGGATATTTACCGTATGACAAAAATGGTAAAAACGTATAGCATATTATGTATTAAGTTTAAATAAAAAAAATCACATAAAATATATTTTAAATAAAACTGGCCTGATTAATACTCATAAAAGTTTTATGTGGTACATGAAACATCAAAGAATATTTAAAAATAATAATTTTCAACAAACATATCGGATTGAATGCCATTTGACGATGCACAGCTAAGCTTTGTAGTCTCTCAATCTGTCACTCACAGGGAAGAAAAGTTCAATGAAACTTTTACCTTTACTTTTTCTGTACGTGACATTTCATGGAATTTTATCAAAAGTTATGATTTTTATTCTGAAACCAAATGATACGAGTTGAGGACAAATCCAAGAGATTCGTGTAAACTCAAGCATTCAATGCTGAAATGATGAAAGAGTAGAATAACATAACGGAAATACTGCACGCTTATTTTGAATGCTTTCAAATATTACTGTGCTAAAAAATGTATAAAAGTCATTTTTAAACTCAAATGGGTTAGAGTTAGACTGGATAGACGTAAAGCAGCACTTTTAGATTAGGGTCAGATATATAACGCTAAATGTTGATTGAATATTACTGCGAATCCCCAAAATATTGTTTGTGCAAATTTTTCTTCAGACTAATTCCATTTGTCATGAAATATTGTTTTAGTAAGGCAAAAAAAATATTCAATGTTCACATCTGAAATTTGATAAACTAATTTTTATGATAAGATCTATACAATTGTATAACTATAAACATGCGGTTTGTTATGTTTCTATATTTTGAAATTATCTTTCTTACCCATGTAGGTCATATTCATTTACATACTGAATTAAGAAATTAATTAAGATGTATAGGTATCCAGTAAATTTAACCACGCATATAAAGCATTTTCAAACTACTTTACGATTCGTATTATTTGACTTGGCCCACAAATAATATATGAAACTTTCACGAAGTCTCATGTTTTATAAGATTAATAGGGTGAATATTTACTATTCCACAAGCAAAAAGATCCATGTCTTACATGTGGGTGTATGATGTGGTAATATAGATTAATTTATGGAACTCATTTCCGTTTTTTTCTGTTTATGGTGGCATGTCTCTACATTATAATGGCTATGTTTCTCTGTGTAATCTAAGGTCAACGTCTTTTTCGGAAAGGGCTGACGACATTTATCTTATAAACTTTCTTGTTTTTTTCTCAGTCTTACATATGTGCACTTTTTTAAAGACGTATAAAAAATGCATTGACCGCAACATAAAAAAATGATGTGCTCATATTGGTGAACAGTTGACTCACATAATACATTAATATTATATCTGTAAATAACACAAGAAAATAGCCATTTATAACATACATATCGACTGTGGAAATGTGTTTTGATTATTTTGGGTCATAAACAAATTATGAAATATAAACAACCTTGAAGTGCACGGAGACTTCTAAATTGGTGTTTAATTGACATAATCTAATATTAATCAAAGAAATTGCCCAGGATAAACCTATTTTTCATTCTTTTTTTCTTGGTTTCAATTTTCACAAGCTCATTTTTTTTCAAACTTAAAAACTAAAATTAGACATTTATTTGGCATTTGCAGCTTACATTCTTTTGGTAAAACGTATAAACATTTTGATTATTGAAAAAAAAACTGTTTTAAATAAACTGTGGGTTACATCCTTTTACCTTTCCATAGTCGATATTTTTTTTATGATGTCATTACATTTGTATCCAATTTTTGAAATCGGATTGTATTTTTTTTAATATATGATTTGATAAGCTATATGTAAGTGTTTCACGTGCATTCACTGTAGTTAAAAATAATACGAAAAATGAGTTGTTTAAATGATTTAATCATTCGATTTCATTTGACATCGGCAACTTTTTAAGCAGTCGTTTGTTGAAAAAATGAGACAGTGGACGGAAAAAATATTGGTTTATCGAAAATTTGTGAATGAATCTTTTTTCACAAACGATTTGTTTTGATGACCGGTGGCCAGCAAAAAAGGACCAGAGGCAAAAAAATCAATCATTTTCTTTCTGTGTTAGTGTGAATCTTTCTTCTTAGAATGACCTGTCAATATCCAAGAACAAGGTTTTTGAAAACGATGAATTTCAAGGGATTTTTTGTAAAGTTTGGCCTATTTCTGTTTTTAACAAACAATTTGGACGTTGTATAAAGTTTTTATAAATCGTCTTTCAGAGTAAGATAAAAAATTGTTTCATATTAATTATAATGTAAAAATTAATTATCCATATCATATTAATATTGATAATTGATTATCTTCAATAATAATAAATGTAAACCTGCTGGCTGTTGGCTGTTGAGCTAGTAACCATTTTTATAAGTAAACTGTTTTTTTATTCAAATTGATGAAATATGTATTTTTGTGTTTTTTTACCACAATAATATAAAAAAAATGATTTTCACAATTTTCGTCTCTAATTAATCTTTTATTTTTTATTTGAAAACAAATAAATGAAAATGTCTTCAATGATGAAGTGCAGTGCTTCTTAAGCTGGGGGACGCAGGTTTTCTCCGGGAGCCGCCGCAGAACATGTTTTTTTAGATTTAAGCCCCTTAAAAGCGTTGCTTGAAAAAAATTGAGAAGCACTGATAAAGTGGACATTGTTTTAATTAGATACACAAAATGAGAGAATCAAAAATATTAACACACCATTTATACTTATATTCCTCGAAAAGAAAATAAACGATTTCCCTTAAAAGTTTTTCTGAGCGCCATCATACTCGTGCCACGTATTAAAAGTTATTTACTCCCATATTCACGTGCGTTCTCCTTCTTTATAGAGCTTTATGGAGAAAATTGGAAAAGGTCGTCTTAAACTTAAACGATCCGATAGGAAAAATTATAGCATGTTCGGTACGAGTTTCCCAAAAAAAAATATTACTAAACAATTGATGGCAGAAAAGTTTTTCGTATCCTATTGTACTAACTTATAAGTTTTGCAAGCAAGAACTTCTTTGGTCTTCGACTTCTTTACTGTGATAGTATCCGAACGACTGAATTAACTTGAGACAATAATACTATTCTGCTACTGTTTCGATAATAAATTTACTAAATTGCTGTTCTTTGGCTCAATTGCATTGTCTGGTGTTATTTATAAGTTTAACTAATGGCATTATCATTATTTTCACTCGAGAAAACAAATTTGTAGATGGTGAGTAAAATTACTGAGAAATATGACAGTTTACAATATATTTAAAGCCATTTGGGCGAAATAAATGTTTATTTGGGTTTATAGTAAATATGTAAAAAAATATCTATGTAACAGCTATTAAAAAAATAAACAAAACGGAGAATACCTGTTAAATTTAATCAGTCAATAGATGAATCGATAACAGAAGTTTTTATTTCTCAAAAATAAGTTTGAAGTATCTTAATTGTAATGATTATAATTATAATTATTTTAAATGAAGAGTTTTATAATATGAACAAAAAATGTATTTCTTACTTAATGATTATTATTTTGTATTATTTATAATGTAATGAAAATGAACAAAAATATTTACTTGGCATTTTTTTCTTTCAAATATCCTTATTCTATGCATTGACAATTGGAATATTAAAAATATTGATTAAACGAAAAGTGAATTGAAAAAACAGTATACTTTACTATAAAAATGTGGAATATTGTTGTACCTGCATTAAACAAATAATTAAAAGTATTATTAATAAAGAAAATGTAAAATTCGCTTCGTTTGTTTGTGTGTGCTAAAATGAGCACATTTATTTTACTAAACTTACATACATATATTCAAGTAATATTACCAACCAAGATAATCATTTTTCCAGAAAAAAAAATCAGGAAGTATTAAATTATATACTATATATAATACAAAACACGACTGTTGTGTAGTATGCAGCACGACGTGGCATATTTCCTTATCCTGTATCTCAAAGAACCAGTGCGTATATGTTAAACATACATGCGTATATATTAAACATACACAGATATATGGGAGAAATGTGGGTACATATGTCCCTCGAACGTAACAGGATGTCACGCACAGGCTCCCGTACCGGATACTCCATTCTTTTGAAATATTAATGTGGAAACCCACAATGGTTGTGATTTTCAGGTATTTTTAATATAAATATTCCATGCGGCCAGCTGAATTTCCAGTTAATGTTTGCAAAGAAGTTATTCTTCATTATGATTTTGTCAATGTTCCAAAATCGGTATTGAAATTCCGCTCAATATTTGATAAAGATATTGGCAATTTACTTGTGAAATTTTTGCCGAGTATGTCTAAAAATATAAATAGCTTTTAAAGTGTCTATGACAATGAATTACCGAGTCTTTTAAAATCTTCATCATTGTACAGTGGGAAAGTAGTTTCAATAGTTTTATAAAATATTGAGATTGAATTATTATAATTTCATTTATGATATATGGCTTTTTAATAAGGATTTCCTGCTCACCCATTTCCGGAATTTATAGATTGCCAATCGAACCAAATAAAGATTTTTTACTGCGTGTGACAGAATCGTCAATTATTTGGCAATATGTTTCGAATACATGATAAAAGCCAGAATAAACTGATTGTAATCAGTAAAGTGAACGTAAATTATGAAAAGAACAGACCACAACACGCTGGACTGATTTAATAAAGTTCGGACCTTTGCAGGTCAAGACAACTTATATTGTACAAGAATGTATGAGAAAAAACTTTTTGTTGAGATGTCAATTCTCGAAAACAAAGACTTCTAATTACAAACGAAAGAAGATACAATAAATTACACTCAACTTTATAAAACTGTATTTTTATGTTAAGGGCTTGTGATATTTTCTATCGTAAACCTGATAATAATTTACTATTTTTATTTGTTTTATTGCGTCTTAGATTCATTCATAAGCAATATTTGATAAGCGATATAAATATATTGTCGATATAATTTAGCTAACACTCAAATAAAAACGTATTTGATTAATCAATTATTTAAAAATTGGTAGCAACAATAAAACATAAACCTTATCTGTTCGTCTGTGTTTTAGAGTGTTTTCAGTGAAACATTAGTCGCGTATTCTTTTTATTTCAAACATTAAAACGATGAAGCAAATAATTTCACAAAAAAAATATTTGACAGCTGACAAGTGTCATCTGAATAATTGTGCAATATTTTGGCGAGTGCTTTTACAGGTTTTTTCACGAAACGGCCACTTCGCAAAATTATTTTTAACCCTTATTAAAGTCAGCCATATTTGTACAACAATTCAAAGTAAAAAAAAAATGAGTTTGGCAAATTGTGTTAGTAGATACTACTGAAAACTGAACAAAAGTGACATTAGGAAATATAATATTCTTGTATTTTTTGATATGTGTGATGTATTGTAACTTATATAATAACACAAATCCTCTTGAAAGATTCAAAGCGACCAAACAATTGACAATTCTATATCAAGTTACTAACTGATAACGTAAGGTTTAGAAATAAAACTTTTGTGAAGTTCTCGTACATTTTTCTCTTGATGTTATATTGTCAGTTCAGTGGCCGCCAACCTATCATTTTGACAAGCATTAAACATGTTCAGTTTGTGTTTATTAAAAGGATTACTTAATAATAGTAATTTTACAACGTATTAAAAAAATTAAAGAGGTATAGAAACATTTATTTACTTCTTACCGCTTCAAATCTTTCGTTCATGTCTTGTCTCAATATAGAATATACATTATTTCAATAATTTAAAATAAACCATTTTAAGCTCAACCTCTTCGTTTCATAAAATGTAATAATAAACTATTTGGAGGTTAGGATTAAAATTTGACTGATGATTTGTTTTACGTTTCATTTTTAAGATCTTATATGTTAAAGTGAAAAAAAATGAATATTTTTTAAAATCAAATAATGAAAGAAAGTGTCGATTATGTTAATTGAGCACAACCGAGTAAAATGAAAGTACAAGAGCGTTACTACTCTACTACGAGAAAACGAAAATTCTAAAATAAGAAAACAGTGCACAAATTCGAACTTTATTTGTATTTAAGTTATATAAAGTTTTGTCGAAAAAATGGTATTATTATTTAAATAGTATATTATATAATTTTTTGATAAATAAATCAACCTCACTGAGAGTGAACCAGCAGAATGTTTGTTAATATTGATTAATGTATATATTTTTTCAATTCTGTGACAAATAATAGAACTCGTTTCTAAAAAACAAAGAAACTAGGAAGGTTATAATGTATCTGGACTCGATTGTATGCGGGAAATAAATCAAGCGCAAAACACAGAATAATGTCGGTCTAAAAGTCAATGTCCTGACTGACATCTACTTGGATTAAGTATTGCAATACCGTTATTACTGAAACCTGGATCCGAATTGTTTGGCTTTTTTTTATTACCGAAATACTGGACTTAATCTGCAAAATACTGATTTTGGGGTGTTTCAATACATTATGGTTGACTTATTTAATGTTATTTTTTTCAAAGAGCTCTGAATCCGATAGGCCTCTTTCTATAACCGGACTTATTTTCACGAAGATCCGATTAAGATTGACAGATTCTAGCAGTAGCAAACTACAAAAAAACGATAGATTTAAGCTTTTTATCAAGATCAACTTTTTATGCTAATGTCATATTTTTTTATCGGCGCTGAAATGAAATGTCAATGATTTATACGTTCTATATTGTTTGTATGTTTTCTGCTCGTTTTTTGTTGTTGTATATAATTGGTATTAAAAATTAAAATAAATACGGGTTATATATATTAAATATCGAAATACCGAGTACCTACATATATCCATTGTTGAAAACCATAATCTGGGCAGAACGTGGTATTTAAAGATACAGATTCCACCTTTTGAAAGTTGTTCTATCATAGTAATCATAGACACTTAACTCAAACTGTTGAATATATCAATGATTTAATACTGTAGATGGGCATCAAAATAAACCTTAATCAGTTTTGTGGGCACACTATTTGCTGAAGGACAGAATATTTTGTACATGGAATGATACTAGGCGAAGTATCTGTAGACAGATAAATTGTGTATGTCAAACAGAAATCATGCATAACAAATCAATAGCGTTGTCGGTATATAGAAAATGGAATAAAAAACAGTATTTTTGTACATTTACTCGTCTTAGTTTAATGTTGGGCACTTTTTTATACCGTCTATACCCAAAAGTTGTTACAAAAATATTGTTTATTTAAGTATAAAAAAATTACTTTTAGGGTCCTTGTCAATACTTTGTGAAAGACATTATTGATCTTTTTTTAAATAAAGTGGAAATAAAGTAAAAAATAATATTGTGTTTTTTATTAATATAAATTTTACAAGTGTCATTTGGTTGTAGAGAATTAATTACAATGAAACCGATTTTTAGCGCTGACAATTATCAGATATTTTTAAATCATCAATGAAACCAAAGGTTTCCTTTTAAAATAAATATTTTTCAGTAACGTATTTTATCTCATGTATTCTAAAATCGTGTCTTAGATTGTTAAACTGAAAAATTGTTGCATAATTTCGTTTAACTGACAAGCCGCAAGAAAATACGTCTCTAACGAGAGATAAAATTGTATCAGAGTTTCACTCTTGAATAATGCTTGAAGTTTCAAACGAAAGTTAAGATATGGCTGTGTTTTTGAATTGAGGTAGACGTTGTTACAGACTTTTCTTCTGGAATCTCTGCGGGCTACCAGGAGTTTTCGGACCATCTGATGGGAGCCGCTGGTCCAATAGATTAATTTTCTTCAACAAAGACGGAGGCTTTTATAAATACATTCTATTGAATTGTTTTTTCTTTGTCTGCTTTTTGCACTCGTCAACTGAAATGATAGAAAAACACACGTATAATAAAACTTATTAAAGCTTATGCTTTATTTCAGGTCTTTGGTAAGGGTCGAATAAATAAAACGAGTAAGTCATACATGTACTCGAAAGAAATAAATAATATGTGATCACAAGATACTTTCATCTGAGGACGAATGAGAAACAAATTAACCATTTAATCGGTCAATCGTAGAAAGTAGTAATAAAAATAACACTTCTGTGGTATGTAATATTGTTGATTATATTTTTAGTAAACATTATTTCGGTGTGGATTATTAGTTCCTATACGACGACAACATTGGTGATATATCATAAAACTTATTACTTTTTCAGTGTTTGTTAGCTGTCATAACTTTCTATATTTAGATTAAATAATATAACGTTATTTTTTGACATTTCTTACGGACATTCTTTGTGTCAATATGAAGTTATCTCTAATATTCATCATTAATTATTTTATACATTTTGATTTGGTAAACGTAAACAATGTACAAAGCACTCCAATGTCAATTCATCTCTACATTTTCCAACTCAGATTTAATTGAGGTATATCGTGCAAGTCTTTGCTAACAATGATTTTATATTATTTATTTATCAACTGAATTATTGAAACCAATCACCGTGGTCAAACTGTACGTTTGTGAATTCTCTACCAGTATCGTTAAAAATAACTGATAGAATGAATAAAACCACGATAATGTTTAAATTCATGTCTCAACCATATATTTGGTAATTTTTTTTAAGCATTCTGATCATCAGTACAAATGTCTCGGTTTCACTGCATAGATTTCTCAATCAATTTATGTATTTGTATTTTAAGACAAAAAACCCTTAGAACTTTGCTAACGGCAACCATTATCAATCGCAGTCAGTTCAACATTAGTTGATAGTCCTCACCATGAGCGAAACAGGTCTTGAATAAATATAAACGATGTGAAGTTAAAACAATAGTGTTTCTTACAATGCCTTTTCGCAAATAATTATTAGTGAACACATTAAAAGTGATTATTTATTTGTGTTAAAATGCACGAATATCTGTGTAATTTACATTTTCTACTACACAGCTGACTCTGAAAATGAACATTGAAAAAGCGATCAGCCAATAAGCCCATACTTTAAATCCTCATCTTTCTATCTTTTAATCTACCTTCAATTCAGAAGAATAGATTGAAAGGCGATTGAAAGTATATTTTTTAAATACCTCTTCTCCAATATTCCGTTCCATATAATTGAAATGAAATATAAAAATACGCAAGACACACTCGTACGTATATAATACGTACGTACTCTACGTATCCACTATTTTATATTATAAATAGTGGATACGTAACAATGAAAAAGTATTTGTATTCGTTTTTCATATTACATTTTGATTTATTTTATCGCATCGTCAGATATAGAACAGTTTCTATTTGCAGTACTTCGATTGATTCTGTGTCCAAGCCGTAGTAAAAACTATTTTAGTTCTCTTTTCTCCTTCTGAAATTGACGCCTATCCACTGGTGACAATCGCCGTATACTTAACACGAGTTTCGCATTTGTTTTACCTCCTTAGGATTAAGGAGATTGTGCCTGACAAAATAAAAGGATTTTCATTTAAGACTTCAATAGCTCACGTCTTGTTGGGATCATGAAACACTTTTTTCGAGACACAACATCACCGAACTTTCTTCATTATCCTTTGGTTATTTTGTTTATGTTGCTTATCTTGATAAGACTTTATTGGAAAATAACAAGATGAAAATTTGTTTGATGAAATAGCGATTTTGTTTACATCAAATGTATTATTATTCCAAAAAGCTAATATGTAACCATAAATAAATACACAACACAAAAAACGTTGCACAGGTGGACTGAGCGCTTAGTTTAAGCGAGGAATAGTTTTGCATACGTTTATCTGATAAAAATTATGTTTGATACGTAACTGAAATTCAAATGAGTTGATTTTGTATTTTTGTAAATATTTGTGAAACTTCCTAACGGCCGATTAGACGATATATATAAAAAAGATTTTTTCAAAATTTCAAAATTTCAAAATTTACAATCATTAAAAAAGCATTTTAAAATCTTGTCCGTTTCTAATGTGCAAAATATAGATTACTGACGTAAAATCTCTTCCTTTATTTGGAGAAGGAAAAAAATGAATGATAGAGCTAGAAAAGGACGCTCATTATATCCTAAATTTTAAGGAAAGAATTGAAAAAAGACGAGATATGAAGGAGGAAGATTGAAAAAAGGAACCTTTCTGGCATTCAAGTTCTTTGATAATCAAAAGCTAAAAGTATATTCGTTTTTACGTTTAAACTGTAGTAATCATAGGAAAGATGCACTTTTATCGCGAAAAAAGCTGATATGATAAATGTATAATGGCAATCTCAAAAAAAAAAACAAATCAGAAAAAAAATCTATAAATAATCATAAACGTGTAAATAAGATTTTTTTGTGATTTCGATGATTTCGTCAAATAGACCTGACTCACAAAACGGCATTTGAATGATAGTATCAATTTAAGATGTGAATATTTTTTTAATATAATTTTCAATACAAAAAACTATACGTTCCTTACATAAACCTAAATGAGGTTGAGTAAACCAGATCAATTATAAATCCTGAAGTTGACACGGCAAAAAAAAAAAATATTTTACAAAAACTTCTGTGTTTCCATTTTTTTTAATTTTAATATTTATTAAAAAAAAAATTGTCATTAAATGAATACGTACAGATTCAGTGATATAATTCTGATGGGCCTGTATCTGAATGGTTAATATCATCAGTTACGGTTGCTGTGTTTATAAATTGATTTTTATTCGAAGGCGTAGATGTCTGTAATATTAAAATTCCATTTGTCCGATTATTTTATTTTCACTCTTTACAAAAATTTAAAGTTCAGCAACTGAGTTCTCAACAAACTGTTTTCATACAAGAGTTCATTTTTTAAGGCT
Organism: Himalopsyche anomala; assembly: GCA_031772345.1. NCBI lineage: Eukaryota > Metazoa > Arthropoda > Insecta > Trichoptera > Rhyacophilidae > Himalopsyche > Himalopsyche anomala. The sequence continues at coordinate 18,648,149 of CM062824.1, forward strand.
GCATTAAGATTTCATACGCTTCACATTGGGAATGGACATGACATTAATTTTAGATAGTTTTTATTGATTACTGCATTGACAGTTTTTATGACTTTATTTATAACCATGTAATTAAAAAAATCCGTAGTTTTTGGACCGTATATACTTTCTATTAAGAGACAATTGCTATCATACAGCGCCTAAGATAACAGTAAGATTTTCAGTCAACCACTTAATGCCTTGTTTCCTTCAATGTCATCTGTCCGTTAGTTTTAATAAGTACCAGTGGGGTCTAAAACGCTGGGATCTCTCCTGAAAGAGGAATGATAGAGACTCTACGCAATTTGAAGAATTGTAGCACGTGATTCAACTGTTTCTCTCTATGCCCATTGACGATACAGGGCGCTGCCTGGTACATTCTTTTTTTGAAAAATTTCTCCCCTAATTAAAAAAACTAATCCTCAATATCCGACGCAAGAATCAATACTCAAAGCTCAGTTCACATTTTTGCTAGGTGTCATGATTTGTTATGACAAAACAGACCTGTTACAATGCAAGCGTTGAATAAAAACCATTTGATTTGAACCTTGTACAGCTACGTCTCTCAGACAGTCCATATTATGCACATTATGGCTTCAGCTATTTTGGTTGGTGTTTCTATCCCCCGGGATGAAAAGACCAAAGAATCAGAAGCTTTTGACCCTTATTAGTCCAGATGATCTATCCTGCCCTGTTAAGGGTCCCATCAGTGTAAGAAAATATTTAGTTTTACATCACATGGCTTTTATTTGCATTTATTTTTAGACCAATTTCACCTTAAATAGTTCCTAACTTATCTTCAATTAATTCGAAGGTAGCTTTTTTGGATGTTTATTTTTAATTCAAAATTAAATTGTATAACTTTGTAATTCTGCTTGTGTTACAAAATTTGACACGTGTTTGAGAAGAATATCAGTCTTAATATTGCAAGGTTTACAAATAATTTATTGAATATGACAAAACCATTGTCATATTTAAAATCAATCAGATGGCTTTACTTCCAAAATATGAAGTCATTAAACAGGAACGGACCAAGTGCGCAACTCTGTCTCAATCCAGCTGTGACCTTTTACCATTTGGTGGTTGAGTTATCAATTCATATACAGCATGCACTATTCTCGTGCACGGATTTGATAATGCATAGTAACAATTTTTGGTGGGATTCCATTTGCATCCAGTACCATCTATAATGAAGGTCAATTTGGATTGTCAAACACCCTACTGTTGTCCGCGAAGCAACACATAAGATCCAACTGTTTTCTATAGTCGGTTACTTAAGTCGGTAACTTAAGTCATTTCATTCTTTCAAAACGTAATCAATATTAAAGATAAAAAAAATATATATGAATAACATTGGCCGGACTTGGTAAATTCAAACTATAAAAAGTTAAACTCAAGTAAAATAATATTTTTGTGAATTTATTGGCAAATTTTTTTACCGTTACCGTTGGTTTTCGATCTTTATTCTAATTTATTTGCAATGGCAAATATTATATTTTCGTTCTAAATGGCTGGCTAAATTGGACACAAATCTTTACTAATTAACAATTTTAATGAAATGTTTCATCACTTAGCCGCCCGTTTGTTAAATCAAAGGAGTTTCGAAGAATCGGGGAAAAGTTCAACAAAGACATATCGTTTATCCGATAGCAAAATATTTTCACAGCATTAGCAATAACCTGAGTGTTGTGAAACGACTAATTGACAAGTTCTACAAAGTGTAAGCTCCTGGAGTTGTTGTTGTGTGTCCGAAAAGTAGGTGCCAGCGTGCTCATGCGCAGATCTAAAGCCTAGGCCTGGCATTTAACCTCCGCCCACACCTTCCGTTTCCGCTTTCACCCGCCCTGAGACAGCCGCCCTCGATCCAGTAGCATCTCGTACTTGATTCCTAGCGTTTCATTCCTCGCTGATAACTTTTGATCGCGCTTTCTTGTGAAGTTTTGCCGGGGTGACTGTTGTCGTGTAAAAGTTTTTCAATATGAAAAAAAAACAGTTTAGTTTCAATTGAATTTGTATGAAGAGTTTCATTCAAGAATTCAATTTGTTAATTTTTCAATCTTTATTGTCTGAATGCGTGATTAAAAAAGTTTACAAACTTTACTGAATAAAAAAATAAGTTTGTTAACTATTGACGTATATGCGTATTACTTTTCGCTTGTCGGATAAAACGTGATGTGTATGTTTTTCTTAAAATATCGTCATGGTTGACCCTTTGAAGATATTTTGGGTGCTCACCAATAGCACATATTTGGGTAAGTTTTTTGCCATCGAAGAGCTGTTATTTCTTATTTTTTTATTTATGAAATGCGAAACCAGTTTGAATAAAAAAAAATGTATGATTAGTTAGAAAAGAAAAATATACAATCATAATGAATGCACATATAATATTTACTTACTATACACATGTCAGAGTGGGGTATGTTTTGAATTTTATATTGTATCGTTTGTGTAGTCAAATTATTCTTATGATCTAAATTAGTAAAATTGTTCAATATATATATAAAGTGAACACTATGAAGTGCGTAAAAGGTGTAAAGTCAGAAGATTATAAATTATATTTTATTATTTTTAAAACTAAGAAGGTGTACATACATAATTTACTTTTAATATTTGCACTGTAAAATCAAATGCTTCTTATCATTTATGTTCTTAAATTCTTAATTCGAGTCTTTAATAGTTCAGCCATTTTAAAAGCCATTTGCAGCACAGACAAACGACAAATTCAATTGAACATTTTGCTATTTGCCGTATTTATTATTAATATTGCAGCTTGAATAAAATTTATAAAAGAAAAAAATGGTTTGGGTACTATTCTTGCTATATACCTCGATTATGTTTTATGCGAAATAGTAAAATATAGCAAATCAATTTTATTATTACATTCCACATACTGAACCATAAAACATAAGCAAAGTTAATTTTTTTATAGCATTCGATATACATTAAAAACGTATGAATATTTTTCCACCCAGTTTGTCTGCGAAAAATCGTTGGAAATAAGCAATCTATTTTATCGACGCCGAAAAAATTTGGTTTGATTTATTTGGTGGAACGACTGAAATTTAAAACTCATTGGTATGAAAAAAAGTCTTCGATTTGTGCATTTACATTTTCAAGTAGTTTTTATTTAGGTTGATTTTCGAAGTATGTTCTTATTCTGTCCCTAACTCCCGAGGAGATGTAATTATTTATTCGTAATGAAATGAATGAGCGAAGAATATTAATGAGTAAAGAGTAATTATACAATACGTCAGTAAGTAAATTATTCTTTCATGCCTTTGCTGTAGAATAATATGACACGTAGGCAACGTTAATAATTTCTTTATTTTCACTAAACCTGCGATGGCATTTGTTTTATTAATAAAAATAATACCCAATTTTTATTACCAACTCCACAAAATATATCATATGTATAATTCACATCTTTTTTACTCAATAAATGAAGATTTAATCTACGCTTACTTGCTAAATAATACTTAAGATATTTTTTTTCTCTGAAACGTAAATTAGTAAGATGGTGCAATTTTCTTTCAAAATAAAACGAAGAATTACTGCCGATAATCAACATAGATGCCAAATGCACAATAAAATTTTATTTACGATTTTACAACAACTGTAATTTAAGGTAAATTTCTTCACGCTTCAAATAGCCATTAAATATTTTTTTGGTATTTATTACTTTCCTGAGCGGTTTATTACGTGTTTTCAGTACTGTTTTTTTTAGTACGGCTTCTATTAAATGTATACAATTGAGGTTGGTGCGAGTTACGTGTATAAAAAATAGTAATAACTCATAGAAAGTTTGAGAAGTCGTCCAGCCAATATACTCTCATATTTATTGAAACATATCACACAGAGACACTAACATTGTTTACGACAAGAATTTGACGTTTTATTACAGAAAAAAGTATGAATGACACTCATATAAAGCCTTTCGTAGTTGAGCCAAGTGCCATTTATTGCTTTGTTTTTTTATCACATGCGATGTAACATGCATGCTTACCGTGTATTGTATTTCCCAATAATTGCGTAATTTATTTCACTCGTATTTTGAATACGAATTACTCACATAAAATATCCTATCTTTAAAAAAAAAAAATTTAACTTTTTATTAAAATAAAAGATAATTTGTTGTACCTATTTCACAGTTTCACAGTAAGACCGTTTTCGCATAACTTTTTAAAATGACAATTAAAACAATATAAAGCTTAGAAAGTAAGCATACTTTTTAATATTTATACAAATATACTACTTAAATTCTTTTCTTTTCATTGATTATGTCTGCTTACAAAGATTTACGTCTCTCTATCCAGACCAGTCGTATCAAATCATCAATGCATTCAAGAGTGAATTTTAAGAGTGATTTAAGATGATAGCCATAGAGTGCGAAGCTCGAAGCTCGAAGAAATATATTTTACCTAGGAACACTTTCAAGTAAAATGCTTTAGATGTTACAAGTTTTGCTCTTAAGGTAAATGATCTGTTTTTTCCGTAATATATTTTTTTGAACAAAAGCGTGCATGGCAAAAAAATATTTCTAGTCAACTTCTTTATTGGCCAAAAGCGTGCGGGGGTAAATTAATTCATGTTACGGAAGGAAGCCTTCACGCCAGCCTAAGCATAAACACATTGATTACATTACATACACAATATGAACAATATGATTAGACAAAAAACTGTATTTTAATAAAAATATTCACCAACCAGAATGATTTGATCTAATTGGCATCTTATTGATATAAAGACATTATATGAGAGTAAATTAAAGCAATATATTTAGTAATATTATAAGAATTTAAATATATTTTCGATGTTCATTTCAGCGATCGTCACACCTACACTAAATAAGGTCCCATAATTCGTCCGTACAAGATTATTCCAATTACAAGAAAACTCCGTACATCGATTCTTCTGAATAAGACTCTTCCGTACAAAGAATCTTCGGTACATATGAAATTTCAGACACAGAATATTCCGTACATTTAAAAAAAAAATATTCGAGAAACGACATCGAGACTCAACATATTATTTCGACTTACGTAAAATAGAAAAATAAATATTGTGTATTCTTTTCCTTGTATGCAACCTGAAAAATATTTTATTACTACCTTATAAACCATGAAACTCTTGAGAGACAATGCAATCCAGTGGATAGGTGTACACCAAGAATTTTTGAAGATAATAATATAATCTTTTTGTCGTTTTTTTAAAATCATATCTGCTCCCAATGTAAAGTATATTGATTCGTAATGAAGTGTATATCAATATATGTTTACAGGAAGAATGTTTGTTACTCATTTGATTAACCTATCTTTTTTCGATGACAATGTACATAAGATTGATAAAAGGATAAGGCCAAGACAGAACTACTCGCGCTACGTCCTGTTTTTAAGGATAAAATAGATGAAGGCAGAATTAAAGACATCACACACATCCATTTTTTAAAAAAGAAAAATATAAATCGATTGTAAAATCAAGTATATTAAAATTGTCCGTACAAGAATTCAAACCCGTAACCTCCGTTACCGAAGCCAACGACGTTGGCCACTCAACCACGCAGCCAGCTAAATGATAATAATAACCAAATGATAAAAATGAGACACGTGTTTCCTTTCTTTGAGAAGCATCATCGGACTTGATATCACAAGGTTTATGAGCAAACTTAAAATAACAAATGAATGGAATAACAAAGTTATTCAAATTTAATTACAAATATATTAAATTTGAACTTTCACATAGTTACCGCCAAATCTATCGAAGTGTTTTTCCGTTACGAGACTGTATAATAATTTTACTTCTCTCTCGGATGGTAAAAACTGTTTAAAAATAAAAATATGATATTATTATTTTTTAGTATAGCGTGTCCGAAGCAGTTCATCTGTATTGTTTATGTCTAGAATCATGTACAACGATCATTTATCATTTGTAACAAGAAATTGAATATTATATAGAAATATTACTTTCATGGGTATTCATAAATATTATAATAAGCTATGTTTCATATCAATCAATCTTGTGTTTTACAAATGTTTAAAAAAACACTTATAATAATATATAGGTAACATATATTGTATAATAAGATAGATTCAGCGGGTTGATTGAAACTTTTCATTTTCAATTCACGTGTAGCATACACAAAGTTTGCTTCCTTTATAAACAATTACATACTGCACATAACGTTCAAATATCTATTTCGTTGTTATATTATAGACTGAAATTTTCTTATAACATAAAAAATTTCAATTACGTAAATAGGCAAAGTTCTAAGAAAATTATGAGTGCGAAATTTATTATATCACAGGTGAGTCCATTCACTTTGGTTTCTCCTTTACACAAGTTATTTGTCATGCTAATATTGTGTCTTTATTCTTTTCTAGTAAGCCAAGGGTCACATCCCACATCACCCTAAATCTAAATCTAAACTACGACCAAAAATTAAGGTATACGAATCAACACCAGGATTAGATAAACTTTTGCTCTGAATATAATTTCCAAATACTTGGAATACTAATAGCGTTTGTACAAACATGTAGAAATATATTGAATGGAATTTCGTCTTAATTTTAATTAGATATTATAACATTAATTTGGACAAGTTATTTTTATTTTGGAAAATGTGTCAATGAGAGAATTAAATGTTTTTTTTTGGAAGGGTCCACTATTCGACAGTGATTATGCTAGAAACGTTCCTATTGTAAGTTGGAATGCATTCTCGCCTATTCGTCGCATAGTTAAAAAAAGAGCCTTTGCAGTGCTAGGTACTTGAAACTCATTCCGCAATTATTCAACTCACGTCAAGTGAGAGCGAGCTTTTTCAAAGAATTTCTTTATTACTTCAGTAAAAATCTCAGAATAGCATTGTGGGTGGCGAGTATCGAAGGAATATTGGATTTTTCTTACTTTGCCTTAGGAGTGAAAAAAATACGGATGTTAGAACGATGCAGACATTTGTCTTCCCACCAAAGGGACTTCCGATAAGCAAGAACGCATTTTCCACTACGTGCTTTTTTCTCTAACTTAATATATCATTTTTTTTCATTTTCAATCGCTTTACATCTTATTTATGAATCTGAAAGAGTTTTTTATAGACTTTGATCGATTCGATAGTTGAGAAATTCAATCACGTCTCATGAAAGAGAACTTTATGAAATTTGGATTGAAAAAACCCTCGTTCATGCTCGAGATCGTTGATATCATATTTATGAAAAAAATAATCATGTGCTAATGCAAACAAATGAAAGTAATAAAGCCCAGTGATTTTTGCATGTTAAAACTATACATACCTTTTTCGGTTATACTTTGTTTTTCTATTTCTTTTATATTGTTAATATAAACATAAATATGTTAAAAAAACACTTATTTCTGGAATGCTGTGTATTTCACGTTAACATATTTATCTTACAGTAGTACGACTCTAGAGCATTATTTTATGTGCTAATTAAAATTGGTTTGGCACTTATCTTTTCGCTATAAAAAATAAAAAAATGTAAAACAAATATGTATATTTTTATTTGAGTATAGTTTTGGCTAATAAACAAATATGACAACAATTAAAATTCGTTCATTAACCCTGTAATTGCGCCAATGTCTCTAAGAGGGCGCTGCTGCTGTACATAATAATATATCACGAGCGTTTGCCACAAGCCGCGTAAATACTTTACCAATGCGGATACATTCATAATAGAATTGAATGTTAAAACTAATTATGCGAGCAGCAGCAAATATCGGACTGCTGTGTTCCGGGATATTCCCTAATTTGAATTAATTCCCTTATCCGCGCATTGTGAGAAATGTGGTGGGCTGGCAAGTGATGTGTTTTGTTAGAGCAAGTTTTGTTTTGCTTTACAAAGAGGCCGCAATATTACCTAGTGGTCTCTGTGGTATGAAAACCACCCCGCGGCTTTCAGCTCTGGCGGCCTGAGTGTCGGGTAGGCTGCTTCTTCATACCAGCTAAGGTTACCTGACGTACGAATTTTACGGCGAAAATACGGCTTGCTTTTCAGACGTCAAGCTGGGAAATTTAAGCCCGTAATGGTACTTCAATACGTCTAAAATATATTTAAATTTATAGCATTAGCAGATAGCGACAGAATTTCATCCTTTTGGGATCTGTCATATTGAAAAAATTCTTGTAACATTTCGAAATTCTTTTCGAAAATGTAATATTTCCTTTATGGAAGAAACATCAAACAAAAATATAACATTATTTATCTACGTATACATTTTCATTTTGAATCTTATTGAAAAACATAGAAACTGGAAATAAATATAATGAACTCTCCAAAATTTTCCAATAATGCTTAGGTATTTAAGTTCAGTCTGTAAATGTTGCTCTTTGTAGTTTTATTGGGAGGTCTGGGCTTAATTCTCAGAACGGTCAATATAAATTTGGAATTATTTTAATTTGAAATCCAAATATCTTGGAATGGATGATTATTATGTCTCTTATCATCAAGTTTGTCTCGTATGATTTTTTTTAATAAAAACGTATTTGGTGAATTTTTGTTACTTTATAATTTCAAATGTTAAAAAAGTACTGAAAAAAGTGTCACAAACAAAAACAAAACATCTTTTTTAAATAAGGAAATCAATAAATCACTGAAATCTGAATGTTGATAAGGTAGTCGGTCTGTATTCATAATTTTGTGGGTTGGTGATTTAATACCAAATCTATAAATCGATTGAAGAGTTTAAGTATTTATATCCTAACTCATGACTCCAAAACCACGAGCGTAAAATATTAAAAACATTCACCACTCGGCTATAGGATCTACAAATAATGAAAATTAAAAATATAAGCATTGTATTTTTTCAAAAGAAAAGGAGTTAAATAGATTGCTGAGAATAAAACAGTATCGTAATTTTAAATAAATCGATATTCTGATGACAAAACTACAAATATTTTCATTATGTATTTATGATTGATGATAGTTTGTTAATACTTTCAAATTTCAACTTTGCTTTGTCACAAATTGTATAACATTTACGTGAAAAACGAATTTGTTTACCTAATGTCTTCCTAGTCACACATACCTACAGACATATACTTCAGGACTTAAAAATCTGTGAGGCGGCTAGTGTATCGCTGTCAGAGCCTGAAAGTCTTCGTGATTTATTGAACTAAAAGTTGGAAAAGCATTAGTCACAGCGGCCTAAAACTACGAATACTTTGGTGTAGCTATTGCCAATATATTGTATAATTTGACAATTTTTTACCCAAATTGAATGAGAAACTAGATAATTTATTTTAACGGCAGTATTTGTTGAAGTATAATAAATTTAATACCTCCTGGGCTTTGGTCCCTTCTTAGCAGGCTTAAAATTTTGAAGTTATGATTTGCAGTTCTCTTAGCTCTCAGCTTAGCTGTTTTATGTCTTGATACTATCCAGTGACGCACCTGCACCATAAAAGTATGCCTTGGCATTTTATTTTCAAAATAATTTTTAGGTTCATTATTTTTATTTACCGGTTCTTTAGCCATAGGCCCAATGCTCGTGGGCTTTCGTTTTACTCGGTTGCTAAATTTTGAAATAGAAACATGAATCATTATTTTTCTATTTAAAGACTTATAACTAGTTCTCGTTAAGTTACTTTTGTCAAAATGAGCAACACAAAAACATGTCATTAATTACATATATTCTATTTACAAATTCTAAGATTGATGTGAAGCTGAAATGACTAAATGCTATATTTTAGTAAAATTAAATGCTTTCTATTTTTAACTGTATTATAAGAATCATTAATTCATTTTTACTATTTTTCGATTTCAAGCAAGTAAGGGTAAATTAAATCCAGCCGTCACAAATAAAACAAGTTTTATTACTGTTGGTAAAGAAAGTATTTTATTTTTTTATAAGTGTAACTAAATTGGTTAAATAATAATTGTTATTCACAGGGCTCGTGTTTTTGTATTGAACATTCAATGACTTCCGGTTGAATATTTATAAAATCACAGCAATTATTTTTAATTAAAAGCTAAATGTTTGACTTACAATAAAATTAATCATGTTGATTATTTATGAAATGCCAAACCTGTAGATATACTCTTTTCCCTCCTTGTTTTGTTTTTAATCCAAATTATTTATTAATAGCATACTAAATCTAACGAATACTTCTTTGATTATTTTACTTCTCGAAACATATAACTTTTGTGTTGTTTTAACAAACTGGGCATTTTGATTTATTTACTGATATTTATTTTTTTATTGGTTCCCAAATAATATATCTATTGGGATGAAGTGAATATTTTAATTAAGTTTATTTCATTTTAATCTAAGACGGAATATGTATTTTTTTATTTATAAAAAAGAAACAATATGTCCTTACATTTTTTCATTTTCTTTTGGTAATGTAGCGTTGTATCCACCACCAGCCGCTACGGATTAACAGCCCCTTCTGAGCATATTTTGTAAGATAGTAGCACAAAGTCGTTTCAAAGTATTGCTAAAAGTATATTAAAAAAAACGTTGCCCAAAGTTTGGCTAAAATAAATAAAACTAAAAAAATTCTTACGGTTTATTCTGTACTTAATAAATTTAAAATCAAAAAGCATATTCAATTGAAAAGTGCCACCAAGCCAATTGACGAAAAAAAACACAATTAAATGTCAATTTTATTTACGAATATACGTAACGAAACCTTTCCTTTACTATATATACTCTTTTGTAATTTTGAATTATTAAATTAAAATTAGTTTTGAAATCAAAAGTAATTTTTTTCGGTATAATCGTCAATTAACATACTAAACAATCGATTGAAATTGAACAATAAAAATGAACGCCTCTGTTATAAATTTTCCCATATAAATAGAAGATCGTGGCCAAAGCTTTGTTTCGGTGAGAAGACGATTGCTCCTTATGTAACTGTTGCTCAATCTTGAGCCGTTGGAATTCTTCTGGTTTTCCGCTTCGGAGCTTTGGGTTGTTTCATGTAATTTGTTCCATGTTGCGGTGCTTGGGTTGTGAATAATTTGTAAATATTTTACAGAATATTGTTGTTTTACCATGTAAAAAGCCTAGTTAGTTTAATGCCTGCAGATTCCCTAGGAGGATGGTTGGCTTGTGTTTCAGCAAAAATTATGGTCGAAATTTTTGGGATCCCATTAATCTACGTCGAGTCTGATTTTTATGAACATAATAAATGTCAGCATTAACAAAATCGGGTGTCAAAACTGTTAATTTTTACAATTAATAAACATTTTATATTCAGACAATGACATCTATGTATATTTTGCATTAATATAAATAGTTTTTGGCATATGTCTCAATAAATACTCTCTATTGATATCACGAAGCTTTTTTTCTTAAAAAAAATCATCAGGTTTAACAAATGCAAAAATTCCATGCAGATAAAACACGAGTAACCATTTTGTAATGCTGAAACAATAAATTAACATAATCATTATTTTCCAGATATTTTTTAATCGATCAGCTAGTTCAGTATTATACAATCATTGTATCAAGTTAAAATTTAATCATTCGGCTACAAATAAAAAATCTTAATACATAAATCATGGCACGTAACGTTTACAGCCATTTATTTAATTAACATTGCACAAAGTTGACAAATTATAAATTTATAACTTTTACAAAGAAGAAAAAAAAAAGTGCAATTTAATATTAAAGCAGTAGAAAAAAATGGTAAGAAAGTCAACTGAGTAAGCTCCGACTTTAATACATAAAAAATAGTATTCGTTGGAACTCACCCACGTCTTCGTGAAATATGTCGACCATATGATCACAAATAATTTACAGTGATATTTTTAAATAAAAATGTAAAATGTTCACTTTTGCTGGTACGTAATTATATAAGTTATTTGGATGAATAATTTTTGAGATTTTTTGGCATGTTATGTAAAAATATAAAAAATAAATATTTTTCACAACAAAAAGAAGCATAAAATTGGTATTATATAATTTTCGATTTTGGTGTTTGTTTTTTAAAAATTGTAAACTTTCTGCTTGAGACCGTTGTGAGTGTTATACCAACAGAAAATATTGCTTGCATAATAAAGGATAGTGTTTTTTAAAACTTTCGCAAAAGTCACTTTTATAGATGAATAAAAACATACTTTGTAAGGCTTACAAGGTGACTTTTTCTCTTAGTTATTCGAAAAATATTCAATAGAAATGAAATATCGTTGCGGGTTGCGTAAACCTGGCCATTATTTTAGTGATGTTAGGTCATCAAACATAATTTAAAACTTTGTTACAAAGGCGACGACTGTGAAAATGTTTTCCTTGCCATAACATGCTTCCACGACCTCACTTGACAATTTATTTTATTTTGGTTTCCTGTAAATTGATGTTTAACTAGCGAAATTTAACAACTACTCGAAATAATTTGGATTGCTTAAAAAATATTTTTAATTAATAAAATATACTGAAAAAAATATGATTAAATTGCATTTTTATCGAAAAATAAAGAGTTGACTGGTGAGTACTGTTTCATCCCATATTTTTAAAATGTTGTTGGATAAATATTTAAATATTAATTATATAATCAATATAAGAACACGTTATGCTGGGTATTCGAACTCTTGACCGCAGCACCGCAACGCAGATCGTTGGGTTCAATAGACCTTGACGATCTGCATACAAATTAGTTTTCCGGAATTTATAAGCATCTTTAGAACTGGGATAGTTTTGGTTTTATATGCGCGTGTTTTAATCGATATTTTAAAGATAATTTTATCTCCGCTTGCACCTATAATAAACAAAAAATACTAAATAATTCCATGCATACAAGTGTTAACAATGATAGGCGGCCTACAGTTAATGACAAATGTTTCATTTTATTAATTGTGTCAATTTTTTTTGTTTCTATTGTTTTTAACCCCTTTATATTGTATGGTTAAATTATTCAATTAATGCAGTTATGCATCAGGGTAAGAGTACCAGTAATAAATTCAATTTACGTGTTTTTTTTATTATAACTTAAATATTATAAATATCTAATGTGGAAAGGCAAAAGGACGTAGCCCATAGGCCTTCCAATCGAGGGATCGATGTTTTCGAGTAATTTTTGCGATCCCGTAATCCCGGGATCGTTCTAGTACTAATTCTAGGATTTCTGGATTCACTAGAAAACTGTACAACAAGGTCTTACATTTTTGAATAATTGGGGAATCTGTCAATTTGCAACTTTTAGAAATCAACGACCTAAAAAAATGTTTTCCATTTGAGAAAAATTTTGGAATCTCTCAATTCCTCACTTTTTTCACAAGTGATCAATCAATCTCGGGATTGCGAATGCCCAGATCCCAAAATGATTGTGAATCTTTAAATCCCGAAATCAAAAAGGGTCTGGGATTGAATGCCCTAGTAGCCCATACAACAAATTTACAGAAAATACAAAAAAAAGTTTTTGGATGATCTTGGGGCAAAGGTAAATTATGAAATATACACGCCCTTAAAGTGTTCAAAGACTAAAAAATTGGTGTCTAATTGACTTAATATAGCATTAATTAATAAATTGATTAATAATTCAATTTTCACAAGCTCTTCTTCTTTCATACCTAAAATCTATATTTAGATACTAATTCAGCAGTTGCAGTATTTTCCTTTCGATATAACGTGTATCAAGTTGTATACATTTTGATTATCGGAAAACTGTTGGTTACGTCCTTTTTCTTACCCAATGTCGATATACATGTAGACGGGCAGTGAGGAATCAAATCGTTTGTCTTCTCTTGCTTTTCCATCCATTATTTAAATAATCCAAAAGACAATACACAGAATTAAAGCTTTCACTCTCAAACTAAGCGGATAAAATAACCTGGCATAACATGTTAACTGTCAGTGAGTAAATAGTCACATTCTCACAAAACACAGTTTCGGGTAATAAACACTATGATCACAGGAACCATTCCTTAATTTCCTTTTGCAGTAACAGCGAATTTTTCTAACAAACTGATTCACCGATCTTTGTTGTGTCTTATAAATTATTCATTTTTTTTACGTACATAATTTCCCATGTGTTGTCTTGAAATGTGGTATACTGGATATTATCATATATCTCTTTCATGTTATGCGAGCATTTTATTTGAGACACCATTCTTTTACACGGCCTATCATCCGAGAAAATATATACATGAGATGTTATTCTTATAATTGCCATTCTTTGTGTGGTATTTTTTACTCTTTAATGTAATGATATGGTACATATGTTTTGTTTTGGTGATGGAATTTTGTCGCAGAGTTAATCTTAAGATTATTGAAATTTTTTCGTCAACTGTTTTTAACAATTGATTATTTATAGTTAGAATTGATTCAAGCAATACATTGCTTAAAATAATGATTCGTTTATATATAATTATATAAAACAAATGCAAAAGACTCATTTAATATTATTATTGTTTGCAGGTAAAAAATACTTTTTTTTGAAATATGTTTTTGCTGTATCATTACATACTTTTAATAACAAATTCAGTTGTCAACGACTCCACTTTAAATATTGATTATCTTAAAAGAAATTCACTACAAATTTCATATTATGATGGATTAGACATATATGTTTTTAATAACGAAAAGACGAATTAATTAAAGAATAAATTATTTAAATTAATTGTAAATATGTTTATGTGTAAAAAATCAAATCATGCCTAACACAGTAGTATATACATGTACTAATAAAATATGTTATGAAGCTTATTTCTCAGCTTCATTTCATTTTATACGTCAATAAAAAAAATATCAAGATAGACAAGAAAATTGAAAGAAATAAATTGTTTTATGCAAATAAAAGTAAGTAGCGGCTTTTATTAGTACCAATTTGACAATTTAAACGTAAACGTCATTGTGATTAGATTGGCTACTAAGTTATTGCGGATTTCATCAAAATATATTAAACATGTATTCAGTTACACTTAAGGTATATTTACATATTCGAAATGTCAAATCCATATTGTTATTTGATTATTAGTACTTTGTGAGTTTGATTGTTATCAACTAAAAAAAATATACTTCGGTTGGATAATTTTTATTTTCCATTAACATTTTTTTCGTTATCCTAGAAAACCTCATCACAAACTCACACAATGTTTTATGAAGCTGTTTTATGGATACAAAGCCTTGATAAATTGCAGTGTAAAAATTGGTCTGATGAATTTTGTTCTGGTGATTTCCCGTTCAGAGATAAACAACGCTATTTTCTATAATTTAAGATTTCGACTGAAGGTGCTTGGTGGAATTTCAATATTAAATTTGAATCGTTCAAATTATGCACATTTACAAGTTTTGTCATTAACGACCCGGATTTCACTTTTCGGCATCTTTCACGTGAAATGGCAGAATTTTTTTCTATCACACATGTAAATTTAAATCAAATAATCTTTGAAGATAAACCGTTTTATTTAGTTCTTTATGAATTTCTCACAAATTTAAAGAAATTTACTTAAAAGTATTAAAATCAAGAATTTGCTAATGAAACGTGATGAAAATAATCCAGTTTTTTTTTAATTTGTGATCGATTAATGAAGCAGGTGTTTTATTTAAACCAGTTTCAAACGCAAAAGGTTGTTGCAAAGGGGCCAGCAAAGACAAAGTCTATGCTTTATATACATAAATATAAGGTAATTATGAAAAAATGTCAACTTTAAAATTTGATCACGCAGCATATCAATTAATAACAACTTACCAAAATAAACAATTTAGTTCATGAGCAATTATCATAATTGAATAATCGAGTTGCTAAAACCATTCTCGACGATTTTTTTTTATGAAAATGTGACATGTGAATGTTATCTTTTTCGTTAGTTTAAATTTTACCTAGTACAGCTGGAGATTGATTTTAATTTACGTTAATTGTATACAAATTAAATAATTATATTACATAAGAACGGTGCCAAAAAAAATGCATTTAATGTTTACTTAGGTTAGGTTAGGTTCACTGCTGTACTTACGTACAGCAGTTTTTCATTATTTGCTCAAAACTCTATGATTCAATTGGCAAATCGTTAGTGGATCGTATTTATCTTTGACAATGCAAGACCACACATATGTTTAATCACCAGGAAACAATTATTGGAGCTTGTGTTGCCTTATCAACAGAGTTGTGGAGTTGGAGCCGGAGTCGTGAAAACGAGCAACTCGGACCCTTTCAAAAAATATATATGATGATGTGTATTCAAACCACAATAATTCATAGTTTTGTTGACATTGCATACTTGGCTGGCTAAAGATGATCTGACGGAATACATATACAATACATATATAAGATAAAAATGAAATGATTTAAAAAAATCTTCAGAGTTGGAATCGTTTTTTATTTATACGACTACACGGCCCTGCTTGTCAACCATATATTCCTGACCACTCAACATTAAATAATCATGTATTTCGTTATGGACAGCATTTATTCAAAGATAAAAAAAAACCAAAGTAATATCAAATCGCACCCAGTTCAGTTTTTTTCTGATAAAAACTAAAAACAATATGATGCTGTCTGAAAGACATAAGAAAAGTTGAATATTTAATATTGAATAAAAAGTTTTCATTTCACTCAAAATTTTTCTTTTAATTTTTTTTGAAAAGTCAGGGATAACTTAGTTGCCAACACAATATTTTGTAAAATCATGAATGGCTTTTAATTTTTTTTCGAACTTTGACGACAAATTTTGTTTTTTAGATAAAATTAATACATTTTTTTAAAATTATTTGTCTGAATACACAAATTTTCAACTGACTTAATTGTAAAAAATCTCTTGAAAATCAAAACAAACTATTATTTGTGGGAATGAGAGCATATAGTTTCTTTTTCTAAATTTAGTAAAAATAATATAAATGAAAGAAAAACAAAGCAAAATACCACTCTAAAATATTATATTATGAAGATGGATGCAGAAAAAACATTTTTCGTAGAAATTCGAAACAAAAAAAGCGAAAACATGTTTCAAAGTAAATGCGACAGTGTGGTCATAATGAGTTCGGAAAATGCTTGCCTGAATACCAATTTTGGTAAAATATTGGATAAGAAGCAAGGTGCGGGAAAAAACCATTGCAAAGGTATAAAAGAATAAATATGGAGCTTGTTAAAACCACGCGGTTGAATTGGTCCACGAAAAATATTGGTTTTAGATCGTTACAAACTTAATGTGGGCGTAACCCCTTCGATAAAATGAAGTGAAAGTATTTTTTCGTTATATTTGACTTTACATTTCAGCCATAGGCAGTATACATCTAAAAGATTAATGCAATGTTCCACGATATTTATACATTTTCGATATTAAATAATGAATCATCTACTTTATTATATTAAAAAACTTACATTCCGAGAATTCACGCTTAACATATTATTTCATTTCTTTCATATAAGTATGTAAAGAACTTGAGCATATCAGTTTTTCTATAATATTTCTTTTTTACTCAAAGTAAACTTCAAAATTACCTTTACTCACACAGTACAATCCACTTCCACCACAGTGTTTTTTTTTGCAATTTGATAAAGTGTAATATTTTCAAATATAATAAACTAAATTTTCTACGAATAAATCTAAAGCTTAAAACATTATCTGGATAAAACATTCATGACATTTTATTTAAGCTTTACAACGATTTAACCTATGTAACCTTCTTTCTAAGTTTGTTTGTATGTGACTACAGAAAACAATGTTTTATTCATTTGTGTTGACTCAGTTTTACTTTTCTAAGCATTAAATGAAAACGGTGGTGAAATAAACCGAATATTTTTTTACATAAAAAAGAAAATAAATTAAATTCTTATAAAAACTAAGATATATTTTTTATTTGAAAAAAAAACATGGATAGTATTTATGTTAGGTAATTAAAAATTGCGTTTATACAATTGAATACGATTGAATAAAAATCTGCTATTGAAGATTTTTTGGTCTGCTCAAGGCTTAGCGAGTATTCGGATTCAAGTACTAGCAAGATCAATGTCAATACACTAGTTCCAGAGTGCATAAAGTCTGAATTTGGCAGTATCGCTCTTGAATCTTGGTTGCTCTTTGGGAATGATAGATGTATGTATTCTGAAACACTTTTCATACTTAACTCGATACCGCTAATGTCAGTATGTTTTTTCCAATTGAAATTTGAGATTTACAGAACGAGGATTTGTTATGTGATGTTTGTTACCTTAAGTGAGTTTGTTTGTTTCTGAATATTTTTTTTTGCAAATTCAAAGATCTTTGGTTACGATGTTTGCATATTTATTTAAAAACATTTCAGTAATATTTTACTTTAAATCTATGTTAAAGATAATATTTGATTTAACATAGTATTAACAAATAAGTAATTTACTAAAAAGTATTGTATTACAAGATTTTATTGAAATTTACCGTACTTTTTTTTTGTTTAAGACTAGCGTTTTTGTTAGACTGTGAAAATGAAAAATTTGTCAAATATTCTCAAATAAAACTATAAAACCTGAAAACATATTGCATAGTGCTTTTTACTCTCTTTCAATTATTATTAAACAAAGAAACTTGTAATTTATTTCGGATTACGAGTAATGTCCAGCGCAGGCATTGTCGGCACCAACTTGCTCGGAACAAATGCTCTCCATTTAATGCCACATTAACCCAAATCTACGCATAGTCGCTTTGTGTTTCGTTAATTCTATTTCGCGGACCTCTGTATATGAGATAATATCGGAATAATCTTCGGTAAAGCTTGCGTACGTATTATTATTTGGCAATGTTACTTTTCAACAATGAATCAATAATACCGTTTAATCTTCGAGCTGCCATTGTGAAACGTTTCATGCGTACTTAACGCCTTGTTTTATAACGCGGGGTGTAATAGTAAATTCCTATCAGTTATCAGAACTTAACCAAATTGCCCGAGGTTATTATCATTATATGCAAATACAACCTAGTTTTCAATTAACGTAATTTAATATCTACGGAAACTAAGGTATGACTGAAACTTATTATGTTCCTATTAAATCTGCATAACAATTATACAATAATACGATAACTGATTTTTAAGTTTCATCTTTTAAAATTGATAAAAAGCAAATTGAATCAAAATATGTCACTTACCATACACTTTGAAATTGTAAAGCAATGCCAATACTGTTATTAAATTTTGTTTTTACGTAAGAAAACAACTTTTTGAAAATATCTTAGCGTTTCGAAATGTAGGTTTAGGTTTTAGCAATCGATTGACATATCTAGTTATCTCAAAAAAGATTTTAGAGAAAACTGATTGAATAGACTTGTTTTAATTAATCCGAAACGATTTACTTAGTGGTATCCAAATAAAATAATAAATTTATCTAAAGGAATTGTCAATTAAAATTACATATGTATATAAATTGTAAATTTATTCTTAAACATGTATAAAGTTGCTATCTTTTTGGTGAAATAAGTGTCATATTTGATATTTTTAAGATACACCTCGATACTACGCTTAATTTATAAAAATCACAAATTCAAAGGTAAAATTTAATATACATGCGCTATAATTTGATCTTCAATTAGATATTTGAAACGAAAATCTCAATTATCAAGAATTATTAAGGCAAAGTTATTAATAAGCGTTCAAGTTTTATTTAAATATTATTTATTATACTAAAATGTATAAAGTAGGGTTACCTCTTTATATAATACAGTAAAAAAATATAACAGAGTAAAGATCGGTTATAAAGAAAGTTTTTGTGAAAAAGTGAAAAATAACAACTGTGAATACATTTTTTTCATTGTAAAAATGACATCTCATATATTAAGTGAAGCTTTTTTAGACTGGCTATTAACGTTAAATTTAAATCAGTTACCTACGCTATGATTACCATAATTTCATAATATGTAATTAAGGATATGGTTGTAATTAAGAGAAGATACTGCCATCAGATCTCTTAATTTTTTTTATAAAAAATGAAATTGAAAAATTTATAGCAGTCGAAAATTAATTTAGTACATATAGAGAAGTTTTATACTTACCAATAGTGTATCCACTAGAGGTTTTCTGAAAATGAGAATGTATGGCTACGTATTGAATTCGATATATTATTATATTTATATTTATTTTACAGTTACAAGAAGTTGTACTTATTTCGTTCATAAGCAATTAAATAAGTAATAGAATTGACTTAAGTCTTGCTAAGCCAACTTCAAATACGAATTTTGAACAAATTAAAATTCGTTTAATCTATTTTACTGCGATTGAGTTTTCTTCGAAAAGTTTTGGGAGAGCGTATCGCTGAATACTCAATTTATAAATTGTTTCAAAATTGTCAATTATTCGAATTTCTTCAAGATAAATTTTGACTATCACAACATCTGAAGTGTCACAATTAAGGCTTTCAATTTGTTGTATGTCAGTGTAAGACTGGCTTAAATATTGATTGACATTTCATTATGTGTATCGTTTTTAGGCCCAATATTAAATGAAGGACTCAAAAGACCATCGGCCAAGCACAATTTTTTTTCTTTTTTAAATAAACTGTGTATATGTAGCAGTTTGAATTCTCCAATAAACATGTCATAAGAATACAAAAAGCTCGAGCCAACTTTTATCTTCTATCACGTGTTGTTTAACCCATATGCCGTAGAGCCGTTAGTCTATTGTTTAATGAATAACCTTCGTGGCTTCAGTCATTTGTGAATGATTGACGGAACTGATACATCTCTCAAAACCTTGTGATTCGGAAGAATAAAATCTATCTATAAATAAAGTCTTTATAAAGTATAAAGCTTTGTGTAAACAGATACATTGATTTGTTTTATCGCAGTTATAAAAACTTTACTTAACATTGAATGTATCCAAAACTCTAATTTTAATACCGAGCGATGTATCTTTTAAGCTCCTCAAATACATGACTATTAAATACAAAAAACGATACACAAATTGGTGATAATTATGAAAATTAAAATAAATACATCTTATTATAGATTTTTTGATACCTTGTCGTTTAAGAGTAGAATAGTCAAATTTATGTTAATTTATAAATCTTTCTAGTCACTTATTTCATGCCATTGGCGTAGTGACAAGTATTTCTGACTCTTACGACAACATCTCTTTATACATTTTTTAACAATAGTAAAAAAAGTAAACATTTATCAAAATAATTTACTTTAAGAAAAATGTTGTACATCACTGATCTAAATACTATATCAATTAATTATATTGTATGGAGCTTAGGTTCAAGTAATTAAAATGTATGATGATATCAATTTGAACCAGTTCCAGTAAACCTAGTTCTGTCGATTGTTGCAGGTAATCGGATCATAGTTAAATTATTCTCCTTTACATAATACGACCATCAAATTTAATTATTCGGATTCAAAATTTGTCAGGCAGAACGTCACTTAGAGTTTCGTAACATTTCATACATATAATATCGAGTGACAAGCTTAAAAGTCTTGCGACAATATCATGAATAAGTTGGTTATGTTAAAAAATGCTAGAATAAAGTCGTAGGTATAAAAAGTTAAAGTTTCCTCAAACAAAAATGAATATATTATTGTGCGTTTTTGTTTTGCTAAGTGTGTTTATCTAATACAGAATTATAATTCGTTGATTTTCTACAAACTCGTATCTTAACTTTTGTCAGTTTTGAGTTTTTTTTATGTACTTAAAATTAACGAAGAAATGAGGTTTACTTCAACAATGTAGTGGCTTAGTGATTATAAAATACTTTCTTATTTTTTTGATACTACCACGTGATACAAACACTATTTGACTTCATCAAGTACGTTGTATTGTTTATGATAGAAATAATCTTGACCAAAAGAAGCGGCATAAAAACTCGCAGATAATTATAAATAAATATATTTCATGCAATATATTATTTTAATCTCTTTTATTTGATCTTCCTATGTGGAGCATATGGCCACCATGCATCTCCATGTTTCCTTGTATCCAGTCAATTACTTCTTTCGTCTTTTTATAACCACTAACGTGATGAGGCGCTGCCTTGTATGATCCTTTATCTCAGAGATCCTTGCTAATTTTAACCTCTTCACCCCATTATCCTATGCAATCGATCATCTATTCTTGAAACTCAGTGTACGGTTTTTCTCTCGGAGTCTTTGTTGGGTAGCATGATTTGCTACTGTAAAGCAACACTGGTAAAATTCTAGCGTTGGTTTCAGTCGTATACAGCTGTAAATTTTTTAATTCAAACATTAATATACTTTTCATATTTCCTGACAAAAATTTGATAATATATTTAAACAAAATAATTAATATACAGGTATAAACTTTGATAAGTAATTGTATAAGAAATTTGGTTTATGAATTCATAATCCAATGTATATTATTATAATATTGGCCAGTCAAGCGTAGTACACGGTAGGTATATTAATTCTATCCCGAATAAATACTGGCTTTTCGGTTCACGAGTTTTTTCATTTGGCGATTAACAAGAGATTTTCATATTCCATCATTGAATGTACATCTAATTTATTAAGGGACCCACGGTTACATTTTGATTCAGTTCTATTCTCACAAAGAAGTATATGTAAGCCATGTTTTATCAATAAAACCCTTTTTCTTTCTTGTAATTTTATAAAAAAAAACACAATAGAAAACAAAACATTTTTCTACTCTAAAAATAAGATAACTTTCATATCATTAAATTAATCTTGAAAATTTACATGTCGTTTGCTTCGAGCCTTTGTATTATGATTGTTGTTGTTTTACTGTTTATATTTATTTATCTTGAAAGCAAATAAAGGTATCGTAGAAAATATTTGATTTTCAGATATAATTTTCCACCTTGTCTTGTTTTCCGATGTTAAGTTTGCTCATGAGATCATGTTTCTTGAATATTTGAGGCTGCAAGTTTTGTGGTCATAATAACCTCTTTGTGTTGTGCTATACAATCTGAATAACTTACATTATACTTTGTTTACTTCACCAAAAATTCAAACGAAAATTTTAAGTAAGTTTTCTACATAGTGTTGTTTTATTTTTAATTTATCAGATATGTATTAAGTTATTTTATTACCACAAAAATTTACAACGTAAAAATCAAAGTGTGAAGAGTAAAAGTGTTGAAATATTTTATTAAAAAAAAGAAAAGCATATAAAAAAATAGAACAAAATAAGTTTATTGTATTAGAACCTAAAATGTTATATATATTCAGTTGAGTATATTATTAGATTACTTTTTCACACGACTAAAAAATTCATTAAATATAATTTATGTTTGTCTTGCATCAAATAATAAAAAGACGATTGCTAATAATGACTGATTTTTGAAATATTTTTTTTTTAATTGAAAATTAAAACTTCACTCTAAAACTTTTGTTTCTCATACAATTCTTGCTGAAACAAAAGAATCTTTCATATTTTTCAGTTAGTGGTTGTCCACGGCAAAAAACAAGATAGGTACTTCAAAAATTTTGACGTATTGCCTACTTTACTTCTGAAGTTAAGAACATCTGCCAAGTGTTTTTAAAATGTCCTTCAACAGTGTCTGATAAAAAAAAATAAGACTGACACGGATTGTTTTGTTTTTTATTAATAAAAACACAATAATCCTTTGTACTTCATTCCACTTTATTTAATATGTCAGGACCGGTTTCGCTCATTACGAGCATCGTCAACTGATGCTCGTAATGAGCGAAACCGGTCCTGACATATTAAATAAAGTGGAATGAAGTACAAAGGATTATTGTTTTTTTATTAATATAATGCCTTTCCACCAAGTATTGACAGTGAACACCCTAAAAGTGTTTTGTTTTTTAGTTGTATAAAAGGATTAATGATAATGGTTTTTACTTGATAAATACATGACTTTGTTGTCAAATTTGAACATCTAGAGAGTATTGTATCTAGTGAAGCACGTCATAGCTCTTACGATAGATTATAGTGGCTCTGTGCTAAAGCACATGGTTTTAGTATCAAGTATCTCCCACCTGTACGTGAATAGACTAAACAAAGCAACTTGTGGACATACACCACACGTGTCTTTGGTCTTATAACAAATGTTAGCTCAAGTAATACTGCTAACATCTGTTAAATCGTTGAATGGTATAAATACCAAAACATACCCAGCTTACGGGTCAAATGTATTTGATTGACAAACTGACAATATTTGAATAACCAAACGTTTATTTTACAACTATAATACGTTTTGTTCGCTTAGATTTATTCAGTTCAGTAGATTTGAACGATTGATAAATTGTATAGAATAATAAATGTTATCAACAAACTTCTTCTACAAATAAATTATGTAATTTATGATTTTTTGAAATCATTTTTAACACTCTATTGTAAAATATTATTGTTATTTATAAATGTGCAACTTTGAACTTGTTTTTGTGAAAGCATTATTTTATTTATTTATTCTACAAGTTAATTTATTGATCAGGATTTAGGACCGATTGCAGTCACCGCAAACATTCGTCAGTTAAAAACGATTGCAGTCTTAATTATTCTAACATATATAAAAGTTGAATGTACACATTTTTTACATAAATATTGGTATTGCCATATGTTTGAATAATATTAAAAATAAAGTGGTTAATGACGCAAAATGTAATGAAAAAATAATATTTATATAAAATTGTATTTTATGATACCTGCTATCACATTGAAAACCGTTGCGTGGCCAAAAATCAGACACAAAATAAATATTTGATTCATGTGGTAGTTAAAACTCCTATAAATAACAAATAACTTTCGCAATTTCTCATCAGAAGAGAAAAATGGAAAATATCCGCCAAGGGATCAAAGGCTGTATTAATGTTTTATTTATGAAGTTGTGTCGATCAATGTTATTTCAGGACATCATTGGTAGAGCGTAGCAGAGCTTAAATATTTACTAACCTGTGTGATGAAAAAAAATCATAAATTCTTTAATTAAAATGTATACATTCATTTCATATACACAATATGACACCTCATATAGTTTGTATCTCGGAGTCTAAACTTTGGTATTCGACGTAAATGGCAAACTCTGGAAGAAGATTGGTATGATCACGTTGAAAATCTTACATTAGACAAACAAATTACGTGACTCGTGCACGCCTCAAGAATGCCGCACGACGCGTGGAAAATCGTTTCTTCTAGGCAAGCTCTTAAAAGCCACAGCCGTTATTATCTCTATTTCACTGTCCAGCGCTGATATATCAATGATTTGTCAGTTTTTAAAATTTAGATAGATGATTGGCTGACCTTCACAGTGAGCAAAGGAAGTGAAGCAACGTTACATCAGGATAATAAAGTGAAGAAGAAAAAGAAAATTGAACGAAAAGTTTTTATTTTATAGTATTATAATTACATATTTACATATGTAACACATTATTCTATTTTCAAAATATATTATATTTTTCGAGTGAATTTACTAGCTTTTGAAATAAAATGATTCTTCTTTTAAATTTCCGTTTAAGGAAAAACAAAAGTAGCTAAGTACGCATTAAGTACGTTAAAAGCGATTTCGCCTTAATGAAGTGACATTAATAATTAAAAAAAAAGATTACTTTGGAAAGCATATCATAAAATATAGAGTAAAAGTGGAAACGCTAAATCATCAAAGAATATAATATTATTCGAAATTGGCGTAAGGAAATTTTTCATCGCTGAAGCTGTGAGGAACGATTTACAAAATCATTTATGATTGGATGTGAAACACTTTGTGAAAGCATTGATATTAAGTAAGGTGTAAGTGGTTATCGTTTAATAATGTAATATTAGTCAAATTTGCCAAAATATTGAATATTTTTTTACTCAGTTGCTAATTCGATATCATTCAATACAAAATTGTTGAAATTAATGTTTTATGATAACGATATTTTATAAAATAGTTTACAACAGAAATTTTTTGCAATATCCATTCTGTGAGAAACGGACAGTTACATATTGCCATGTCAAAGATCATTTGGCTCGTTAATTCTCATGGAATATAAGAATCATACGATCTATACGTGTATACAAATAAATAAAGGACCATATTTTTGTTAAATAAATTTTTAAATTATTTAATAAATCTATAAAAAAATGAATGCACAGAATAATAAGGTAAAATATCAAGACATTTCAGTTCTACAGTTTTTTAAAAAGTTAAAGGTTGATAGCTATTTCGGCTTACGCCATCGTCAGAACTAAGTTTTAAAACGTTAGAATAATATTGAGAATAAAATGGTTAGTGAAGTATAATGTAACAAAAAAATGTTTTTCTGATACATTGGAAACCGGTGCGTGGTCAAAAATCAGACAAAAATAAATATTTGATTTATTCAGTATGTAGGAAAAGTTCAAATAATATATCAAAACATAAAATAATGTATAAGTGTATCTTTTTTCCATTGAAATAGTTGATTTAAAAAAATCCCTCTTTTTTACTTATTTCATCATAAACATTTTCATCTGTTTTTGAAAGCTTTTTGATAAAAAAATTGTGATAAGCGAAAACGGTCTTTATTTTAAAAAAAAATGTGGAATTAATACAAAAGAGTGTTTTATTTTCTAATATATTACATAATGCATAATGCCTTTCCAGCAGTAGACACATTCAAATTGATTAAAAAGTTTATGCTGGTACACAATAATAAATATTGGTGTTTGTGCATTATTATCCTTTTATATTTAACTAGGCCATGTAAGTTTTTTTAAAGTTTTGATTAAAGAAACACATGCAGTAAATTTTTGACTATCTTGTTACTTATCTGTGTATCAAATGTCACATCCGATAAACAAATTTAAAGTAAGATATATTGTTTGGATTTTAAAAACCTTGAAAAACATTAGATATGTATCAAACTAACCTTTATTTGCACGAATGCACGAATAATGCAAATAATTTTTATATTTACAGTCAAACAAACAAAGATGCAAATAAAGAAAAAATATATTATTCTGGTTATTCAAAAAACGAAACTAAAACTATGTCAGCACGTTACTGAGGTAAAGTATTTGAAAATTAAGAATATTCATGCTTGCAATTTAAATCATTTGCTCGGATAATCCAGTTTTACACTATTTCAAACCTTGTTTATGTTTATCCTACCATTAAAAGAGATATTATATGCAAGTCTTTATTCTAAGCGCTATCGTGTATGAAAATTGACGTCTAAATCCTCTTAAAAATGTAAAAACTGGAGAAGAAAAGAAACATTACGACAAAAATGCGCAGATAATTTAAGTGTGCTATAGTTTATGGCTTGAGAGGTTTTTTTGTAAGTCAGGAAAATGTTTTCAAGAAAAAATCATAATCGGAAAATATTATTGTTTTTCAGTTTTATGATGGCTTTTGTGAAAGTAAATTATTCGCGAATTTGTATCTCTGCTTTGAATAATCTTTACAAAAAGATATTTCTACAGAATACAAAGAAAACAAAGTACTTAAGAGACTCGGTAAACTTTGGTATACAATTTGTGGGGATAGTCGCAAGGCAAAATGGAACAGCGTCATTGATATCTAATTATAGAGAACTACATGAATAGCAAATGGGATGTTGAATTTGTATTCAGATTCAAATTATGAGTGTTAACTCAAAGCAGTAGTATAGAAGCTTAATAGCCTTGAAAAATAGGGTTATTAAAATTGTCTAGCTTGTTTGATTAAAACAAACGAATACAAAAACAATGATAAATTCTATCGCATTATATTTATTTGTTTTAAGATTACTCACAGCTGTAAAATAATATAAGTCTAGCATTGAATATTTTCTCATTTAAAGTAAGGACTTAACAAATAATAGCATTTATTTTTATGAATGGATATGCATGATCAGAGGCCAGTTACTTTTTAGGTCCAAGTGATTTTTAATAGGAAAACCGTGATCCTTTCCGATATTTAAAAGCTCTTTTTAAATACGAAAAAAGACTAGGACGCATGTTTTGAAAGAAGCAAAAAGATAGAAAAATATGTTTTATTTATGAGATGTTTGAGTCTTCATACCTTTCGCCAAACTTTAGAATGGAGATTTCAATAAATAATGTATACATGCTTTGAAGTATAAAATATTTTATTTAAGAAACGAAAGAATGCCCGGCAGGATAGATATATTTTCCGCTACATTGTTTTTCATCTGTCACTGAGGTAGATAAGTTAAAACTTATTTTTCAACAAAGCTTTCTTTAGAATAAAATTTTTGCACAAAATTTAATGTAAAATAATCTTATCATATTCATAATTCGTCTTCAGAATGCTGATTTCACATGTTATTTATTTAGAAATTTGATGCGAAAAGCTTCGCAACCAAAGAGTCCTGATTTATTTAACTTGAAAAAGGGTTGCATTTATTTATTGAATTTATTTAAGTAAAAGCAATTATGTTAATAATGATACATGTTTTCATATTGATTTCAGTATTTTTTGTCAAAATTTTTAAGCGAAGAGTAATTTTAAGCTAAAAATACATAATAAATTGGTATAAATTTTTGCGTATTAATTAAATATAAAGCGTATGGGCCTCTCAGAAGAAATTATTTTCTAAAATACTCGGATCTAAAGTGCAAACAAGGATTAAATAATATCTACAAAAATTATAATTGAAAAGTTAAAATAGTTTTTTTTTATTAAATAAAATATTTTTTTCAAAGCATCTAGCACTGACGCCTCCACATTAATTGATAAGACATTTTAAGTGATTATAAAAACAATATTGCTTGAATTGATTGTTTGTATAAAAGTTTTTTTTTAAATTACTGTGAAAATTATTATTTACCTTGAGCAAAATTTATGTTATTTCAAGAATATTTCATTTTTGTAATGCTACAATTTACAGTCTAGATTAGGCGAGAAGAGTTTTTGCTAATTTATTTATCTTGTATTTTCTCTCTTCATAATACTGACAAGGGAGAATAATAATAGCAGTAATTATTCATCTCTAATTTTTATTAGAGTTATTTAAAATAGCACGAACAGGTCTTATGCCGTTTAACCACCTTCTTGGTGGATAATACTTGCTTAATTTTACAGGTCAGGAATACAGTTTACAATAGTTTGCAAGTAAACTTTGAAACAATAAAGATTACATGAATATACAGTAAAGCTAATGTTATGCTAAGTCATGGAAAGTTATTATTTTACACGTATGTACAATTTTGGAGCTCATATTACTTGAGAGAGTATTATGTACTCATAATCTTGAATAATGTTTTAAATATCCTGTTATAATATATTTTAAAATTTCAACGGGTAGTAAATTTAACCTTTTTTGTATTATGTTGCATGGGTGTAAGATTTGTTTTGATAAGTGTTTTAAATATAGATTCATGAATTTTAATTCAGTTTTTTTTCGTAAGAATATTCATTGATAAGAGACAATCACACAATAAATTTGAATACCATAGGGTGTATATAAGAAGCGATAACCAATTTATATTCGTTGGTGTAAGTAAAGACATTTAACAGACAATTAATTATAAGTAGTAATATATGTTTCTATAAATATATACTATTAGAATCCTTCCACTTGTCATCTAACACGGAAAATCGTTCTTATAAAACCTATTTTAAACCAACTTTAGCCTATGGGTCAGTCTCCCGGATGCTTAGCTCCATGGACTTCCAGAAACTTAAAATGTTAAACATTCAAATCCTGTGAATAGTTTATTGGTTCTGTTTGCCAGGATGGCATTTGGTAACGTCCGTACAGCCATGGACTTAAAAACCTCGATTATAAGCCAAACATTATTAAATTTGTCAAAACTAAACGCTTACACTGGGTCAGAAACATATAAAACATAGATTTGTAGTAGCATCTTTTTTTAATTTTTTTTTATTCATATAAACTTGTTTTTCCTTTCTGCATCACACCGAAGATGATATTTCTCCTCAATAATATAGTTAAGATACATTTTTTAGATACAATTTGATAGGCAACAATAAATAATAATTAAAAATATATAGATATTAATAAAGGTTAATTAAATACATCGAATTGGTACAACAAGTAAAAAAATAATTAAATAATAAGCAAGAATGATAGTTAATGGCACTAATAAAATAACTTTTAATTTTGAAACAGATGTGATTAAGGATTATATAGTGAGAGGCAGGGAAGGTAAACTTTTTCTCCAAAAGAAGTAGCAAATATTTTGAAGTGACAGAAATTTTCTGTAGACGAAACTAAATCTGGGTGCCCGATAAGACCATCATGGTTATTTCTACACAATGAAAACAATATACCTCTTTCTACTGACATAATTTGACAATTTCAGAAAATATGCTCTGAATCTTGATTACTGTCACCACAAGGGCAGTGTGGGTTAAGTTTGATTTTAAATGTATGTAACTTGGCATTAAACGCACCTTGTCTGGTAATAAATTGTGAGGTCCAGTGATCCGGAGAGAGCATCTAGAATGCCTCACAATTTTCAACTTATAATAGAAGACGGAGCTTCACGAGACTAACTAGGTCAGCAAATATTGTTGGAAGATGGAGGCTCAAGCAGATTGAAGAAGATGTTTTGAGGTGTCCAAGGTTCGCCTCTGATTTTAGCGCCTATATAATGATGTACTCTCCCTGCTCCACCATTGCTTGCAATATAAAATCTCAATCAAATGCAACCCAACTGTTCAAATAATAAAAACATGTTTTTTTTGTATTCATAATTTTAGTTTAGTCTCACAATAAAAAGTAAAAAAAATTAAAGCAAGTTGTTGATTTTTTTTGTTTATTCTTGGTTTGTTATGTATTATATTCTTACGAAGAAAATCAAAAAATAACACTAAAACGGCGTATTTTTATCAAAACTTAAGAATACTTCTAAGCCCAGATACAGAAGTGCTACCAAGCATATGCCAATACAATCCATATAGGTTTACTTATTTTAAGTATTATTTCTTCTAAAAAAAATCTATTGTATGTAGGCAGGTTAGTACACTCATAATGGTTTTGTGATTCTTCCGTTCACAAATTTGTCTCACAAAAAACTTCCAGACACTGATTATTTCTGTTTACACTCCACAATATTAAATAAACGCAATATCTTCTATCGAACTGTCTTATTTCGGTGAAAATGTTTATGTGTTGGAGTTTTCCTGTGGAATAGTTTACCCTCATAACACATTATTAGGTTTAAGGTCATACGCTTATCGAATTGTAAAAATCAAAATTACTATTTTCTAATCTTATTATTTTAAATGCGTTTAATTATTTAATAATGAAAATTATGGATAATAAACGACACACTATGTTTGACTAATTTTAAAAAATGTGAGAAGTCTGCGCATCACTAACATTCTCAAGGGATGTGATGGTAATTAGATATTGTCGTAAAAGCCAGTGTCGTAGTATAGCGTACGACTGTGCTTATGAACACGTTTACAATAAAAGAAGCGATTATTAAGCTAACTACAATTAGTTTATTTTATTCAAAAATATAATTTCAGCATAAATCACAAATAATAATGAAGATATTAAATTTGAATTATTTTGATTTCAAATCAGAATCAACATTATTCAAATTTGATACTTAAGTTCCATCAAGCACCTTCAGTCGAAGTTCCAAATTGATGATGGTATTATTTTGGTTAAAGCTCATATCAATTCTAATATATAAGACTTTAAATTTTTTTTTTTTTTTTTTTTATTCCATATCCGCTCCCTATGCGGAGCATATGGTCACCACGAAGTTCCTCCATGACTCTCTATCTCCAGCCAGTCTCCTTGCTTCCTCCCAGGTCATCCCAGCGTCCCGCAACTCCGCTGAGTACATCCTGAGAATGGTCATCAGTGGCCTTCCACGACGCCGGTATCCATCCGGTTGGAAGAACAGACAGGCAGGGTTCAGGCTCTCTTGAGGCATCCTTAACACGTGTCCAAGCCAGGACCACCGCCGCTTCTTTATTTTGGACGTAATTAGAGGCTGGTTAGTCCGCTCTCTAATCTCCGTATTCCTGACAAAGTCAGACCATTTCACTCCAAGCATTCGCCGCAGGCATCTGTTTTCGAAACACAGTATACGGTTACTCTGCGCTTTCGTAAGGTGCCATGATTCGCAACCGTAAAGCAGCACTGTCAAGATACATGCGTTGAACAGGAGGCACTTGGTTCTGACCGAGTACAGCCGTGAATCCCAGACTTTCCGCATTGAGTTAAAGGTTGCTCCAGCTATCCCTAATCGGATCGCGAGCTCTTTACACGGATTGCCATCCCCCGTGATGTGTACCCCCAAGTACCTGAAACCGTCGACTCTTTCGATGTTTTGACCGGCGCTCGTCAAAGGGTAGTGTGGGTCTGGACAGGCACTGTTGCAGAGTACATTGGTTTTACTCGCATTGATTTTAAGACCGATGCGATACGAGTTGCTATACGAGCTTTAAATTTAATCCAAATAAAAAAAATGTTTTATTATGAATAAAATACAGTAGAACTTGGTTATTACGGAAAGGTTGGGACCAACTGAATTTGCTCGTTATAAGCATTACTCGTTATATCGGAGAATAAGTTTTTTTAAATGCTTGCAAATCCATCACATGAAGACATGAAGTATCTAAAGCGGTCACATAACACAAAAAGTCGTAATTCAATCAAAAACACACAGTTAGAATTTATTTACACACCCGTTACGCACATATTACATTTTTCTGTCAATCCACTTTTCTAATAGAATTTATGCTTGTTTCATTGTTTTCATTCCCATTGATATTTTTTCTCGGTATGCACGAAAAGTAGCTCGTTATAAAAGTGAAAAATGTATGGAGAAAAACATAAACTAAAATATCAACAAATGTTTCCTCTTATAAATCCGAGATCTCACTGATTCCGTGATCGTAATAACTGAGCTCAACTGTATTATATTTTTAAAAATAAACACATTCCTATGAAAAAAATAAAATAATCCATAAAGTTGATATATAGGCACAGTATTCTTCTACGTTAATAATAATTTTAGAAAATGAAAGCTTTTCTTTGATGTGATAAAATAAATGTCTTTTTTTGTGTTTCAGTGACCAAATTCATTCGGACGGGAATTGCGGACAAAAACGACAACCCGCCGTACTTCGACAAGGCACTGTACGAGGCGGAAGTCGACGAGAATGAAGACATTCAACATACTGTTCTCACCGTCACAGCCAACACACATGACAATTGTGAGTGATGAGTTTTTTTTCTGGCAGTAATCATATTTTTTTGTATACCACGTCAAATACACGTCACAAATTTTGATCTTTGTATAAATGTAGCTCTCAATATTTAATTTCTGGTCGAATTGAAAACTTTATTTTTCCATTTGCTATTTTTGTGCTTAATCATTTCGTTATCAGCCAACTGTCAAATTATCAAGTTATCGTTGTAAAATGCGTTTTTACGCCAGTTAGTAGTAATTTTGTAAGTTTTTAAACGGACAAAATAGATAGATTTGCAAAATGAATTGTGTTTACTTTTTGAAATTTATTGGAAAAATGATAGGAAAATTCTCTTCCTTCAAAATTTTTTTCGTAGTATTTTTTATGCTACTTTTTTATATTTTACCTCGGTTGATGGTCAAATTTACTTTCTACTCACTGGTGTCGCAGTAACATAATTTGCACATGTGCGAAGTAATTTTTATGTAGGAAGGGCAGGTATAAAATATAACATGTAATATTTACGTAAATATATCAGATCATTATACATACTAAACAGACATTTTTGGCTATTGAGCTCATGCGTTGTTTCTGGTCTATGCATATAATTGAAAAAGATTTTTGAAACATCATATACATACATAAGATTTTGATAGAATCAAACGCAAAATAATAAAAAAACAAACAATAAAAATTGAATATTCGAATGAAAAACTTTTTATTAAAGATTATTTTTATTTTAGTTTATTGCTTTCGTATAATTAGAATGAAAAAAATATTTAATATTACTATAAATATAACGAATAAAATAATGCAGAATTTTGGAGTTTTAGAAAATACTTCTATAATATATGAAAAGAAGGAGACCTAATATAATTTTCATTTGATAATTCAGTGAGTCGAAATGCTCTTCACCATCGTTTTATTTTCTTAAAAAAGATTTTATGAAAGAATTTTTTTTTGTTTAATATCGGCTTATTTGCTTTTTTTGTCAATCATGTTTCATATTTAAGCCTCATAAATACATCATTAAATTTTCGAAAAATGTCTTGTTTCATAATATATTGTTTTTATGTTTTGAAAAATACGCATCTAATGAAATTTATAATTAACACCAAATTATTTATAAAGTCTCATGACGTGTATATTTATATATTTTTTGATTTTATGGTAAGTTTTGTAGCTTTTAAAAACATGAAACTAATCTACTGCAATTAAAGATTTCGATCACAATTCAAGTTCGTTAAATGAATGTTTAAAAGGTGCTTATCGAATTCTATCGGAGCATTTAAACAATCGTAGAATCAATCTCTAAAGTTTCATTTCAGATATAGACTCTCTTACAAAGGCGAGTTTGGTTTGTAACGTCTGTTACTTCGCGTACATATTTCAAAAACTATATACTCAATTACAGGCACCCAACCCCCCCTATAATTGACTGAAAAATGTCCACCTAAAAATTATTTTAAATAGGCAATATATATAGGCAAACTAAGCAGTATCGTGTTTTTGACATTGTTTATTTGATAGATCTGCCAGAAAACGTTACTTCGAAAAACCTTGTTTTGAAATAATTGAACTTTTTTAATAAAATGAAGCAAACTGAAATTCAGCGTGGCCGTATGCAAGACATACAATGAGACACATGAACAATTTACCATTTTTTACAGCTCAAAAACTTGTACATCTAAAAAGCGTTAAATTATTTATAGGTTTCTGCCAGAAACAATGCCAACGAAATTTAGTAAGCTCTTAACAATTTTTTAAATATCGAAATAAATAAATGTATCCCAGTTTCCGAAATTCATATTTTGGAAAATGTCATTTCAATCAAATACAATGTCACCGTTTACTTAAACTAACCCTATATTATTATTTTAAAAAAAGTCATAATCAGTGTGAAAGTCGCCCGCTTTGATATAGTTGGTTTAAACTAGTTATTCCAACCAAGCGGGCTTGGGTTCGATTCTCGGTAAGTTCAATGTAAAATATGAATATTTTAAATTTAAATTTGAGATGTAATGCGTGGATGTTTGTGATGTCAATTCTCCTCGGGGTAAACTCAAGTGACTAATAAAAAAACATTTTCATCTAATTTATCTCGTATGATTATTCACCTTTGAATTCACTGTTATGCCAAATATTAAAAAATACAACGGTGACTCTTAAAAAACCGATTACCCAGCAAAGAGTTCAAACATGTTAACTATCGCGGATGCATACGTAAGTCAGTAAGCTAACTATTTACAGTAGCTATATTTAATCCTTGTAATGTTTATATCGGCTAACTATTTATTGAAAATTGTTCTTCTATGAAGTCTTTGTATAATGAACTTTTGACTATTCAAAGAAAACAAGTCTTCGCATTTGTCATATTATATTAGTTGTCGAAAAATGCTGTAGTAAATTAGTAAAAACATGATTTGCTTATATCTCTGATATGGTTTTGTCACCTATTACAGGAACGATAATTACTTAATTATGTTTTGTGTGATAAATGTGGTACTTATCCCAAATAAGTAAAAAAACACAATTTTAAACTTATTTAATAACCAAGTAATTTGAATAAATGAGTAAAACTTTTGAAGGATAAAAAATTATGAACTCATTTTTCTCTTTAATTTTCCTTTGGTAAAAGAAAAGTTTTCAGCACAAATAGCGGCATATGTTTCCGTGGATTTTGTTTAGTAAAGCGCCATATTTTCATATGTTATTAAATTTTCTGTTTACTCATCAACATGCATGAGTGAAATTATGTTTATACTTATGAATGCTTACGGCCCTAATCCATTAAAAGACATCGATGTTAAAATGAAAAGTTTTTGAATTTAATGCGTCGGCCTAATGTCTATTTAACAATCTTAAATGGATTATTATTTTCCATTAGACAACATTATATAATAAGCTTTATCTTTATAAAATTAAAGCATTGTCATTATTAAAATAATACATATATATATTTGAAGAGATTTTAGGCGATTTGTTTACGAATATTTTAAGCATAAAATTGGTCATAAGGCACTTTTCATGATTGGCAATAATCTAATAACTAACGTCATTCAGGGCTGCACAGTAAAGGTGAGAAATCCTATTTTTTTCATTCGTCGATTTCAACTAACGTATTTTTAAAAATCTTAATTCACGGATGCTTGTGAATTTTTGAAAACTGTCAACCTATCTTATTTAATCTAGAAAAAGAGCCCTTTAGCTTATCTATCACTCATTTTTTCATTAATTGCCTTTTCTGAAACTCACAACGAATTCTTGAAACATATTTTAAAGATAGGTACGATCCTAGTCTCCAAGTTAGAAGTGATTACAAAAAGCTAAAAAATTAGTGAAAAACTTAAATGGAACTTTTTACTCATATTATAATTATTATAAAATTGTTAAAAGTTTTCCATATATAAACTGTACAATATGATGTCATTGAGGAGGGAAAAATCTGTGATATAATGTCTAATGAAAAATAAAGTTGTGACCTTAAAGAATGAATCAAATTCCGTGTCAACGAAATCACTTTTCTAATCTGTTTCAGTTTACTTAGACAGCAAAGTCAAAATCCTTTCTTTCTAAACAATAAAAGATTCCCTTACAAAAGTTCGCCAAAACTAAGCTGTCTTGTACAGATGATTAATGATAACCGAAGACATTGTTTGGATAAATATTTTACAAGATTCATTTATTTTCTTTTAATTGAATCATAAAGCAAGGTAATTATTTGAAATTTCCCTCCAAAATTTCTGTAATTATTATAACAAGCACAATGAAAATTAAATTCTGTGAACCCATCAACATATTTTAATTAGCTGTCATTAGATACTTTTTGGCTTTCTGTGTTAATTTACGATGTTTTTGAAATCAATCATTAATGGTTGACGAGAAATCCGGCTACAAAAGAGCATTATATGACATTTAAAAAAAATGTTTTTTAGCATATTTGATTTGTTTTGTCTTTCTGAATGGAATAACAAGTTCATTTTCTTTATCGATAATTTAAGCCAGCGCGTCTAATTAATAAATCAAAAAAGTACTTTTTTGAGGACTATATAAATTATGAAGTTTCATTTCATTTTAAAAAGCGGCGTCTGAGACATTCACAATGTTCTTACCACATCCTGATATAAATAAGTAAACTCATTGATATTCGTTGAGCTGCGTATTCTTTGTGAGCAGTGGTGTTGAATTCAATATATAGTATACACGATTTCATTTTAATTAATTTGTATATTTTGCCTACATAATAAAATAAAACTGTCTAAAAAATGTTATGAATGAATGATGTATGATTGGAAGCCTTAAGTTTGTATGATAAAGTGACCAAAAAGTTTGTTTATAAAGAGCTGAAGCTGTTTTCTCGTTTCTTCGCATCGTCAACTAAGCGTCTTTGTAAGTTTTCAGTTTCTCGTAAGTAAGTACCTTTAAACCAACACCATTATAGTATCTTATCAGCAAGTTCTTTCATCATACTATCTTGGAACTTATCAAACAAAATCTTGGCTGTCCTTTCAAAAATAAGCTTTATAAAATGTATGCTACGCTTAGATCATTTCTTTAGCTTCATATTTATGACAGAATGGTTTTCACTTTAGCCTTTGTTAGACTTGATTTGTTTTTATGGATATTGTATAATTCAAACATATTATGTAAATATATGTTTTCTAAATATTAAGCGGCTTAAAACCGTTACTGTTTATAATCGTATTAATTAAAATTTGGCAATATTTCACATTGTTAA
The DNA here is from genome assembly GCA_031772345.1 of Himalopsyche anomala. Taxonomy (NCBI): domain Eukaryota; kingdom Metazoa; phylum Arthropoda; class Insecta; order Trichoptera; family Rhyacophilidae; genus Himalopsyche; species Himalopsyche anomala. Next base: position 18,685,840 of record CM062824.1, read on the forward strand.
ATGAATTTTAAACCAAAGTGTCTTAAGTGTATTGTAAAGCTATTTTTTGATATGTGCTGTAACAATAAAAATGCTTCATTAACTGTTATAGATAACAAAATGAATTTATACTAGAAATCGATACACGTATTTAGAGTACAGAATAAACAATTAAAATATTATTTGTCGTATTTTATTATTATCCGCACTTACAATATAATTACTAGCTGTAAATCCTTTAACTCCAACAAAACTACTGGCGGGAACCATCGAATGTGTATATATTTATCGAATAAATCAAGAGTTATAAACGCAAATCAACCAATTCTTATTCATTTTCAGAATGAATCGACAAAGAAAACTGACAATATTGAAAATGAAAATGACTACAACCTAAACATAGCAATCTGTAACCTTACTTTAACAGCTTTAAAATAATAATTCAATTTTAAAAGACAGTTGTAACAGAATCAAAAAATATATTTATTCCGCAGTCAAGTAAACGGGTATTGAAGATTATTTTTTTTGATAAATCGATACAAATACATTTTGACGATCAGAAGCAACAAACGTAGTCATTTTATAAAATTATAATTTCAACAATCACTCAGTTGTTTAAAAAAACCATCTTTTTTTAATAAAGAGTCAATTTGTTTCCTGCGCTTGTATTTTTTATTTCACTGAACACGTTACTTTTATTTAATCTTTTACTTCCCAGATTCTCTTATGAACCAATATTCAAACCCCTAATAACCGAACTTTAGCGTACACATTCAGCGCAATGGGGTGGAAATAATTAATGTTCGACCTCCGGATGTCCTCTTAACGTCAAAGTTGTACGAACGGCAACATTACGTGCTTCTTAACTAAACATGGTTTATTCTTACAAACAATATAAGCTTATCCTAATAAAATCGGATATATATCGTAAACTTGCGCATCAATATTTTATATAGCAACGTTACTACGATAAACCATACTTTGGTTATAATATTATTGAATTATATGGTACAATATAAAATTCATTTAAATTGAAGATAAACTCTTTTTACAGACAATTTTGAAATAACACGCTTCGCAAATACTATATTTTTACACGAATTATTTGTTTCAACTCGATTCCCAGATTCAAAAAATATATACATATGCGGATAATGGATTTCAACAACATATGACGATGACGGATAACAAACAAAAGACTTTATTAGAAAACGATGAACGAGATTTATGTTCATTTCCTCATAAAAGTCTCTGTACATAATCAAGTAGCGATGTGTTATTGTTTCTTAATTATAATAAATATAACGAATAATATTTTGCTTAATTTATTTATTTACTTCATAATAACTTTTTTTCACATGATTTTCTATACCACAACGTAATATTTTTTATGAATAACATGATTTTTTAAATTCAAGAAACCAATCTTTAATGTTTCTACGAGTTAATAAAAACACAATAATCCTTTGTACTTCATTCCACTTTATTTAATATGTCAGGACCGGTTTCGCTCATTACGAGCATCGTCAACTGATAAGAAATATAATTTAACAGTGCTATTTATACAAAAATGAACAGTTATAAACAACAATTGGCATTGAAAAGAAAATACCAATTACATTAAAAGTAATTCTAAAATAGCACAAAATTAAACACCCTAAAAGTTTCTACGAGTTCTATCAATTTTTTCACTGTTAATTGTGCAACGTATCTACCATGTAATGAAGATTTGAGTTGAAAAACCAATATAACATGTGAAATATTTATATTTATCGAGGACAGAATATATTTCTATCTATCCGCAAAATGTTTTGTTATTTGTTTGAAAAATTGTACATTTAAAGATACTGAAAACGGATCAATAAAAATGATCAAGTTTATTGTTTTCCGTTCTGCAACAAAAAATAAGCAATAGCAAGTGGATTTTATGAATTATTAATTTTTCGATTTTATGATGATTGACTATATGTTATATGTTGCTAACATTTTACCACTATGTGTGGATATTGTATAACATTTTACCTTTATGAGCATATTTATTTTGGCCGGCAATAAAAAAAAATAGCAATATTTTTTTACCGATTCCCAAAGTGGTGAATTCATGCAACTTTTCTTTTATTTGTACATACTCGCGCGAGAAATGCATTCGCGGTATATTTGAGTTGTATCCACTGCGAAAAGCTTTTTATATACGGCCGCAAAATATTTTTTTAAATGAAATGATTTTTGTTTTGATTAAAAGGGTATAATGTTCGATAAACAAGGAACATTAAGAATTACTTCTAGCTGTCATTTAGACTTGAATTTTAAAGTAGTATTTGAATAATTGAATGAGCTAAATAACGCTTGGCCTTAAGCTAATTAGTCAACACTATCTGCTTAGGTTACATTGCTCACGAGAATCTTGAACCTTTTGGCTTCTGTAGAAAAAAGTACATTTGTACCTAGCACGCTGGCTATAGATTGCATTTATTAATTTAATTAGTTATTGACGAAGTAACTGGTCTCTGGCGTGTTGAATTCAAAAAAATTGACGAGATATCTTGTTTGTGGCAGCCATCCAGTTAAGAACAGTTTTTTCATGGTTTTATTTAATTTTCTTTCACGTACCCGATTTTAAAAAATTAAACGAAGCAAGAGCTATAAGCTTAACAATATTCCTGCCATAGTCCTATGTTTAATCTATTAAAAAAGAGAGATAAGAGAATTGAATAACAATCAGTTATTGTAGAAAGTTTCTGTTGAGATACATTCCATTAAAAGTCAACATGGTGCATATAAAGAACGTGTACGGTCAAAAGAATTGAATCATTAAAATCATTATAAAGAATACAAAACAAGTATTTGTAGTGCTTTTTTTACGCACAGATTAGGAATTTAAGTGATCGTCAGTTTAATTTAAAAAATCTAAAAAAAAATAGTTTACATTAAATAAACCATGAGCAAGGTTAATTTGAAAATGATGTTGGTAATATGGCGTTGTCCCTTTTGTAAAAAAATGAAAAATAGATCATGAGATACGTGGTAAAATAGGGTTTGTAAGATTCTGTGTGACTAAGTACAATTATCATCGGATAACGAAATGGTGTTACACCACTCAATGATCAATATCTGAAGCGTCAAAAAGCAAAAACCGATACGTCCACTTTTCAATGTTATTAGTAAACGACGTTATTCTGTTATATAACTAGTTTCATCCAAAGTTTATTTTTTACATCATATTGTTTTTTTGCTCGAGGAAAATATGCTTAAATTTATTAGAGGGTCAACCGCTGAATGCACTTAAAATAAGTGAAATAAAACTGACCCTATTTCAATTTATCAGTTTTTGTGTGGAGTTTTCGTGACACGTAGAAGAATTAAAATATTATTTTTCGTGTACTTTGGTCGGAGTTTGAAACTTATATATGTAGATACCACTAAGCTTCGTATGAAATGATCTATAATATATGTCGTGTCCTATGGTGCAGTGGTTAGTGTTTCTGGATTCCATGCTAAATCTCACGGGATCAAGTTCCAGTACAAACAGCATTTGTTCGATCAATTTATCGATTTCGGCTTGAAAGCATGGGTCTTTGTGATGTCGTAATTTTCCTCCCACTCTTCCCATCCTTTAATAACTGGGCATAGCGAGAGAGATCAGTTAATTCCGTCCTAGCCTTATCCTTCTATATCCCTTCGTAAAAGAGAGGTTGAGCGACTGATTAACAAACAGTTCTCGTAGAAAAAATCTGTTGAGATACCTCCATTAGAAGGCTATATGCTTCACATTGAGAGCGGACATTGAAAAAAAATCGAATTATTTTTTATTAAAATTTGACTATACATATGTGGATTCATCGGGTTTTGCTTTTAAGCATCTCATATTGTTTAGCTTAATTTTGATAGAATTAATAATTTTTTAATATATTTATTATGATTTAAATTTTGGGCCTTAAATCTTAAATAGCTATTTATATTTGAAAATAACTGTGTTTTTAAAGTCAAAACAGACCTAACGCAAAGGTTCGTTGATCAAATTATTTACTTTGCGAAGCGTTTGATGTATTTTTCAAGCAGGCGAAGTAACTAATTTCACGACAAAATATCATTAAAATGCTCCACTGGCGATGTTAATTCAAGAACTTTCAAAAATTTAAGGTTACCTTTTTTCCGCTAAGATTCTTGAATTTTAATTTTATCGTTTATTTTTGAGAGAAGTCTCTTCACCTGAAACGATAAGAACGCGAAGAGCCCCTTATACGAGGTGGCTTTGAGTGTATTTTACACATAGGAATTTATATGAAGACGTTGGCCGTGACAGGAAATGAAAGAATTTTATTTATACACCTCAATGCTTTAGTAAATTGTCATTTTTATCTCAACGAAATTGATATTCGTATGAATATTACAAAAAGCGATATTCTGATCGATAAACACATCCTTAAATATCGTACGCAATTATGTTTTTGCGAGAATGAAACATGAACAAATGAATGAAAGAATTGTCGAGGTTCTTTAATTTAGTATCAATATCACGGAAAGATTGTGTTACATACATTATATTGAACTTTTTCACTACGGTATTCACAAACTTGCAATTTAATAAATTTTAATATAATTGGTGGTTTAAGTAGTGCAGTAGTAAGAGCTGTTCTCTAGTCATCAGATGGCTTTAAGTTTATAATAAAAATACCTAAAGTAAGTCCCTATTTTTAATACTAAACAGATTTTTTTTCAGTATAATTAAATGTTATTTGCGATAAGTTTTCAGAATGCTTTTCTTAAAAAATTGAACGGCTGGTGAATAAAATTTTAATCCAGTCATATAAGTGAACACATATGAGTCTTTTCATAAAGTATTTAGCTTATATCCTTAAGCAAATATAAAATATCTTTATATGCGTAAGTTAAGTAATAGACAGACATATTTGTGAGACCACCACATATTTTTTTATAATAACAATACAATAATATTACAATTACCATTTGTCTTTGTATTTGTATGATATAACTAATATTTTAGAATTTCGACTGAATGTGCTAGATGGAATTTAAATTTCAAATTTGAATTGTCTGAATGCTGTAGTACTCTTCCATTAATATTGTCATATCTAGTACATTCGTGCACTTGAAAAAACCTGAAGATGGCGAAAGGCGAACCCCGGGTCATTAACGACAAGATTAGTAGAAGAGTACAGCATTCAGACAATTCAAATTTGAACAAATATTTTAATAGCTGCAATGAAAGTTTGGCAGACTCAATGGGAGAAATCTTCAAAGGGGAGGCAAACTTTTAAATTCTTTCCAAATGTTAAATGGCGAATGGAGATAACCGAAGTCCTGACTCCTAATTTCTGGACCAGCCAATTCATAACTGGCCACGATTACTTCGCTGCCAAGCTCTTCCAGCTTGGCCGGTTAGTAAATAGTCCTAAATGTAAATGCGGATATATGATTCAGGATGCTGATCACATCTTCTGGGAATGTCCAGATTTAAATAATGAACGGGAAAAATTGCTCAAGACGATACGATTATCTGTCGGATCTGTCGGCCCCGTCGGTCATGCCGACTTGGTTGCATCTAAGGCAAATTATAGGGCATTCAAAGAATTCTCCGCGTCTTTTGGAAAAAGAAATGAGTTAAATAGATAAAATCTAACATTTTCAAATGCATTTATTATTAACATTAAATTTCTGCACACTGTAGTGCATGCAACCAAGTCTTGAAGAATTTCTTCTCGGGACATTTCTGGCAAAATTTTAAACACGACTAACGTTGTTACGCTACGGAATACACCCTATATAAAGAGTATGAAGCCGTAGCGGGTGGTGGTGGGTACAACATTGAGTACCCTAGGGAATTAATATATATATGTATATATATATATATATTGTATAAAATGCGGTTTTTTAATGAATGTCGTAAAGTTGAGCAAAGTGTAATAAACAACAGGCATAAATGAAGCCCATAAGAATTAGCTTTGATATCTAAATTTATTTATATTAATTTCAAAGTAAATATATTACTAGTGATACCTAATGCAACTGACTTCAAGAATCGCATGTGTTTGTTATAGAGAACTTATCTGATTTCGGATCCGGATGGCGAATTTTCCCGGAATAGATATTGGCCGGTAACACATCGTGTATCGTAACCACATATGGTGTTGACATAGCCGATACTGGCAGACGATGCATCCGTGTGGTCTATAACATATATACTACCAAAGGTGTAGAGACGTTCAGAGTTGAGACTTAGTTACGAACCGTGGAATAATGAGGTTTTTTTAATTCTCTCTGAGATCCTTGAGGTATCTACCGAGTGCTAAATAGATATATGTATGTGCTTTTGAGCATGAAATGGATTATTACCATTATTTTATTATAAATACTTCATTGTTATTTGTAAACCTACATATGTGTATAAATGGTGTTATTTTGTTGAATATTATATATCAATTGAATAATAGTTACATATCAGCCCCTACCTCGTCTAGAAAAATTAACAGTGTCGATCGAATCTGTCTTCATTCAACGTTTACCGGTAGGACTTGTCGGTTTTAACCGAAATTTACAAAATTAGAATATTCGAAATATATAACAATCTATACTTATGGTCAAAAAATTTGTTAACAGATTTGTCAAAAAGGTGCCGCGTACGGACCTTGTACGGACCTATGCGGTCGAAGGGTTAAAAATGAATTTCTAGTTTGTAAATGAAATATGTGTAACAAATGTACTTCTCCGACACGTTAGTTAAATGCTATTCTGATAATTCATATATTTTTTAAAACCGTTTCATAGAATAGATCTTACTTTTCATTATTTAGTGTCTGAAGCGAAGACAACTTAAATGCTTAGACAACATGACTAGAATCCCATTTTTTAAGCATCATAATTGTATATTTGCGGTAATACAAAACGAAAGCGAGTTTAGCTCATTTGGTATAGCCGTTTCAGAAATACACTGTTTAAGTTTTTAAGTTAAGAAGCTAGATATATTTTTACATGTCGATATTTTGTAAAATTTCACTAAATAAATTATATATAATTTTTTATTTAGTATATTTTTATCGATGTAGTTTTTAAAAAGCTTTTCTGTGAAATCGTGTTAGCCAATCATCCCAAAATGTTTAAAAATGAAACATTTATTTCGTTTTGAAAAACAACATACATTTTAAAAGTATTTTTTGTTTTACATGACTTTGTAATGATATTTTGTACATTACCAAGCCATATTTGAGACTGATTTCTAAAAATACTTTCAAATTATATTTTTGTCTACCTAATTACATTCATGGTTCATGTTTCAACAGTTTTGAAATGAGCCAGGTTTGGAAATATCAGCCTTATATATTGATTTCTACTTACTCGATAAGAAACTAATGCAACTTTGACAGAAATGAATGTAATCTTTAGAATATAATAACTTTAAGAGACTTAAATCACTCTAAGTTACTGAAAAATTAACGTTTTAGCAATATTGAAGAATTTTAAACTAGACAAAGCACGAAAAAGCCAACAACTGCCTTGAACATTGAAGTACAATTTAATTATTGCTGAGGTGTAAGAACAGTTGAAAAGATTAATCGTCTCACGGACAGCATGACATTAAATTTCTTACATTTTATTTCGAAAATATAATACAAGCAAACAGTTACGTAGTTAGACGACCTTTTATTAGTTAAGTGTGAAATAAAATTCGGCATTGGTTATTCCTGAAGAGAGGTGGATTATCCAGCTTAATGGCTTCATTTAAGTAACAAGATTAATTAATTTTATTTTCTTTTGACTCCGTAATTTATATTTTTATCAACTCAAGTAGAAATAAAAAGTCGCGTGACAAAAAAAAAATGCTTGGTGAGGCCAACAAAGAGACAATAGCTTCGAAAAAAACTAATATTCAATGTGATATATTACGTATAAACAGCATGCGACTAGACTACACATTAACGCCAATCATTATTTTCACTAACAAAAGCAAATAGTATCCGTGATAAATATTCTTATTTATACCTTATGCATAAACAATACTATAAATGACGAAAAACTGTCTAAGTAAAAGATGTCTACAACTTTATACATTAAGAATAACTATTCGATACCATATTAAAGATGAAATATTTTCGTTAATGTGTTCACTGTCATTATTTTCAAAATGTAAAACACTTATTTGTACTAATTCCACTTGTATTTTACACGATCAGGACTGGTATCGTTTATGACAAGCTTTAAAAACTTATAAGATAATAAAATATTACAGCGCTATTCATGCAAAACAAAATAATATAATTAGGGTGAAACCAGCAATTGGTAATCGGTGAATTTACAGATAAACATACAAAATATGAATCAGAGACACTTAATTGACTATAATTAAAATGAAACGTCTACTAATTTCCTGCGTTATCCAGAAGTAGTTAAGTCGTCGTTTAGTTCTTATTTAATTTTATTCAAGCTACATTATAAATTATTTTGTAAAAATACCTAAATTATAATTACATTCGAATTTATCGTTAGTCGCCACTTTAACTTATTTATTCATTGATGAGTTTTACTTTTTTTTTATTCTTTTATAAGAGGTAATATTTTAATTATAGTCAATTTAGATAGTCGTGATTAGTTAGCGATTAAAATGTATCAATCGACCGTTAAGTTTAAATAATATAATGTATCGTTCGAAGATTCAAACAGTGCGTGAAACGGGAAAAAAAGAAAAAAATACTGTGGATAAATGTACAAAGCGACTATTTTTTACAAATTATAATTAAACTCAAGTAAATATAACGAATTTTAGATTATAAATTTAATTTCCGTTTTATAAAGTACTTATAGAATTTAAATATAATTAAAATGTAAGCTGAACTAATGAAAAAAAGAAAAGAATAAAATTTAAATCTACAATATACAAACACAAAAATCTCGTTAATAAAGTTTGTAAAAATAAAGAGGATTATTAAGTCTAACATTTTCTTCAGCCAAAAAGAATAATCTTTGAGAAGTCTGGTATTCAATTGTTGTTGTTGAAATATGTTTGAAAAATATCATATAAACATTGAAAAGGTATTTCAATAGCATATCATATTCGCAATGGCGTATAATGTCAAGTTGAATAAAAAGGCATTGTTAAAATTTATATCCGCAAATAGAAGAAATATCGTTTCTTTCAAAACCGTAGAACTATATCATGTTCAAAAATATGAAACAATATTCAAAATAGTTTAATGATTATGTTTACTTGAATAAATGTAAATAAGTGGGGTCAGAAAACGTGCGAAAAAAATATTATCAACTAACTGAGCTATTACTGTCAATTAGTAAGCATTTCAAAAAATTACCAACCGACACCAGCTACTTTAAATTTAAAATCACTCGAGAAAAACTTAAGAATAAATTTAAAAAAGATTTATCAATTTGAGTTGAAAAGATGTCGAAAATATTCATAACCTTCAGACTAAAAATTATTAATCAAAAAAAAGTCTTTGATAAGTTAATACTAACCCTAAGCCACAGATGTCAAAATAGTGATAAAGGTCGATAAAGCAATCTTTAATTATCTGGTTCGTATTTCAGGAAGTTGAAATTTCAATCTCTAGCAGTTGTTATTTATTTATGAATAAATATCATAAGTATTATAATGAATATTTAGGCAGTGGTCGTATCATTTATTTGTTGTATCTTATAATAATTGTCAGGCCTGGGTTCAAGTTGTAAAATATATTGGCTTCAGTTGTAGTGCTCAAGAGTTGGAAGCCCATTACACAAAATTTCATAAAATGATTTTTCGATTTTTGGGAAGCATGCATGTCTGTGGTGTTCAGTATTCCCTCCATCCATCTATTGACGACTAAAAACGAGGCTTAGCGAGAGCGATTAGTTGACTACTAGTTTTGTTCTCTCTCTATAGTTCTATTCCTATTTTCTTCGAAAAAAGGGCTTGAGAAACTAAGTTACAGTTAGTTGTTGTAGAAAATATCTGTAGAAAGAGTCCACGTGCCCTACATTGGGAGCTGACATATTTATATGTATCTATATTTTCGAAAAAGTCATATTTCTTAAAAAACATTTTTCTCAAATACTTTTTGGGCTTCTCTAAACATAATTCAGATATTGTGCAGTTACATGTGTATGTGTGCAATTAGAATTTAAAAGTTTATCTATGAGTTGTGTTTTTTCGAGAAGTATATTGTAATATTTCATAATTTTTTACTATCTGAATGGTATTTATTGAATTGAAAAGATTCAACCAAAGCGATAAATGTACAGCGATCTATCACGAAAGGAGTGAAACGCATAAATCATCCCTTTTCATATGAAAATGTTGTCATGCCTGGTTGCCGTACTTTTTATTACGTACAATCAGTTCCGTTGAAAACCGTTAAGCCACAAAAACTCACTTTCTGTGCTTCGTTGAAATGTTTTGTGAGCTATTTTAGGAATGAAAGCGCCCTTGCTCAAATGTATGTTTTTAAGTTCAGTGAATCACAAACAATAAAAACGTGTTTTATATTAATAAAAAAATTCAATATTTTACATTATTTGGTGTAACGTATTTCATATAAAATATTTTATCTGTAACAGAATTATATTACAATATTGCTAGATTGGACCAAATAAATAATAATACAACTGAAAGAAAAAGGTTCAAGTAATATAACTTAGCCTATTTGTTTCTAGCTAGCTAACAAACTTGTCGGTGTATGTTGAGACTAGCTATCTGAGAAAATGAAAGTTGAGTAATTTATTGTGCTTTGTATAGAACAATCTTTATTATTTGATAGTCATTATTTTTCAAAACTTTTTTAGTATATTGACTACATTTACTAATAACGATAGAAAAAAGTTACACTGCGTATGTATGTAAGTAGTCGTCGAAATATATTAAAACATGAATGATAGTTTATGAGTGTGTTTTTTGTTTTATACAAATTGCAAAATATATCAACTTTGTAAACATCAACAAACTTTGTACATATCTTTGTAAACTGAGTTTTATGAAAAAGTTAGTTTTATAAAATATGTTAGTAGTAAAATTCATTTGAATCTTTTGAATTCGAATATATATAAATGAAGTCATACGGAACAAAATATTAACAAAGAATTTTCCTAGAGAAAGATTATCTATAAAAGACTATGATTTATATGATATTTTGTGTTTACATAACAAAAAAACTGTGAAATATAACAAATATAGTAAACATCTATATATTAATAGTCGATAATGTCCGTCCGTCCGTAAATTGTCCCCGATTTTCCCTCCCCCTCCTCCGCCCCAACCCCGCTGTCAACCATTTTTTTATTCATACTTTTTTCGTTTGTATATGGTCGCGATTTCGCCTTTTCGATGACGTCAAGAAAGACGGTCCTCTTCCCCCCCCCCCACCCCATCCTGCCCCGCTGTCACCATTAATTAATACACTGTTATTTGACGAAACGAATCAATGGCTGAAAATTTGTATTCTCATACAAAAAAGCGCTGCGGCCGTGGTTCGAACCATCGCTTCTGGATTATGAGTTGAAATCATTACCGCTCGGGCAAACGAACAACTGTCAGCATCGATCTGATTTAATTATATATATTAAGCACACATTTAAATTATTCTATAAATTCCAAAATTAGCATACTTCACATGCATACATAAACAGTTGAATTATCAAATGGCTGAAAATTTGGATTCTCATACAAAAAAGCGCCGCGACCGTCGATCGATCCCATAATTATGAATTATCAGCCGAGCTCTTTGTCAACTGAGCTAACGTCACAATTATCAGAAACGATGAAAATATATAATATATATTAAATTTCGTTTGAAAATGGAACCTTTCGTTTTTTATTTAAAAAACAGCATGCATATTATATGTTTTATTTTACGAGCTTTTCTCAATTCTACTGTACCCTGGAGGTAAGGCGCTCGGCTGGAAATCTGTAGGAACTTGGTTCGAATCTAGCCTAGAGCGCTTTTTTTTGGGTTTATAACATTATTTTTTTTTGAAAACTTTTTTTTTAAATCACAGTACATCTTGATCGTATGAAAATAAATGCTACCAAAATAACAAAATCCGATTGACTAGCGAAATATGTTTTTCAAAAAATAAATATAAGACGCAATTATTTCAAGATTTGTTTTTAATCTAGGTACATACGTGGTATAGTTAGTTGTTGGCGAAAGCATAATTTCAGTATGTGTAATAAAATAACTTCAGTAAAAATCATTATATATATTTTAAAAAACAAGTTCTGTTTGGAGAATCAGTCAACATTTTGATAATTTTGTTTTGATAAAATGTGCAATTAATTTATACCATTTTGCATGTGAAAAATGATTATTAGCAAACTTAAACATTATTTCAAAAATTAAGTATTTTACAATTTAAAACTGCAGGGCTGTCGATATATGCGCCGAGGTCGATTTATGCTACTATGAAAAATGATTGTTAGCAAACTTGAACATTATTCCAAAGATTTAATATTTTACGAAATTTCTGTCACTACGAAAAAAAATGTTAGCAAACTTAAACATTATTCCAAAAATTAGGTAATTTACGAGGTATATTTCTGCTAATAGGAAAAATAATTGTTAGCAAACTCAATATTATTCCAAAAATTAAATAATTTACAATTTAAATACAACAGGGCATGCTATCGATATATGCCCCGAGATATATTTATTTTATTTTTAGAATTTCTGGCTTATTCAATAAATAGGTTTGTAATTTTCTGACTTCTTAAAAATGCAACAAAAATCCCCCCATTGAGGTCAACGGGCTTACAGCTAGTTTGTCATTAATTGTGTTAGGAAGTGTGAATTTTCTTAATCAGAGTTGTTTAAAATCAGAAAAGTGCATAATACCAGTTCAATGAATAGTGCTTTTTTGTAACTGTGAATAGTGAAATCGTTTTGGCGGCAATTTGAAATTCTTCAAAAACTATTAAAAGACTATTGTATTTTTTTTGATCAATCGTTGACGTTGCAATAAACTATTTTTTCTAATTGATCAATTATTTTAATTTTGATGCAATAAATGCTTTCAGTTGTGCCCAATCATTTTAACGATTTACAGGTTTTTTGTTTACCGAAAAAGTACAATGCTAAGTTATTTGTTTAATAATGAGTTAAGAAGTATTTAAGAGAAAAAAATGTGCTATTCAACATGTCTTTAACAATCTTAAAAGTGAAGTAACCTCATCTAATACACGTTGCAATAGAGTAATAATATCTGTAAAATAAAAATATGCAATCCACCAATGTACTTACTAAAGACGTGATTTTATTTAAAATAAAAGTCCAAGACAGAAGTTTTACCATTTTAATAGTTGGCTCACTTCACCTCTCGGGGGCTCATATATCGTAAAAAAGTAGTGCTATATTTTTCAAGGCTGGACGTTTGCTTGCAGGGAGTGCTTTATACATCTGTTTTCGCTCTTCTTCGACTGATGAGATTTCGTGTCTCTATAAGACAGCGCATAGTATTCATTATAACTTCTTTGAGAGTTGCGTAAACGATATTATATAATAAATAAAAAGAAAACATAATAAACATGTTACGAATATGGAAAAATAAGAAAAATAATTTGTAAAAGGTAATTGCGTTCACGTGTGCTATACATTATTCTTCATAATTTATAAAGACAGAGTCTGAAAACCTTTGAAAAACGGTCATTATAAGGTGCCCAATGTTTGTATTTTATACTGAAAATAACGTTTTACTGAATGCGTCAATCATCCTTTTAGTGGAAGCTCAGAAAATCTGGAGCACTAATGTCTCGAGTAGTTTTGTGTTTATCGGTCCAGATATTATTCTATTCTTTAGTATTTTATTATGTTGTAAGAAAAGATTTCTCGCTATTATTATGTGTCAAATTCTATCGCTAAGTCGTAAATTGAAAAGCGGTCAATATAAATGCTTTTTTGATAATATAGGTTGTCTGTAATTTTAAGTACATACCAATATAACCGAAAAAGGCGTTTTTGCAATGTTTAGATAAACTGGGAGGAGGTAAATTACACTTTTTTAAAATGTTGTTATTCGTTGTGTTCCAAACCAAAAACATTAGGATGTAAATTAATACGAAACAAAATATGAAATCGTACCATTAAAGCCCTATAGATTTCGTTATTGGCTAAACATTTTACCGTGTTCATAATTAGATTTCCGGTAAATTCGGATGTAATAAATATGAGATGTGCTATAATGCTGCTTCGGGGAATACCAGGTACATAGTTTATCTTTATTAGTTTTATTGTGGGCTGCTTGCTGCATAGTATTGAGGTATTTGATTTACATATGAATAGTATTATATTAGTGGCTTTTTGATCTGCTGTGGTCGAATTTAAATATTTTCTGTTCGTTTTACATACATGTTAGTTAAGTTAAAGAATATATTAAATAAGGCTGAAATGCAATATGTTTGACATTAAAACCTCTCAATCAATCAAAACACTCTTAATGTAAATGCATATTTTGTAAATAAGTTTCCACTATTTAATACTTTATAGTTTTTAGCTCTTATTAACTTTAAACATCTCAATAAATTAAATATTCTCTGCAGTCGTTACAACAAAGGCAGCCCTTGGGTATCCTAAAATTAGCGGTGACAAAACGAAATGCGTAAAATAATCATCTGATAAAACATAACACGGCAATGTAACGTGTCAACGTTATCTCCATAAAAGGCAGGAAATGGTGAGCTGTAGAAAAATTGTCGCATTCTAGAAATTTGACCTCAGAGATATATTCTTAACAAAATTGTCGGAATGGAAAGAAAAGGGTGTTTGTATATGGCCCTCTCACTCTTAGAAATGTCCTATTCCAATTTTGGAAAAGTGTACAGGCTACAAACTGGACATTTGAGTAAAATTAGAGAGCATAAATCGACCTTGCCGGGATCACCCTCGTAACAAGAAATTCCAGTTGATAGTGCTTCCACATACAGAAATAGTTTGTTTTTGACCTGTTAGTGGAAAGATTAAATGTAATCGAAAAGGAATTATTTGTACAGAAAGAATTTTTAAGCAATACGTTTGTTTATAATACGTAAAATTTTCTACATTGAAAATGGTTGGAAAAAATCAACGTCGAATATTTTTCTGTCCAGTCATAACAAACATAAGTTTTTAAGATATTTCAAAAATAATAACTATTATCAATGCTTTCGAGAAAATTTAGTATGCAATACAATTTCATTTTCAAATCTATTATTTAAAGAACAATTTCATTTCGTGGTGCTTATTTTTGTATTTGGTTTTATTAGTTAAATTTTTTATTATATCAGCGAATACGTATGAACAATTTATCTGATTTTTATAAAACAACGAAAATAAATTTATTTCTATAAGAGGTTAATAATAGGTTTTTTTTTATATGTTCAAAAAGTTTTGTGTGCTTTGTGCGGTTAGTAGATAAATTATAGCTTCACACGCAAATTCCTCATAGGACATGTTGTACATTGGAAACTAATTATTTGGTCACTTGTATGAAAATATTTAAATGATCAGTAACTTTGTAATTCCATCAAGTAATGAAAAAACACAGGCTGTGAAAATAAATGCATAATATTTGTAAAAAATTCTGATAATTATAAATAATTTATTGCGAGATCCTACAGGAGATCCTAAAAATTTTACAGGAGAAGGTTTTTTTTAAATTGCTCTCGTACTAAGTCCGATAAAGGAACTCAAATGCGGTCAGTAAAGAGTAATAAATGGTCAATGTCTATCCTAAGATTATACTGAATACTTTCAGTTCTTTCGATCAGCGTTTCTCAATCGGAGTTCATGTGGAACAAACAAAACGCTAAAATGCGCAGGCCTTAAAAATATCAGGCGAATGAGATAACGTTCTAAACATTTTTTCAATGAAGAAATATTGAACAATGATCGGTTTAAAACGCAATTCACCTAATTGTGTCGCTTATCATCTTTTGCCAATGGTTCAATAAATTATAATAAAATACCTATTGATCATTTTTTTATTGTATATAACTTCTTTTATTAACGGATATAAATATTGAATTAAATATATAGGTACATACTTAATAAATTAAATTATTTTTAAGATAGTTTTTCATAAAAAAGACATTCGTACACAATAGAATGTTGTATTTTTAACTACACAGGTAGCTTACCTACATATGTAAAAAATAAATAAATATAATTAACTGAATATAAGGTCATACGTTCGTAGACAAAGTTTTTATTTCTGTTATAGAAAGAAAGAACCATTTTTGGTGGCATTAATTAATTAGACGGGAGTTTGTCAAATTGCGTTCCCTTATTCTAGAATCTAGAAGTAGACATAAGATAGGTGGGTATGTAGGATATAGATTGGTCGTACGGCTTAACTATTTTGTTCTGAGAAACTAGTTTCACAACGGTGGACATGACAAATGATGTATTTTTAGGTTAAGTATTATTGTGACTGCTAGTCTTTATAATATATTAGCCAATTCTGTATACGAAAGGAGTGTCGAGAAATTTGTAAATGGGTGAGACTTCTTTACATGCACTCACTATTAACTCATTGTGATTTAATTTAACAAAAAAAAAGTATTTCATGAAATTAATAGTAACAAGAACACTTTTGCTACCAGAAATTTTCGCCCACCAGTATCAGTGAACATATATTTTCTTCGAATAACCGTGTTTTGTTATAATTAATTCCGTTATTATTTGGTGGATAGACTAAATATTGAATAAATTTTGATTCGTATATTTTGCTTATCTAAATAAATTAACAAAGAAAAATCACTTATCTTAAGCAGAATAAAACTAAATAATGTACATTTTAAAATACCCAAGTGACTTAGTTATTAGAATTTAACATTTTATCGTAGGAATAAAGAAAAATAAAAATCCTATTTTAACATTATTTCAAAACTTTTATCAACGTATTTATGTGAACATTATTCTTGTTGTGATTTACAATAACTTATTACAAACAAGATAAGCAGGGCTTATCGAGCGGTAAATTGAAAAAGTTTTATGACAATGCGATATTTATATTTTGTATTTGAGTAATTGATTAACTTTGAAAGAATAAATTAAAAAAATATTGTCATTTTTAAACAACGATATTGACTGATGATATGACATGATTTTTTTATTATTATTTTGTCATTGTTATGACCCTTAACGTGGATTTATATAACATACACAAAATTAGCCTTTTTGTGTTTTCTAAGTAACTGGACTTTTAAATTGAAGGATAATGTTATTTTTAAAATATATATGTTTTATTGTACTTTTCCGTGATAAAAAAGCGTCTTCTGATAATTTTTAATATTATTTTTTTTAATTGAAATAATCTGTATATGGACACTTGTTTATAAGAAAAAAATATTCAACTGGTATATACTTATGTACATTCCGAATTCATTTTGTATTTTTTGATTTTCTATTTTAAGTAATCTGTAAGTCATTGTTTTCATCAACAAATTTAATTCAACGTTGCTTGATAATTTAGAGCGTCGTTAGCAGATGCCCCTTTTAATTAAGTGTTTATGATTAAGCGCATCAGAGTTATCACATCTTAAATACATATTTTATTTGGTTTCATAATGAAACGCTATGTGAGCGGTCATAAAAAGAAAAGACCAATAATGACACCAGCAAATATTAAATTTACCGCTTCAATTATCATAAAATTTCACAGAAAGGACGCTTTAAAAAAACAGCGCAAATTTTTGGATACAGGTGTGCAAAAGCCAAGCAATCAACTAAAAGGCAAAAAGGTTAAACTGATGCACACCAATAATATCTCAAAACAGTGAGGATTAATAATTAATTCACATTACTGGCTAACTTGCCGTAAAGATACGACAAGTACTCTTACAGAATTTTTTTATTTATTAAATAATTACATAAAGAAATAGAATAAGACGAGTTTCCAAGCGGAAAAGTATTAAGTAGTTTGTTAAGTTATATAAGAAGATAATGTTTTGTTCATTTTCGATACCTGTTATAATTTATAATATTTTGAGCTTTTTTGGAACGCTTATCGTAACTTAATGCTTTAATCTACTGTAAAGTTAAAGTTCAAACTGCCAAAACACAGTGAGAATAGTTAATTCAAGAATTTATTATATAAAACAAAGTGGGGTTAGTTACACCACGTATATCTCGAGAATTACTGCAAGGATTTCAATGATATTTGATTTATAAAATTCTTATTTACCTAGAATAGCAGAATAAGCATTAAAACATCGAAAAAATATCACGGAAAAGAAATTATAAAGAAAATAAATATCTTCATACAGAATAAAATTTTCAAATGACGAATAGCTTCATCAAACGATAAAATGTCGTAAGCTGGTTTCAGAAAAATCCACCAGATCGCACTGTTTTCTATATTTGTTTGTTTTTGCTTCTTTTGCGTACTACTGACTTATAAAAAAATTTAAATTTAGAATATGGATTAGAATAAAAGAAATCGATGATATGAAATGAAAACGAAAGAAAATCGGATAATATTGAAGTAAGGCTATATTCATAATTAGGTATGATAAATTTTTGACAACAATATTTTGCACGAACGTTGCTTTACTCTGAGATGACACGTTATTACACTTGGAACGCTATATCGAAAAAAATTAACGTCAAAAGCAAGGCGATGCGGTTCCTGATCACCCGAATGCTCTTGGTCGCATTTACACAGTTCATCCGAAAAATGACGAATGTTTCTACTTGCATGTCAAGAGCTCAATTTGCTTGAAAATTATACTTATTGGGACATGCCAATCACTGAAGAAATTGTTTCTGAATCTCCATGTCAGATACGCACATTATTTTCTATCATTATTTTGACATGCTTCACATCGAATCCATGTGAGTTGTGGAACAAGTTCAAGGATGACATGTCGGAAGTCATTTTACATCGAATTCGTGTCAGTTCAAGGAATCCCGATCTC
This sequence comes from Himalopsyche anomala, assembly GCA_031772345.1. NCBI lineage: Eukaryota > Metazoa > Arthropoda > Insecta > Trichoptera > Rhyacophilidae > Himalopsyche > Himalopsyche anomala. The sequence continues at coordinate 18,704,708 of CM062824.1, forward strand.
GAGGTGAATGAAGAGATAAATAACCAGGCTTTGATTTAGATCGAAGACATGTGTTACCTCATGTGAGGCATTTTGTTAATCAAGTTAGGAATGCCAACTTTAAACTAAATCGAAACTAGATCTTCAATATCCATTTAAAAAAAAACTTTTAGGAATTTATGTCTCATGTTCATCACCGTCGCTAAAATATATACTGAAATGTGAAAAGACGAATGAAAGTAGATAAAATCAGAAGGTGTGTAAAAAAAAAATCAGTATACTTTTCATGTATATTATATTGTTATAGAATACTATCAAATCATTATTTTATTTTTGATCCCTATATACAGTCAATCCTGTTTTTATGCGATTTCGAAGTAATGCGGTTTTTTAGAAATGCATTTTTTTAAATGTACCATATTTTACGATATATAAAAATGTTAAATATTACATCGAGAGCATATATTGTTGTATTTTGGATAGAATAGAGAGAATTATAAACACAACCGACATTTGAAAAAAAAATACGATTTCGGACTGTTTAAATCATGTTGCATCTGCCATCGCTGAATTAAGTCCACCTAATTAGGTGTGTTACAGTCGATGAAACCATTGAAGCATCGGTAATATCAGCTGAAATGATTACTTTAGCACCTGAACTTGGCAAAGAAAGGTTTGATACCTTTAGCGAAAATTATATCGACGAATTACTTACAGATAAAGCTATAAGTGACGAAGATGTTCATAATTTAAATTTAATTATTGACAAAAAACCAGAAAACAATGACGAACTGAAAGAAATTCCAGTTTCTTCACTGCGAAAATAATTGAAGAAGGTATCCAACTTTTCAGTAAATTAGAAGATCATTTCTTTCTAAATGATTCAAATTCTGATCGCGCATTCAAGTTTCAACGATAACTTTAGAATATATTATATATATGGGTATAACAAACTGCATAAACAATTAATTATCGAAAAAGAAAATCTGAACAAACTCTGATCACTAATTTTATTGTTAGAAAACAACCATAGTTTTATGAAATTGATGCGCATACTATTTCTTCTGAAAAAGAGTGATTTAGAACCACATGCTTTAAAACACACATAGAATTGTCATACAGTGACTATTTTTTAATATTTTTACGCCGTGGTTTTCCCCTAATTTTCTTATACTTTGCGATTTAGTGTATATTTTAACTCGCTGTTTCAAAGTTATGCGGATTTTAAAATTTAAGTAACGCACCCTACTATTTCTATGGAAGTCAAGTTTTTTTTATGCGATTTTTTTTTGCGATATTTCGTGGAACACATCTACCGCATAAAAACAGGATTGACTGTATAGTTGTTTGTATGTGTGGAACATTAAACAAAAATATATATTTTTTTCTAATGAAAGATAATCTCATAAATATAATATTGAAGATTTGGAAAATGTTGCGTTCTTTGTTATAATGAGAATTTATGTCATTTCGTAATATAAAAAATATGAAAATTTAGAATGAACTTTCGTAAAATTATAAAAAAGTATTATTTGAATAATTTGAAAATTATGTTGGTGACAAGCATTGAGAACAAATTTATCCTAGACCAACACATTTCTTAGCAACAGTCTTTGTTTAGTCGTTTGTCAACATTGTGAAGATGTAATTTTATTATTTAAAATACAGTGAAATAAAGAGGTATTAGCTATGCCAAGTACTTCTAAACCAATCAGTAAGAGTGCTCGGAATGGTTTTCTAAGAGTCTTTCAGTTCTGTGAACATGAAAATCTGAAAAACAACCAATAATTCCCTTCGGGTCGACATTTCGAATCATTTCGAACTGTCAATGGCGTCGTATGCCTAACATTTCGTGCCGCATGTCAATAGCTCAATTTGCTTGAAAACTAAACTCATTGGGACATGACAATCGCTGAAGCAATTGTTTCTGCGTCTCCAAGTCAGATACGCACATTATTTGCTATCATTTTTTTGACATGCTTCCCATCGAATCCACGTGAATTGTGGAAAAATGTACAAGGATGACATGTCCGAAGACACTTTACACCGAATTCGCGTCAGTTCAGGGAATCCCGATCTCGAGGTGAATGAGGAGATACATAACCAGGCGTTGCTTTTGATCGAAGATATGTGTTACCTCATGCGCTGCATGATGCGTCGCCAGATCGAGGAATGAACGACGCTTTCAATCGAGAATCGGAACGTAAACGTGAATATGATCGAGATGCATTGAACCAATCACTTCGAACGAATGTACCACTGTTGAACCCCCAACAGAAAGTGTACGATACTTTAATGAAGGCAATTGATGAGGGAAATGGTGGCTTATTTTTCCTCCGCATTGGAAGCACTCAACCGAACTATGAAAGATCAGCGCAATGACTCAAAATGTTTTGGAGGCGCAATGATTCTACTATCTGGCGATTTTCGCCAAACACTACCAGTTATTCCAAGATCGACCGCTGCCGATGAAATAAACGCTTGACTTAAAACATCGACTCTGTGGCGCTATGTTAAGAAACTTCAGCTAACGACAAACATGCGAGTTGCATTTCTAAACGACCATCTGCCGCAGATTTCTCCAAGCATTTGCTGACTATCTGTAACGGCCGTGTTCCTGTCGACGAATCGAATGGATTGATTTCGTTTTTGCCGAATTTTTGAAATTTCGTCTCATCGAAGGACAATCAACAAAGTGTTCCTGAATATCATTGCTAATCACAAACATCATAATTGGTTGAGTGAACGAGCAATTCTTGCAGCAAATAACAAAGATGTGGATCATTTCAACTTCACAATTCAAAATCAAATCGTTGGTCCACTGCATTCCTTTAAATCTATCGACTGTGCCACGTGAATAACATCATTTCAATGTAATTAAAATACTTTTCATTTTTAATTTTGCACATTTATTGAACTTAATTCATTTTGAGTATTCATTCAAACTGAATTTAACTCATCCAATAAATTAACACAACATTTATTGATTCTGAGGCGGTACGAAGTTCGTCGGGCCAGCTAGTTTATTATAAATAATACGTTTACGAGTCACGATGTATTAATTTTGACTTTCTTATTATAATTGAACATATTCTCAAAAAAATATGAAGTAACAAAATATAAAAATATTAACATTAAATTTAATGATACAGATAAATCTGAGATGTTTTTTTCTTTAGAAAAGAAAAATATAACGTTAAGAAGTACTTTAATAGAAATTATTTATCGGACAGTATATTAATTAAAGTAAAACATATTGGATATTTGATTCTTAAATTCTATACACCAAAACCAAAAATGTGGTTTGGCTATTTAGAATAATGAATGTAAAAGCGTCAACGACACGTGTTCAACCAAATGATTTTGATGAGTATGCCAAGACGAAAATTTAAGAAGAGTAATAAAAAACACGACATACTTTACTTATTAATAAATACATATAATATGATTTTTATCAGTTGAAAATGACAAAAAGTTTCATCTTTACTTTATACAGAAGCCGAATGATTTTTTTCTTCAATATTATATATGCAAACATAATGTTTTCAACTCTCGTCTTCGAGGTAATATTTTATTTCTGAGATTTAAAGCAAGAAGCAGTATCCTGCAATGCGGATGCCGGATATGAACTCAGAACAGGAACCGGTCTTAACCTGAAGCGGTATCGCGTTCCTGTTTTCTATAAGGCCTACCGCAAAGTACACACACGAAAAACGAACCCCTACAAGCCAGGGAGGCCGTATTTCAAGTTATAAAAGTATTCGCCGCGGCAAATTTGGAGCAATGTTATTTTTTTATAGATGACAATAAAAACGAAACTTTCATGTTATCCATTCGCGTTTCATATGCTGTCTTTGAATACTTTATTGTGCGGGATTAAGTATTTTTTGTTTACATTGTCGGTAGCAGAAAAAGTCCGAGTGAGAAAGGTAACTTTACCTCGCAGTTGAACGTAAAGTATGGAAAATGGCTGAAGTTTTTTCATTATTTATTTTAAATCCAAAATTATGGAAGCTACAGCTTTTAAGACATCGGCAAGAAGATGCTTTCTTCTGTTATCCATTTTGATGGTTTACTTAAGAAAACAAATATATATCTCCTCCTCTCAAGAAAGGGTAAAATATCTAATACTTAAGTTCGTTTTACTTTTTTAAAATACAGTTTCTATTTTTTCTTAAGTCGTATATTTCGCGATAAACGCAAATAACACTTTGAGTTTCTATAATTTTTTCAATAAACGTATTTTAGCAGCCAAAAATTTAAATATCGATATGTAATATTTTAGTAAGATTAAATTATAAAAGTCTTTTTTTCTATATTAAACACATATTATTCATAAAAAAGCGACTTACTAATTATTTAAGAAACCATCTTTTACGATTACGTGTATAATATTATATCTAATATAAATGATTAAGTTGACTTATATTATCAGCTTAAATGTAAAGAATGGTTGGTTTTATGTGATATTTTTCCCAAAAAAAAAATGGTCATAAAGAAAAAAATATATATGTATTTTTGCTAAAACTTTTTGTTTTAAAAATATCATAAATCTATAAGCACTGTTTTTCAAGTAAAATGGTTTGTATTGATTTTTTTTTGAAAAACAAGTATTCTTTTTTTTCTTAATAAAAAACAAACGGAACTCTAAATGTTTTTAGTAAGATTAAAGGCTTTGTTTCACTGTAAATAGCACTCTATTGGATTGCGTTCAATCACGTTTTGTTTCAAGCTAGAATCTTGCAGAGATACTTCATTTGACACACAATCAGTCAAAACTAGCGGAAATCCCGTAAAGGTAGTTGCATACGAATATACGGAAGGAGAGATCGTATTCATCAATAGTTCGCTCACTTTTAGTCTAATCAACGTGTGAATACACAGTAGCGTACCAAAGAGGGTCTTCAAAGAATACGTTTATTTAAACTTTGACAAATTTTCGGTTTACGAATGGGTAACTTGATAACATAATGCAAAATCACAAGATTCTGATTTAAATCCTGATTTTTATTTGAGTATAATATTTGAATATTTTAATTTACTTATATTTGAATTCGATGTATGAATTGGAATTTACTCTGTAGAACTCCACTATAATAAGTTAAATAAATGTTTGTAGAACTAAAATACTTGGGATATTTTTTCATCTTATTTTATTTGTATTACTAAAATTACCATTTTTACAAACGGAATTTTTACAAGGCAGTCTATTCCTAAGATTTTTTTTTGTGTTTACATATGAATATGTTAAAAAATAGCATTGTAAAATAAATTGTTTGACAGAAATATGTACATACATACTGAAATGTTTTTTTTTATCTTATTTATATAAATTAGCAATGTCTTATATATTTATTTTGATCCAAGTGTAGAGACTTAAATGCGATAACTAATTTTCATAATTTATCAAGGCAACATCATGTTGGAATTTTATTCGTAGCATAATATTGAAACAGATAACTTAGTGTGACAATTGTTTCGCAGGGTAAGCCAACCTGTAGGTTAATAAAATTATCAATTGTAATTCGATATTTGCTGTTTTATAAAAAATAACAACTGTGTTTTGCTATATAACTATTATATAGTTAAAATATAGCAGAAGTTGTTGTTGTATACTTATATGTTGTTATACTACTGATAATATAACTGTGTACATTTTAAAACTTGACCGAACGAATTATTATTCAAAATATATTTACATATTTTTTATGTTCATAAAGTAGTAAAAATGGGGTAAAAATGTATTAAAATAATTGTATAAATATTTTGGGACGCTACTGATGTTTCGACACAAACACTCTCTTTTGGGGACAACTTACCAATTGACTTATACAATTCAATTAAGTTTGTAATTTTGTCTGCTCCTAAGTGTCGTGTTATTTGTTCATTCCACTCAGTAAGCTATGCCAGTACAATGTCGCAACTTTTCTCTTCATGGTGGCATTTTGTATTGGTATTTTGACAATATGTTTTTAGATTAAGTAAAAACATTTTTTCAATAAATTCTATTAAAACGTTTCAAAACATGATATTTATTTTTTTACGATGAAGTTATAACATATCTTTACAATGTTTCTGATTTATATTTTCACATAAAACACCGTCTTTTTAAAATGTTAGTATTTTTGATTCTATTTCTCAAAATATAGAATTATAAGTAGTTTTCGTAATAATCAACATTTTCTGTTCCGCTCAAAAAAAAATATTGGACCCAATTAATTATACAATTTAAAGATATTGCTAAAACAGTAAAACGACTGATTTGACTGCCAATTAAATCATTTTCAATGAAATATTTGATATAATATACTTTTTGTTTCTTTAGAAAATATTTTACTTCTATTCACAATTATTGAAGAACAATGGATGTTTATTTTTAAATAGTCTATATCAGGGTTTCTCAACGGTGGGCCATGTGGCCCCCCAGGGAGCCACAGCGTGTTCTAAAGGGGCCACAGAGATTTATTTTTGTTTTGGGAAGCCACAAAACAGTTTAGAGGGGGGGCATAAGTATTGATAAAACTATACAAAGCATAGTGGCGGACGTCTCGCAGCTATTTTTTGTAAATCGGTAAATAAAATAAATCACTGGCATTCTAGATTTGAAAATCTCGGAAGATCTATAAAAAAGGTGGGTTTTTTAAATTATAATTTTCATGGACAGACAAAACAATGGTACGGGGGCCACAGAAAAATAAAGACACTCAAAAGGGGCCACGCTTCCAAAAAGGTTGATAAACACTGGTCTAGATATTTAATAAAAATATGAACTACGTACACTTTGAATATTTTAAGTGAAAATTAAGCAAATTGGATGTTATAAAAAAAGATCGAATGATAAAGTACTGAAAAATAAGCAATATATATTCAACAAATGGTTAGATACGCTGTCAAGAATATGATTATCAAAAAATAGTCAAAGAAAATAGCGTTCGATAAAAAGTGTATACGGTTTATTTTAAAGAATAAATAAGAAAAATAAGTATAGAATCGTACCACGTGGCTTATCAAAATTCACGGTATCAATATTATATATTCAAATTACTGTACTTCTTTCGATAACGGCGGAATCTTTTGATATGAAGAATATATTTTTGGAATTAATAAGTTGATCAACAATATACATAGCCCACAAAAATATTTTCATATTATTCGATATCAATAATATAAAATAATATGATCTTCAGCAGAAATTTGATATTGTATCTCTGGAAGATATTTTTTGTTTGTTTTATCATTTATTCATATCTACCACATGTATCGGATAATAATCGCATTTGATATAATCAGTCAAGCAAGATAGATACGCTAATGCTCAATAAGTTAATATAAGATTGTTGTTATTGTAAACAGTATTTTAAGCCAGAAAAATATAAAAACCTTTTTTATTATCTACGTTTATAAATTTTGGTATACATATTGAAAACTTTGTTTGCGGAAAATCAATTAGCCACAGTGTTTTACAGTGCTTAAGATATTATCGCGATAGTTAGATAGTTAAAAACCACGTTAATCACAGTCGCCATTCATTAGTCAATTGCTAACGTTTTTGTGAAAGTAATTATGATCAATTAAAAAGAATTAATCTAGCAAAGATTTTTTTATTAAAAAAAGATCATGGCTTAAAGATAGCAAACTAATTAAATTGAATGATTATCATAGCACACATACACATGTTTTACTACTGCATGGCTAGTTATTAGCCAGCCACTCTCTCAACTCCTCGTTTTTAGGATCAGATAATAAACTAAAGATATTTATCTTGTTGAATCAAAATTCATTCAAAGTACTAAGCCCATGAGCATTGCAACCGGAAACGACTTTAATCAGTCGGTTAGAATACTTTCGATGGTTTCGGCAGTAACTTTGTGGAAGTTCATTTTAATATAAAATTTAAAATAATTTTGATTATTCCACGTATTGTGTGACTAATTGTGACAAGTGTTTTGCCTCTTTCAGAGGCATCATTATTTGTTTTCTTTATTTCGATTATATGACCCCCCTCCTTGCTTCCCCAAAAAGGAAAAAAACCCAAACTCCATTTTGTAATTTCATAATTTAAATGTTAGAATCAATCTTGCTTCATTACTTAAGCAAATTTTCCGATGGTAAGTCTGAGGATGCCTCTGAAAGAAGCGAAGCACGTGTCACAGTTAGTCGCACAATGCGTGGAATAATCAAAGTTATCTTAAATTTTATATTACTCGGTTAGAAGCCTAGGCGTAATATATATTTTAATAAATTTCCACTCCCAGTGTGGCCTCCTAATGGCGGTATCTCTAGAAAACTTTTTCTACGAGAAATGTTTGTTACTTAGTCGCTCAACCTCTCTTTTTTCAAAGAGGGTAGTAGGGATAGAAGGATAAGGGTAGAATAGGATTAGTCGATAACTAATCGCTCTCGCCACGTGCAGTTATTGAAGGATAAGAAGAATGGCAGGGAATTTTTAGATATCACAAACACTTTAAACAGAAATCGATAAATCGTTCGAAAAAATTCCGGTCGTACTGGGGCTCGAACATATAAGATCCGGCACGGAAACCAACAACGCTAACCGTTGCGCCATAGACTATCGAGTCTAATAAGTAAGCGTAATATTTACGATATAATATTCATTTACATGCATATATAATACATGAGCAATATATAAATACATATCATATATTTGGAAATAAAATATAAACTCCTATGATATAAAATAAATAAGCTTTTATAACATTTTCAGCATCGAGGATTCGTTACGAGATAACAAGTGGAAATATAGGAGATGCATTTGGAGTGAAGAATGCTTCAGGAGCCATATTCGTAGCAGGTCCCATCGACTATGAAACCCGCAAGAAGGTATGGTTACTTTTTTAATTTTTTCATATTATACAGTTTAATGGTTGCATATTTGATGCAAATATAAATGTTGCGCAGAGATTCTTTAAATTTTCACGTAAAAGTCTGCGTTACTTAAGCTTTATTGCATTTTATATAACATAATAAAATGTTTTATCTCTCTCTTTTAAAACCTGACGAATAACAAAATAAAAATGTTTGCTTTTGAATATTTTATATAATGTTTACTGGCGAGTGCAGCCAGGCTAGATTTTTTTGGATATCAAATTTATGGAGCTTCAAGTACCAGGACGCACCAAGGTTCTTCCAGTCTCCTTCATCGATAAAGATTTTGAAAAATTGTAAATTGCATCCCCTTACCGTCGTTTGCAGACGGAAGGGCGCGATCACTACAGAGATAAGAAGTTCACGGGAACTCCATATGCATTATTTTGCAAATCACATTCCATATGCTTCTTCCATACTATATCCGTACATGTACACACACATGCGCATAAATACATACACACATACAGCATACAAATTGTTTTTAAACAAAGAGAGTCATTTTCGTGATGCTAACTAATTTCGTTCTAAAATTGACAATTTTAGACGACATAAGATCTATGGAGGGTCGTCGAGCAGGAATGCTCTGGGTCTAAAACGATTCTCAAGCAGCAGGCTAGATATATTACACATTTAATCTAAGACTCAAAAGCTATCTTTATCCAATTTCATATTATTTTCAAATTAGTATGAGTATTATTATGCGATTATAAGCTATGGGTTTATTATGTAATAACTCACTTATAAAATTGTATTGTCTATAATTATCGGACTTTTAATCAAGATAAAACTCATTATTAGTTTATTCTCTTTATAGGTTTAGTTTTGCTAATTCTGTAGTCAAGTGGTAAATATCTGTCAGATGTAATGCATGAAAAAGAGATCAAATATTATAAAGTGATACAGTCATTATTGTAAATCAAATGAGCAACGTATATCAGTGAAAACAAAATCCTACCTGATTTTGAAAACAAGCTTTCTGCTGATCATGAACAATCAACGTTTACCTGACTTTAAGTCTTTTAAAACACTCCGTTTCAGACAGCTGTATTCAACACATTTTTTAAATCTTGCCTTTTTCTAGTGAAATAATACAAAATATTATGGTTATTTTATAGAGGATTGTGTTTTGATACACAGTGTGATAGTATGTAATAAAAGTAAAAAGGATTATCTCTCTTTTTTCAGATCAGAATACGGTTATAACAATAAAAATCTATAAGGAATAAAAATATAAAAAAGTAATTCAACGAATTGCCAAATTGCCGTGGTTGAAGAAAATTTGTATCAAAAGTGTTCCCAGAAGAGACATCTTCTAAAATATTTATCACTGAAAGAGAGAATTGTTTTTCTTTCATATAAAAACTAATTTTAAGTGTACAAACAAGTTAAAACAGCGATAGCATTTTTTTATTACGCGGAATAATTTTTGAGATTTTTTAAGCACAGTATTTTACTGGCACAGATTATTGCTAATGATAATTGCGTAAAATGAAAAAAAAACTTAAAACAAGCTTTTCGACATCTTACATAAAGAAAATAAATTCTGCAAAAACGTATTTAATTTTTTATACCTAATAAAACTGCTTAAATATTAGAGAAAATTGAACGGCGGTAAAGGTCGAAAGTAATGAATTCGAAGCCCGTAATATATATAGTTTTTCTAACGTATTTGTATAGTGAATTGGTAATAACAGTCATTTGATATTATACCCATATCCTTTTAAAGCTTTTGATCGGACAAAAACAAATAGACGCGGCGTAGTTTAATATTGTAGTAGAGAATTCCAACATACTGTTGGATACAATTTAGGGTTCAAAATATTTAAACATCAATAAATGGAGAATAAATTCTTAATAAGAGGTAGCTCATAAAATGACAGTACTCTTCATTCCGAGAGTTAGAAAATGAAACTCGTGATGTTTTAAAATCATGCGAGCAAGTGAGCTGGGAACTATTATTAAATTGTGGGTTTTTATATCCATACTAAGCCAATAGTGCTTTTAATATTGTTCATATGGTTCTGACTAGACCTTCTTTAAATTGAAAACGGGGGGAATAAAATATTTTAGAAGTTATCAAAACATATTTTTTAACCTCTAAAACAGACGTCGGCAATCCGGGTCTTGCGGTTATCCAAGCGCTCGTGAAACATCAAACAACGCAAATAAAAATAAAAAATCAATGATGCATTTCTTTCACAATATATTTTTTAATTACCCTACCAAAAACAATGTAATTTATAAAATACAGTATGATTTAACCACACTTTTTTTATTGTTAAGCTTCATTAAATAGTCAAGAAATATTTAAATTTTGCTAATAAAAAAAGAAATTCCCCATTGAAAGAATGTGCTCAAAATTATACTCGTACTGATACAATTGAGTACGAAGAACAGGAAATTACAAAAACCTGCCTTTTTAGATTATGACAAAAAAAAATATTATTTTTTAAATATGTATGTATGTTTGCAAATAAATCTTCACACAAATTATTGTTTGGCTTATTATTAAATTCTGTGAGAAAATCTTTTTTTTTAATAGGCACATTAATACCTTCGAGAGGTTCGGCAGTAACTTGGTAGAAGTTCATTTTTAATGTAAAATTTAATTTTGATAACTTTGATATTCCACTTGTTGTGTTACTCTCCCTCTCTACTTTGCCTCTTTGAGAAGCATCATCAGAATTTATTTTATACTCACAAAATCGAAAAAAAATGTAGTTATACAATACTTTTATCATATGCAAGCCATTTTGAGAAAAAGTAGTCTATTTCTGCCATAATCAGCCTAAAAAATGTTGCGAGATAAGTTTTTCTGTTCTTTTATTTATGCCCCGCTTACCAACGGATCGCAATAAATATCTATGTGAGGTTGAAATTATTCATTTGACACCTTTATGATGATGTGTACCATCTTGCTTGCTTGCTTGCGTGTTACCAGAACTATTATGTTTACTAGCAGCACATATCGAAAAGCGGTAGGTTTTAGACTGGGACATAATTCACCGCGAGAGAAGTCTCTAATACCAGTTTTAATTCTCCCAAGAGAAAATTAATCACACCACGTACTTTTATTTGCAAATCCGATGGCAAATCCTTAGCCAAAACTGAAATAGAACATGTTGGCGTAGCTTTGTAGGCAATTAGCGATATACGCTGTCCGGTAAGTAGAAAGCTCTTTATTTTTATTCAAGAGTCACTACCTTAGCCCTGAAATGCTGTCGCGGCTGTCGAGTAAACATCATGAACAAATTATATACCTGTCAACTCGTAATTACGTTTTCAGAACGCGCCCCAATGTGGGCGTCGTCCACGGAAACTCATCAAATTTATTGCTTGTTTTGATTTATCATTGGAACCGTAGACATTGAATGCAGAAGATACCCCGTAATGTTTTAAATATTTTATAAACAACACTTACACAAAAGATGATATGTTATTGTTTTTATCATTCTCGAATAATGTATATTTCGCATAATATAGTTTACGCACAATTAAAAATAAAAAAGGGAAAATGGTGTATAATTTTTTTTTTATTTTGATTTCTTAAACCGTGTCAGTTACCACCTCTTAGCACAAATAAAACAAAATTTCTTTCTTTTAAAATTTAATGCAATGTAAAGGAACCGATTTTAGTTCACAAGAATGTATCTTCCCGTTAAAAATGCCACATTTCTTACCGTTTTTTTTTGTTAAATAATGATGACATTTATTATAAAAATGTTGAGAAAATTTTAGACAGCCACTGAATATTATGCGGCCTGAATATATATTAGCGACACTAATTCTGTAAATTGTGAATTAATGATATTAATTTTATCATCGAAGACAAAAGTGTCAAAGACAAATCTTGTTACAACTTTGGAAGTTTCCATACTTTGAATACAAGTAACCTAGTAAGTAATGCTTTGACTCGGCATTATTGTTTCGCGACATATGCCTAGTTTTGAATAATTCAAATCTTAATCAATTTGTTCTACTTCACAGGAATGATTCATTTTATGGCATGTTGAAATAATTGCTTTATAAGATGATGTTTAATCAGCGAAAAGCTTTGTTTTGCATAATGTTTCGATAACGCAACTAGCAAATACAATTTTCTTTCGAACACATATCGATTTCGCTTAATACATAATAAATATGGTATATATATTAATAGTGGTGTTGTATTTATGAAAGGAAAACCGGATTTATTGATAAACCTGTCATGCGATCACCATATAATGTGATTTATCAGAAGACTGGATTCGTAGCATTTCCTTCGATAAAGTAATATTGTTTGTTGTATTGAATGTTCTTGTATTTTATTTATATCGTTATGATTTTTTCAATAGACTAGTTTTTAGAGGAAGACATTTTTTTAAACGAAAGCTAAATAAAAATATGTCGCTTAAACACACGTTTCATTAAGTATTCGGCTTAAAGAATGCATTTAAAAAAAAAAAAATTTACCAGTCGGTTCTTTCTATTTTTGAGATCAGACAAAGAGTGTAAGGGAAAAATGAACAAATTACAGATGTAATTTATTGCAATTCACAAATAAATAAATAAAGTGAAATAAAACTTCTTAATTTACAAACCGGCAGATGTAGTTGTACTAGTGTGAATACAAAATTAACACGTAGAACAATAATAAAGTATATATATTGCATTTTAAATTCCGCTTTGTCGATAAATAATTTAGTTTTAGTGTCATGAAAAAGAATTCTACTGGTAGAGTAAGCAGGTATGCATAATAAACAGTTGAAGTATTTCATGTGAGTAGGTTAATGTGAAGAACAAAAGCTAAAGTTCTTTCATAAAATTTAAATATTCATATCTAATATAAAATATAAATAACATCTGTCGGTTCGTAACAAGAACTCCTCTCAAGGTTCGGGCTTGAAATTTTCACACATCACTCTGGCTGTCATTTCTATGTCATTTGTGCTATTTTAAACACACACTTTTTAATTTATAACTTTCAATTCATCTTCATGATACACTTCTAACGATATTACGGGATATCCCCTCGAAAGGTCGTCTTTACAACTTAAGTTGTGTTGAAGTAATTTAGCAACCAAAAAGATAACAATATAAATGTCACAAATAATACATACCTACATCGAATGGTAGACTTTCCTATTCAAATATTTTGGTTTAACTTACAAAAAGATTAAAGCCCGACCAGATTGGTGATATTTTTTTTCCAGAAATAATCAAACATTACGTAGACAAAAAGCTTTATGAAATCGCCATTAAGAATACGGTGCATGATCTGTGCGGCGTTTTTAATCGGTTGTTACTGTGCAGTATGCACTAAAGATCGAACATCTTTAAAATTGCATCCGCGTCAATCTACCAAGAAAACGTAATTTGCAACATATGGCTATCCGTTGTACTGACAAAGTAGGTCAGAAGATTGTGGACAAAAAGCAACTGCTTCAATCGTTTGCTTCTAAATATTTTTGAGGCCTATGTTAACCTTGAATGGATTCAAATACATAAAATCTATTGAGTTCATTCTCAAGTACTTTGACGGGGGTCCAGTAAAAATGGTATAGTTGACATTTTTGCATTGAAGTGACGAGACGTGATTTTGTGTTTTTTCATTCACAACCTACACCCAACAGATGTGCATTTAAAGTGTATCTGGAAAACGGTTAACGTGTTTATTTTAAAGAAGTCAATTTACAAGATCGTCTGGCCTATCCACCATACACACTATTTTCTTTATGCACTACAACAATGACAGTAACAATACTCGTAATTTTTTTCAAGCGAGTTTTATTCACTGTGAGAAATATTTAATTTTCATATACGATGAAATTTTCAAATGTCTGCCAGTTGTCACCACAAAAAGGGTTGTGGCAGTTCAGGTTTATAAAATATTGTCAAATGTTTATTTTATAAATATTGTCAAATGTTTATATTGTGAAAGTTTCAATTGTTGATAGACACGACGAAATCTGATATGGCGGTGTTCTTGGCCATTTATACACTGTAACCTCCAGAAAAACTGTTGCTACATGAAGTTAAAAATCCAACAAGCTTCAAAATTCACTGTCGATAGGGTTGAACACGTCATGGCATTGGGACTACTTAAGACTTCATGTCTAAAAACATTTTGAATATCTTGCATCGGAAAAATCCCTACATTGCCTCGAACTATAAATATCTGCCAGACACTAAAAATATTGTTTATTGCTTAGTACAATACTTAAATAAATTATAAGTTTGAATCTATCTCGGGTGAAGTGGAGTAATAAATGACAAATAAATATATTATATAATCTTACAGTTATTCCGTGCATATTATTTGAAGTTTCTATTTGTAAGCATGTCTTAAAAAAACTGACTGTAAAATGTATTTTTCTCTGACGACGAAAACTTATTTGTATTTTTTTTATCTATCTAAGTGTGGCAATTGGATTTACATATAAATGGTCAAAATTAGTGATGTAAATTTTTTGGCCGTCTCTACAATTTGAATTATTTTAAAAGCAAGGGTGAAATGGACAAAGTAAGTGCTCTTAGCCTTTCACCTATTCAACTTTTTTTGACGGAGGTTGCGTAATTGACTCGCTAACAATCTCAAAAAATACATTTTATTGAAATATTTCACTGTGTTGTATAATAGTATTGATAAACCAGTATGAAAAAAAGTAATTGTAGGTGATGAGTGATTTTTTTCTCTTAAACTAAACAAAACCGAATGTCCACGATGCGTTATTAACTAAAAATGAAATTATTGAACATTGAAATCGCAAAAAGTTTAACTGTTTATGTTGAACCTGATAACTTTGGTCAAAAATGGACCACGAAAAATATTCGAAATATTGTTTATTTTTCAAACAACGCAGGGTAAAGCTTTACATGTTTAGCTGGGGGAAGTTGTATTTGTTTCAATATTATTTCTAGAATTTATAATATTTTGAGTACCCATGTCAAAAGATAAAAACTGACAGCTCTCTCTTCAATAATTCGAAATGTTTTATTCATGGTTGAATAACATAGTACGAGAAATTTGCATTTCTTTTTAGTAACTCATTTTTAATAGTATTGAAAAATCGATGGATATCGGGGCATTATATAAATGTTTAAATTTATATAAAATCTTTGAATATTATCAATATTGATATGAAAATTCTTTTTTCTAGTCTATAAATTTAGTCTTGAAAGATTTACTTTAGTAAAAATATTATAAAGAAATTGATGTTTTATGAGATCTAATTGAATGTATTTGTATAAAACAGGAGCATACTACACAATAATTCGATTTTTCATGTGGATAATATCACTTTAATTTGGACGTAGAGGTGAGCAGACATTGATAAGGTCCTGAGACTTTAAAGTTTTTATATAAAAACAACTAATTTAATGACTTCTATAGAATTTTTGAAATTAATTAAATGTTCCTTTAAAATCTAAATATTTAGAGAGCTTATTACATATAATACAGTTAAAAATGAAAAAGGCTTGAACATCAAATATCCTTCTTTTTTTCTAACATAAAAAAAACTTAAAATTTTGATACTAACTCGGCATTTTCAGCTAACATCCTTTTGATAGAACGTGCATGAAGTTGTATACATTGTATGTTAATAATTGAATAAAAGCTCTTTTGAAAAAAACTGTGGGTGACGTCCTTTTGCCTTTCCACAGACTATATATATATGTAAGTAAAATGGTTCGGTGATTCTTCCGAACATGATTCTCCCGAACACGAACACTCCGAACAAGAATGCTCCGAACACGAACTCTCCGAACAAGAATACTCCGAATAACGATTCTTCTGAACACAGAATCTTCCGCACAGAGAACCTTTCGCACATACAATACTCCAAACATAGAATGCTCCGTACATTTAAATATTTTTAATATGAAAATCATTGTTTTATTATAATGAGTCTGTCTTAGGCCAACTATGCCAAATATTTTTCAGAAAGGAAACAAGCAAAATATTTAATTATAATGTATATATTGTGCATGAGTCACTTTTGAGGTGTAAATTATCTATTCTTGGTGGAAAGGTATATTATAAAAAAGAAGCACGTTTTACAATTTTGTAATGTTTATACATTTTAAATTATGATCACGATTATGGTTTTTATGATTTCGAACATCGCGAGCAATTATCAACTAATGAAAGTCTTATCAGAGTTGTTCATAAAATATTAGAGTATGACCTTGTATATAAAACAATTGGAATAATAAATATGATATACTAGATAACATGTAAATTCTTAATAAAATGTTCATGACCTCTGCAAATAAATATTATTTTTCCATAATCAAAATACAATGATTCTAAAAATAAATTGTTTTTCATTAGCAAAATAGGCAAACTGGAAAGCTTTTCAATAAAATTGAGTGACGCTTAAATTTTATAATTTTAGAAAAAAAATGTAATATTAAATAGATACCTATATAAATAACAATATTTATAAATCACACTCGAAAAAAGTAATACAATATTATGTAGAAAATCTTAACCACGTAAGAAAAGATTTATTAAAATCAAACATGTTTTACAGATTGCAGACATTTGAAGTATTTGTATCTTATTCAATGTTTAAAAAAATGATTTATTGAATTCGCTTCATCCATTTGTGTAACAGTCTTGTCTTATGATATTTTTATTTGATAAAGGGTTATTAATAAACAACTTGCGCAAATATAAATAAATGTATGTATTTGATTAGTAACAACATTAGTTTTTTGAACAAATATTGTCGTTAAAAAAAATCATCGAGTATTGGTTAACGCAATGAAATTTAATTTTGTAAAAAGGCATTAGGTCCTCCATGTAGTATTTTTTAAGAGTTAATTGAAGTTGTGTATTGCTTTACATGTTGTTGCGTCCATAGCACAGCATTGAAAAACTATTAACTTTGTACACCAGCATTTCCACATTGGTAAAACTTTTGGGAATAACGACCAAACTTTGGACATATTGTGGGGTTTTATGAAAATGTATGATATTACAGTTTTTAGATTTTATCGAAAATGTCAATAAAAACGCAATTTTATACCATTGTTTGCGGAAAAATTTTTGTATTGTTATTAGCAAAATTTTTAGCCTCTACCATAACCGCGAACTCAAATCATTCGTACAAAAAGCATAATCTGTGTTTGCATTTTTATTTTTAACTGCTTTTATATGGAAATGGGTTCTCATATATCGTGATATCAACTTACTAAGGCAACTGTATGATAAAATGTCACTTCAAAATCAAATGAAGAGATATATTTTTTCGGTTCTGGAATCGAAAGGAATAGAAATCCGGATCAGCTGTCTCTGTTTTCCTATATCTTTTGCCAGCCTTAAGGCGGGTGTTGGTTATATTTTTGTGATTTCTTTCAACAAATCGGTTCATCTCAAAAGCAAAACGTCCTTTGCCTTTTTTTACTTTTCCGTCCGTTAAGAATCAATAATATTTCATGGGTACCATAAATATTGACAAAATACTTGCAATTCATAATATAATATCACTAGAATCTCGTATTTTGAGCATATTGCGAGAAATTATGAATACATGGTATATCAACATTATTGTAATGCCACTGTACGATGATATCCATCATCATATTTGAAATTTACAGTGCATCTAACACATTTGATTCTGAATTATATATTGCCTACAATAGTATTCTTAGCTTAAAAAACGTATTTTGTCGATCGTCCTAATGTTGAATTAATGAAAAGATAACATAGTCTGCTGAATCGCCACATATTAATTGGTTATAAAGTATTTAAAAAAAACGAAGTTATTAACATACTCACTTTCATTAAATCTCAAATAAATTTAATGAAAATGAGTATGATAACTGATATGAAATCATCACAATGGAAACGAACTAAAGATACATTGACTTGTAAGACGTACATATGCAAATAACATCAATATTATGAGTATAGCGTAAAGCCGACGTGTCACATGTATCGAAACAGATTAAATAGTGTGTAAGATGATAGCTGTATGTGAAAATATTAGTTTTTGTACGAAAAAAAAAATATTTACGTAAATAAATCGTTATATATAGATATCTATATTATGGAATGAACTTTGCAGTACGAGCTACGCCTGACCGCCACAGCCAACACAAAGATCAACCACACCACAGTAGTGATTCACGTAAAGGACATGAATGACAACCCCCCTGTGTTCGAGCGACCAACTTACCGCACTCAGATTACCGAAGAGGACGACCGGAATCTCCCGAAACGAATACTTCAGGTCAATCGCCGAACGGTTTTTGCACGTCAGTTTTTATTGATTGTCATGTGTTTATTTTGCTTGCTATTTCGTTTTTTTCTATTATTTAATTTCAACTAAAAAAATGACGCGCATGTGTATCATTGTTGTATTTGCATGCTATCAATGTATTTATTTGCTTATCTTTATAAAGAGTAGTGCTGTTGTTATTTTATAAAGCGATAATTTAGCACCGAAAGTAATTAAATTTTGTGGTCTCTCGTGTAAAACATATCTGGTGTGACACCAAGTAATCACAAATAATTCAGTTTCACACACCGATATATTTACATAATATATGACAAAATAACGCTTTATCTTCGCTTTGTTATTGGTTTCTCGAATAACCATTCTAAAGTAATTGTTAATTCTATACGCTTAATTATTTTGGTAACTATGCTTTATCCGGGGTCAGTATAAAATGACTTAGTGCTTTTAAAATAATGCTATTATTTTGAAAAATATATTTAATAAATTATACGAAATAAGAATTGTAATTTTAGTATAAAAATATCGCCATCGTGTGTCAAATTTTTCGTGGCTTCGTTCTAGCTGTTCTAGGCGTCCGAGACAGGTTTTTCTTATGCTACCAGCGGCAAGAAACCTAACATATTATTTGAAACTAAATTTTAATTCTTTTAAATCTATTTATATTATATCCTTTGTTGATCTTTGATTAAAAGAAAAAACTGTTGTACATAAAAATATTTTTTGAAGTATAGCGATATTTTCGTGAAAATATATATGTATATATATATTTACCATGTCCGCTTCCAATGTGGAGCACATGGGCTCCTAATGGAACTTATCTCAACAGAAGTGTTTCTACGAGAACTGCTTGTTACTCAGTTGCTCAATCTCTCTTTTTCCATAGAGTGTAGGAATAGAAGGAAAGGATTAGGACGATACGCCCCGTTCATAGGATAGGATGGGTGGGAGGGGCGAATTCAAGACATCAAATACATCCATGCCTTTGAACAGAAATTAATAAATCGATTTAAAAATCAATTTATAAAACTGCCCTTACTGGGATTCGAACCCGTGCTCTCCGTAGCGGTAGCCAATGACGTTGACCAGTCGACCACACAGGCGACATATTTTTTTACTCACATAATTTATTTATTAATATACTTTATAAAAATGTGTGATTCAGTGTCAAAAATCGAATCGGCAACAAAATTTTCTAAAATATAGCGTTGTTTTTAGTAGCATTAAGTATATTTTCGCTCAAAAAAAAATGACAGACAACGTATAAAGCATATTTACCATTATTTGTGCCACGAATCATTTCGTTAATCATTAGGATAACTATAAATCTACACACAATGAAAGCGATTTTTATACTCCAAACCAATGAGATTTGACGCATTCTGAAAAATTCAATAAAACTACAAAATATATCGCAAAGGTCCGAAGAGCTTTTTTGTTTCAACCAAAGTTGATTAAAAACTAACTACTGAGCTAAATATCTGTATACAAAAAAATAAACAAAAACTAACGAATAGTTTGTAGTATCAACAATATCATAATATTTAGATGCACTTAAACTTTTGTAAATAAGTGAATGAAAATATTTAATGATATACTAACATAATGCATATAACGTAGAATCGAGGTAAGTTTTTTTTTAAATATTTGCATTGCATGTTATGTATGATATTGTATTTCATGGAATTTGTAGCCTGTTTATATCTAGATGAATAGTTTACATTTAAAATATTATTTTTAAACAGTTGTGTATTTGATAAACACATTCAATAATGTCAATATTATTTCTCAGAGCAAATTTATTTTGAGATCATATTTAGAAATATTCATATTTTATCAAAATAACAAAGGAACTTCTGTAAATGATGTGTTTCAATTATAATGCTAACACGATGTTGATCGATTCGTTCCGGGGGGGAGATAGTTTATAAACTCTACTATTTATTGAAGCAATGAATCTGTTTTCATTTCATTACCAACATAGAGTTGTCATCCAATGAGATAAAATAATATTATTCAATCCTTTAACAGTTCGTTACTAAAAATACAGTGCTATATATTTTTTATTTTTATTCAGTTTGTATTATAATAATAAGCATTTCAAACAATAAACAAAACTGTTCAGAACGTTAACTGTTTAATGTATCATTATTAATTCATATACTTATTTATTTCTAATTTTATAGACCTAATATATCGACTGTGGAAAGGTAAAAGGACGTAACCCAGAGTTTTTTCAAAAGAGATTTTTTTCTATAATCAAAATCTATACAACTTAATTCATATTCTGTCAAAAAGGTGTAAGCATGAAAATGCCAAATTAGTATCTAAATTTAGCTTTTAAGTTTAAAAAAAGAAGGTCATGTGGAAATTGCGATCAAGTAGAAAGGTTTTTTTTTGAAGAAAATATTTAATTAATATCAGATAAAGTCAATTCAAAACCAGTTTATTAGTCTCCATGCATTAAAAATTTGTGTATATTGCATAATTTGCCTTTAAGCAAAATCATTAAAAAACGTTTTTTTTGTCTCCTGTAAAATTGGCTATGTGTGGGTTACGTCCTTTTTATTTTCTACGGTCGATATTAATTCGTAAGAAAATCATATATATAAATATATAAACATTGATAGAAAAAAACGAAATAATCAACATACATGCTTATTAATAAAGTAATGTATTGTAAATAACATTTTTGTTCATTTGAAAAAGTATTTTATGTCGTGAATTCAAAGTTAAATACATTTTATTTGGTTTAATGATATACACGGTTCAATTTAATATCCTCGAGTTTTCAGACACGCAGAGACAAAATGTGATTTATTATTTATATTGTCAGTGACCATTGAAATATTAAGCAAATATATCAATGCCAGTATAAAAAAATAGATATATACAAATAAAAAAAAAACAGCCAATAACCATCACAATTGCGGCCAATCAATACCAATATTTTATGTAAAGTACTGTTATTAAATATGATTGTATATAGCAGACAAACAGATTGCTTCCCAATCCTGGAAACTCTCAATATTGACACACATCTACGTATTTTTTAAAAGTGTGTTAATTCATCGCAAAACAAAATTAAAAAAATTGGTGAATTCATTATGTTATATTATAAAATTGATATAATTTCTTTTGTAAATTTGATATTTTTGCATTATAAACACCGGTACCTAAAAATTGATTAAACAGGTGAAATGCCGGAAATAGTTTTGTATACAATTCCAGTATTACTGAAACCGCTAATCCTGGCATTCGTGATGTTTTTCCGGTTCAAAAATATCGGTATTTTGGTATTGATAGTTAACCAGAAACCAAATATTGAATGTATAGAAATCATCACATACTATAATAAAATTGCTAGCGATGAATTCAAATATTTTAAATCTGCTAAGAGTTGTATTGACAAGTTAAATGTTAAAATCAACCGTTTATGATTATGATATATTTTTTAATGGCGGTTTTTTTAGTGAAATATCAAAATGCAGATTTTTAATAACTCACCCGGTATTGAGATCTCAATTGGGCGTATTTTTTTGCTTTACTTATTTCAACTTTTTATGTAATACCGATATTTTTTAATTCGTCCGGTATTGCAGTTCCTAATTCCAAAATTGTTATTTATAGTAGGTTTTTTACTTTGTCATTGAATTATAGTATGTGTATTCATTTGTTTTGTGGTATTTATCAACGTTTTCAGCGTAAACCCCATTAGAGAGAATACTGACATGTTTACTTTTTCGTGAAGCAGGAAGCTAACCAGACATAAAAACTTTTTGAAAATAGTATAAAACTTTCTACTGTCGACGCATTTATCAAAAATGGAGTCGCCCGCTAAAAGTTAGCTGTTTAGCTTATATTCCTAGATACAGCTCGATTAACGAGTAAACATATTTTTCTTCTCTGACAAAAAATGTCTGAAAAAATTCCTTATGAGGTACGTCAACATATTCGCAATTTATCAACAAACTATGTCGTGTCAGTACATTATATGATTATTTATGTACCCTTTTTCCAGAATATTTTAATGCTAAAACACATTTTTCTATGAAACAGTAGACATAACTCTTTTTATTTTTTTATTAGAAAACTTTAGGAATTAATGCTTCTTAATGTTGCGCACATGCCTGTATTATGTTTGATTAAGATTACTGCGAATTGATGACCTAAATAAATATAACGACATCACTGTTTTTTATTGAGCTCCTGAGAGGGGAAGTAAGCCAAGTGATATTTTAGGGAAACATTAGTAAGATGAGTAATAATATTCTACATGTCTTAAATTATCGTAAAAGTACAGTGAACTGAGTAATAGTAAATACACACTGCAGTAGTGTTATTGTCCTAAAATAATAAAAAAATGCAATCCTCCAAAACACCTAGTAAAGACGTGATTGTACTTAAAAGTATACCATTTAACTACTTGACTCACTTCACTTCTTGAGGGCTCAATTATTATACATATATCGCATCATTCAAATATAAAATTTAACAGCTTAAACATGAATTTTTATAAATAGTGTTCTGCATAATATAAACCTGTTGTTAAACTAAGTTTAGTGATATAAAAATGACAAAAAAAATAATAAAAAAATAAAATTGTTAATTTATAAGATCGTGATATCAGAAGAAAAAAATATAGGTACATGTATTAAAATGATAAACGAAAAAAGTATGAAAATTGACGTACACAATATTATAATATAATATATACCAAGGAATGAAATAATCAAATATAATCTTTGCTATTATATCTTTATTCGTGAACAGTTGAGACAGTAGAATTATTAAGAATTTGTATACAAAACAAAATAAATTATTGTAATATAATAAATTCCGTAATAATCACTTAATGTATTTAATCAGCATGCTCTTTTATCCTAACTGATATTAAATTATATCTATCTTATAAGTGTCTGTAGAAGTTTTATAGAAACTTTAATTATCTTAGATTTGTATTGTATTTAATATGTATGGAAAAAGTACATGTGGAATAATGGTTAACTCTTAATTGAACGGTGAAAAGAAAAGACAGAGTGTGAAAGTTTTCCAAACAGACACTCAATTATTTATCGCCAAGCCATTTCTTACTTAACATTCAATCGAGTAGTACTGATCATTTAAAAATAATATATATTAAATAGCCGGGTAGAAATTTTTCACTAAACCAATAATCAAATGTAAAGCTGTGACTGTGTTTTGCTTATTTTTAGAACGGTCAATACGTAACATAACTGGTAGTCATCATTTTCCCACCAGGCTGTTTAAGCCTATTTAAGTAGTAAGTTGTTAAACTTTTAAATACGGTTAAATGATTCAAAATTTTGGTAAAATCCTCTACAAATAACAAATATATGATATAACCACGTCAGATAAATCGAAACGGTTTCATATATTGTAAAACTAACTTGGCATTAAATAGTTTCGCGGCTTCATTTGGCGAGCGAGTGTCTTCTGACCCATACAAGTTTTTACATTATTGTAATTGTATTAATTTATGCTAGTTGCTAAGTCTATATGATTTTTTTCAGAATTTCGTGTAAAAAGTTGAAACAAGAATAATTATATAAGAAAAGTGTGACGCTGAAACAGATATACATAGTTGAGTACTATTAGGAATGTAGTAGTCAACTAAAAGTATACAATTAAATAGAAGAGAATATTTGTTTTGAAATATGATTAACGACACCAAAATGTTACATAGATAAATGAAAGGGTTGGATTCATGTAAATTTGTTTAAATCAAATAATTTTATTGAAGTTGCCTAACCGATTTGATATAACCTTTTCAGGTGACAGCGATTGACGGCGACAAGGACCGGCCGCAAAATGTTGTTTACTTTCCAACTGGCCAGGGGATTGATATCGATAATCCTGCCAACAGCAAATTTGACATCAACAGAACTTCTGGTGAAATTTTCGTACTTAAGGTGAATCAGTTACTACTCACTAGTGATACTGGAATTTTATGAAATGATTCATTATAACGAACTCATTATTTTTTTTACACCCAATTTACGTAAAAAGCATTTAAGCTTTAAGATTATTTAAGCGTGTCAAGTCTTCATAAAGATCGACTGCTGTCTGTTTTCCTAATTTTGATTTATACTTTACAAGAGTTGTTCAAAAAGATTTTTCCGTGAGTCAAATGGGATTGAAAAGCACACCTCAGACATCCATCCATACACCGATTAAAAAACTATGTATAAAAGTTGACGTTCTGGGACTCGCAGCAGGACACATCGCCACAATTTTTTGTAGAAATACTACATAAATATTGACTGTGGAAAGGAAAAAGGACGTAGCCAACACATTTTTTTACAGGAGACACAAAAAAAGTTTTTTGGTGATTTTTGGCTAAAGGTAAATAATGAAATAAATACAATCTTGAAATGCATGGTGACAAAAAATGTTTTTTATTGACTTAGTCTGATATCAATTTAATAAATTGTTCAAGGATTTTTTTTTAAGCCCTTTTGCCTGGTCGCAATTTTTACAAGTCCTTTTTTGCTTACATATTTTTGATAGAACGTGTATCAAGTTGTATACATTGTGATTATCGAAAAAATCTGTTATGGAAAAACTGTGAGTTCGTCTTTTATCCTTTCCACAGTAATAAATCAATATATAACTATAAGAGAAATACGTATACACATAGTTATAATAAAATAGTAAATAATGTTCTTAATACAAATTTTTAATATTTTACACTGTCTTTCATCTGTCTGCAGTAATATAAACAGTCCAAATCTTATATTCCCGTAGTGCGACAGTTTTCAATTCTTATAATAAAATGTAATAACCAACGGTCTGTCCGATTAGAGTGCAAGAAGGGTTAGCGTTGTAATATATCTTTAATATGTGCGGTCATATATATATCTCTCACACTGTCAAACGAGAAACAAACAATGTTCTTATGGTAGCCTTTAATTTGGTCACAGGATTAATTATAGTATTTATTAGATGAAATTCATAGTTCTGCCGTCAAACTTTTAGATGAAATGATATTTCATAGAGGGTCGGCAAAAAGGTATTACAGTTAAAGTCACTGCAACAATTTTGCTGGTAAATAAGTTTGACATTTAAATATGTTGTTTTAATTTCAATAGCTTAATTGTTTTTTCAGTTGAAAATACATTTTAAGAGTGGTTTTTATAGTGCTACGTAAGATCTTAAAATCAATAAAGATAAACGTGGACTAACTAAGACTCTCAGAGAAACGATAGTCACTCATAGTGTCACTCTATGGTGAATAGAATGCTTGTGCTTTTTATAAAATATTTTGTTTTATTGTATTTAATTTCATTCAATACCACATAACCGGGTAATAAATACCTTCACACGTAAAATTGAGGTACCATCTATTACACACAGTTTTTTATTTTATTTATTTTAAATAAAGTCTTGTGCTTGGACAAGTTTTCACTACTAAAATTGACAAAATCGCTTTTGACTGCTCAAAGGAAAATATAATACAACATTAATAAGTAGACGGCGATTATAAGAAGCTTTTTGAAGCTCAGAGGTTTTCAGAATGTACGTCAGCTTCTCAAAAATATTTTAAGTCGCGCAATTTAATATAGAGCGGGTTACATTCACCAGGGGCTAGTAACGTAATTCAAGTTTAAACCCTCGAGATGTTATGTGCTCATATTTTGTGAGAGTTTTCTAAACAGCTAAATAATCTGCAGATGCTTTCGCTTTGTTCAACCCAGCGTTTGCTTTTGTTTATTCAGTTTTGTAGACGATGAAAAATTTCATGCCATATTTTATTAAAATGTTTCGGGCTACTTCTTAAATGTGTGACACTGACATTTTCAGAAAGTTTCGGTTAAAAAAAAGAAACATCCCGAGGAAAAAAAATATAAGACGCTTTAGATCCTTATCAAAAAATGTAATGTTTCTTTATTTCGACCAGAATAAATAATGTAAATATTGCCGTGGCCTTATAGTTAAGTTTTTCAACAAATAATGTAAAGTTGGTTCAAGTACACAAATTTAGATTTCCATACATGTACAAACCAAATAATAAAATGGTTCTTATTTTATATTAAAACATTATTTGGGTAAAATAGTTCATACACATGTTAACCGTTTTTTTTTTTAGTCGAGTGATAATGCTGTAGGTTCGAGAACTTTCTTCTGACTTAGATGTAGGCTTGGATTTCTTAGGGAACACTGAATTCAAAAATAAACATGTCATCTAGTTCTTCTCACTTGAAGCTTACATTAATTCAATGACGTAAATTAACTACAGATATGTTTTTTCTTTAAGTCATTATATTCTTAATGTGTATACAGATAGTCTTCGCTAAAAAAACAAATTTTGTGTCTTTAAGATCCGCATGAGAATATAAATACATTTTATGTTATATTAATGTATTTATTTCATAAAAGTTTTTTTTAGTTGATAAGAGTATGTAGAAAATATTTTTAAATTATTTTTTAGAAAAAATACTTTAAATGCATAAAAATAAACAACAATAGTTTACCTTTATCAACTTTTTACAATTAAGTAAAGAAAAACTTTATTAATTTTGCTTATATTGAATACTAATTTTAGAGACGGGCGAAGTTATTTAGGTACTAAATTTTAATTTTAGTCTAGTTTAAAATTTAATTTTGATACGTCAGTTCGAAATGTTTCAAGTTGTTTATTTTTAATTTTCAGCCTTTGGATAGAGATCAACCAAACGGTCGACCGCAGTGGCGTTTCACTATCTTTGCGCAAGATGAAGGAGGCGAAGGTCTTGTTGGTTATTCTGAGGTCCAAGTTAACCTAAAAGATATAAATGACAACTCTCCCATTTTCCCTACTGGAATATATTTTGCTAACGTGACCGAAAATAGCACAGTCGGTTTGACTGTTATGAAAATGGCTGCCGTCGACTATGATGATCCGCAAGAAGGAGGAAACTCTAAGCTTGTATATTCAATTGAGAAAAATGTAATCGAAGAAGATACGGGGCTACCTATTTTTGAAATTGAGCCCAATACTGGAATAATCAAAACTGCTGTTTGTTGTTTGGATAGAGAAAAGACACCTGACTATTCTATTCAAGTTGTAGCGATGGACGGTGGGGGTTTGAAAGGGACAGGAACAGCGTCTATAAGAGTCAAAGATATAAATGATATGCCGCCCCGTTTCGTTAAAGACGAATGGTTTACTGAAGTGGATGAGACGGATAACACAATTATCCCTTCCCAGTCGATTCTCACAGTAACCGTACACGATGAAGACGAAATCAACAATTTTAAATATAAAATTATCGAAAATAGCGGATACGGTGCGAATAAATTTGAGATGTACAGAAATCCCGACGGCACTGGATCGCTTAAAATTATTGAACCGTTGGACTACGAAGATCCAATGCAAAGAAATGGATTCAGGTTCAGAATACAAGTCAATGATGATAACAAAACAGTTGATAGATATCACATTGATACTTCGTGGGTGATGGTGAAACTAAGAGATGTAAATGATAACTTCCCTAAGTTTGAAAAAACTTATTCGGAAGTTTACGTAAATGAAAGCGAAAAAGTCGGAAAGGTTATACAAACATTCAAAGCATTAGATATTGATCACGGTGGGAAAAGCAAAGTATCTTATGCGATCGAAAGATCGTCCGATCGTCACCGTCATTTTTCAATAAATGAGAGAGGCTCGGTTGTTATTCAACGTCCGCTAGACAGAGAGAAACTCTCACGTCATAGTTTAAAAATATTGGCGATCGATGATGGCGTGCCCCCCAAAACGTCGACTGCTGAATTGGTTATTTTAGTACAAGACGTGAACGATAATGCACCAGTTTTTCTTCACGATTACAGACCTATATTGCCCGAACACGTCCCATCACAAATAGTCGCAGAAATTTATGCTGTCGACCGCGACGATAAATCTAAAAACAATGGACCGCCATTTCAATTTCGACTCGACCCCCTCGCCGATGAGACGATAAGAACTTCGTTTAAGGTTGAGCAAAGTCAATTTGATATCAATGGCGATAGCATGGCTATTGTGACATCCCTTCGATCTTTTGATAGGGAATACCAGAAAGAGTACATGATTCCTATCATTATAAAAGATCGGGGCATCCCGGCTATGTTCGGGACGAGCACACTTACGGTCACGATTGGAGATATTAACGATAATAAAATGCAATCGGGAACCAAAGAAATACACGTGTACAATTATCAAGGACAATCGCCCGAGGCAGATATAGGTAGGGTCTTTGTCTACGACGCCGATGATTGGGATTATCTTGATAAAACAGTTAAATGGGAGCGGAATGAGCATTCCAGGTTTCGATTAAATGAGAAAACTGGTATGATTCAAATGAAACAAGGCACAAAAGACGGTTCATATAAATTGCAATTCAAAGTATCTGATCACAGACATAATCAATACAATGTTTCAGCAGGCGTGACTATATATGTCCAGGAAATATCACATGAACTCGTTGTTAATTCAGGCTCTATAAGAGTTGCTGGTATGAGTGACGAAAGTTTTATCAGAGTTTGGGATTATCACAAACAAAGTAAATCCGAGAGTAAAGTCGAGTTGTTGAGAGGCAAGTTGTCTCAACTATTTAAAACAGAAAAACACAATATAGAAATATTTAGCATTCAAACTAATCAAAGACATCCCGTTTTAACCGATATCCGTTATTCCGTCCATGGGTCTAATTTTAAATCAGTCAAACTGAATGGTATTGTTTTGATTCATAAAAGTGAGATTGAGAAAGATTTGGGTATTAATATAACAATGGTAGGCATCGACGAATGTCTGTATGAGAATCAAAAATGTGAAGGGTCTTGTACAAATATTCTGGAAATCAGAAAAAGTCCATATCTCGTCGACGCTAATACCACAGCTTTAGCAGGAGTAAAAATAAGAAATATTCCACATTGTCAATGTGAAGCAAGAAATGCAAAAATGGAATCATGCCGAAATAATCCATGCTTCAACGGTGGATTATGTGTTGATAGTAAATTAGGGATAACATGTTCTTGTCCAGTCGGATATAACGGTCCACGATGTCAGCAAACGTTCCGTAGTTTTAACGGAAACGGGTGGGCATGGTACCCTGCGTTTGAAATGTGCGAAGTTTCACATTTAAGTTTTGAATTTGTCACTCAAAAATCGGAAGGCATGTTTTTGTACAATGGCCCTATTGTTTCTGCAAAGGCAAGCGAAGCTGTGATGTCTGATTTTATAGCTGTCGAGTTGGAGAATGGATTCCCTAGACTACTTTTAGACTTTGGATCTGGAACTTTGGAGTTGAAAATAATAACGAAAATTACTCTTGACGATGGCGAGTGGCACAGGTTGGATGTGTTTTGGGATAGTGAAAATGTAAAAATGGTAGTTGATTTTTGTAAGTCAGCCGATATTCAAGAGTTAGATGATGGAAGTGCTCCACTTTTGGATTACACTAATTGCCAAGCAGAAGGAATCATTCCCCCGTTTAATGAATATTTAAATGTAAATACGCCATTACAGATTGGTGGATTGTTTGATCAATTAGATGCAATGTATTATTTATGGCAGCACACCCCAAACGGTGTAGGTTTTGACGGTTGTCTTAAAAATTTAGTATTTAATAGCAAATTATACGACTTGGCTTATCCGGGTCTCTCAAAAAACTCAGTTGCCGGATGCCCTCAAATAGAAGAATTATGCAACCAGGATGAAAACACTGCCAGATGCTGGTATGGTGGAGCGTGTGTTGCAAGTTTCAGTGGGGCCAGATGCCAGTGTAAGGCAGGTTGGACGGGCCCCACTTGCACAACGCCAACGATGCCGATAACATTTAAGCCTCAAAGCTATGTGAAATTCGCTTTGAGCTTTGAGCCGGATAGATTTAGTACACGAATACAATTGAGATTCCGAACAAGAGAAACTTACGGGGAACTCTTTCGAGTGAGCGATCAACACAATAGAGAATACTGTATATTGGAAATTAAGCATTCGCATTTACACTTTCGCTATAATCTGAATTCAATGAAATCGGAAGAAAACGATATATGGTTAAGCAAAATTTCTGTAGATGACGGAAGGTGGCACGTGGCTAATGTTATTCGTTATGGCAGTGCTGTTATATTAGAAATGGACGGAGGAGAAGGGTTATATTATAACGAAAGTTTTATATTCCAAGGACACCAGTGGCTTTTTATTGACAAACAAGAAGGAGTATACGCAGGTGGAAAAGCTGAATATACTGGAGTACAAACTTTTGAAGTGATATCAGATTTTCAAAAAGGTTGTTTGGATGACATCCGATTGGATGGAAAGCAACTACCGTTACCACCCGGAATGAATGGGACTCAGTGGGGACAAGCTACAATGGCAAGAAACTTAGCGAGAGGTTGTACTTCTAGCACGCCATGTACAAATGTAGGATGTTCTGAACCGTTCGTCTGCATTGATTTGTGGAACAAAAATGAATGCAGGTAAAGTTTCTTATTTAGTATTAACAAAATAAAAAGCGTTAGACAAACTAATATGTATCTTTAAGTTTCACAGGGGTCTCGCACACTTCTATTTACTTGTCATTTTTTAGATGCGGAGAAGGTCAAATACTTACACATGATGGCAGAGGTTGTATCGATAAAAATGAGTGCTTGGATCTTCCGTGTCAAAATGGCGGAAGATGTGTTAATCAAGATCCCAAAAATCGATATCGGTGCATTTGTCCAGAAGGCTTATGGGGACAGAATTGTGAGCTAATACAAGAAAAACACAGTTTTAAACTGAGTATGGGAGCAGTGACTGCGATATTCATATGTCTGCTTATAATTTTTGGTAAGTTTTTTTATAATTATTTATTACTTTTCACTCTTTTTTATTTTTAAGGAGTCAATAATATATTTATTTATTACAGTTTTAGTCCCAGTATTTTTGACATGCAATCGAAAGCGTGAAAAAAATACAAAAGGAACAACGTTGGACAAAGATGTCAGAGAGAATGTAATCAATTACGATGATGAGGGAGGCGGTGAAGACGATATGACAGCTTTTGATATAACAACACTTCAAATACCTATTGAAGAATCGCAAAAAAGCGGTTCTCCAAGTCCCATAGCATGTGAGTTTGTTTTAAAAACTGCGAAAAAATATAAACTTAAACATCCTTTTTAGATACCTGTTATGGATTAAGGCGGAAACATACTGCCGACACCCGACGCCACGTAGGCGTGTTGGATGAGATCATAGCTACACATTTGCCATTGTATTGTATGGAACAGAAAAGCACTGCCAACATCCAACGCGACGCGACGGTAGTGTGTTCCTGTTCCGTACAATACAATGGCAAATATGTAGCTATGATCTCATCCAACACGCCTACGTGGCGTCGGGTTTCGGCAGTATGTTTCCGCCTTTACTCGTTTCGATTTATTACAGGAAAATTATAATTGTATTTTTTTTTGTTTAGTGACTACCAGTACCAATTAAGATAAAATAAATATTTAAAAAGCCATATGTATCGACTGTGGAAAGGAAAAATGAAATTTGTCAAATATAGTTGCCATTATGTTATTTTAGTTTCATGTGTTGATTTATATTTTCCACGTGTTTCAGATACGATAGAAAAAAGCGATATTAAATTAAAATTTTGTAAAAAGCAAATGTTAGCTAAATATAAAAAATGTGCAGATAATGACATCAATTGCCCACCGTTTGATGATCTTCGGAATTACGCGTATGAAGGTGCCTGCAGTTTATCAGGGTCATTAAGCACTGTTGCCCCAGGTAAATAGTTCAATAAATTGACAATAGTATAGTGTAAATATTTAACAAGGCATGAGGTACTTATTATTTCTAAAATAAATAAAAATATTCATTTGATATGTTCAACAATTAATCTTTACATAAGAAAATGTCAAACAAAACTTTTTTTTTTGTTGTTTTATATTTACTATATTATAAGTGTGTGTTTTAACTCGATGGCTGCCACAGATGAGATATCTCGTAAAATTTCTCGAGCTCAACACGCCAGAGACGAGTTATCTCGTCAATCAAATTTAAATAGTTGCAAATTATAGCCGGCAAGCTAGATAATTACTACAATTTATCTACGGCAGCTAAATGGCGAAAACCATAAATTATATGAAAAAAAGTTTTTTTATCACATTATACACTATGTCGGGTTCTACGGCGCATCGGCTAGCGTTGTGGGCTTCCGTGCCAGACCTCACGGGTTCGAGTCACAATACTAACAGCATTTTTTCGATTTATGTTCGAAGGGATGGGTATTTGTGATGTCCCTCTCACCATTTCCGATCCTATAACAACCAGGCGTAGCGAGAGCGATTAGTTAACCACTAGTCCTGTCCTAGTCTTATCCTTCCATCTCTATTACTCCATTTGAAAAGGAGAGGTTGAGCGTCTGAGTAGCAAACAGTTCTCGTAGAAAAAAATCTGTTAAAATACCTCTATTAGGAAGCCATATACTATACATTTGGAGCGGACATGAATAACAAAAAAATACACAAGTAGATTTTTAAATTGAAATATTTTTAAAAAAACTCACCTTCTGTACCGATTGTCTATCAAAAAATATGTGAGTGCTATTATGTCTGTCTAGTATTAAAAAAATCATCACAGATAAAATAATATGACTTCCTTGCATTATTATGTCAGTAATACTTTTATTTTACTTCCAGACAGTGACGAAGAACATTTGCCTGGTGGCCATATAGAATTAAGTGGATCTTGTTTTGATAAACTATCAAATGTGTATAATATATATGACCATAGTGGTTGTGATCGAGAAAATACTAACACTAAAATAAGTTAAATAACACCTTTAAATATTAATGCTGAAAATTATAATAATTATTTAGCAAACTTATAAGAAGATACGTGTAAAAATGTAAAATATTATGTATTATTCATAATTTTAGCATAATTTTCAACTACATCATGTGTTTAGTTTCATTGATTTTTGAATTTTATCATAACAAAATAAACTATGAGTGTTAGTTTTAAATCTATCCTTTATTTATTTTTTTGTAAATATATATATGTTTCTCGTATAAAGGAGAAACGCATCGAATAAACAAATGTAAATACAATAATTCTTAATGGAAAAACAAAATATGTACATAACAAAGACAGCAAAAACGATATTAATATTATGAACTGTAAAATGATATGTGACTCACAAAAAAAACAAATACGATTAAGTGGATATTAATTAGATGAAAAAAGAATTATAGTAATATATTCAAATATTTTGATGGTATTACTGAGGCAATGAATGTTGTTAACATAAAAAAAACAAAAAATGGTCTTGATTTAAACATAATTTTGTATATAAAATCTAGATTTTTTTTATACTGTCTGTATATAAACACATATTTTATATAATATAAATATCTTAGAGTCATAATAATGTAATGTTTTTTTTTCAAATAGTACATATATAACATGTACTATTCTTGGTTGTAACATCAATGTTTTCTTCTAATTATTTTTTTATTGCCTCATAATATTTGATGACATTAATAAAAATTGCATAAATGAGAAATCTTCAGTTTGAAAAATGCTTTAAAATTTTCAAATAAAAATGTTATATGTATATTATTGATAATGAAAACACGCTTTTGTTTTATTTTACATTATTTTAATAATTTTGTTTTAAAGATTTATAACAATGTTGAAAATAGTATTTGCATATAATAATGAAATATATTTATCGATCTTATATTTAAGAATAAATTAATATAAAGCCTAAAAAGATCTCATCTGATTTTTTATTCTCATAAAAATGTTAATACATATTATGTAAAGGGAAATAAATTATGGACTTCATTGTTAATATATATTTTTTTAATACTGCCTTTCCTCAGTTGTTTTCAGATGCACGTTATATTTATATAAAATAAATCTTTTGTTATATTTTTAAGAAGCTACAAAGTATAGCCATTTTTTCAGTATGTCTTTTATACTGCCATCTGTGAAAAGAAAATAAAGCTCTACGGAAAACATGTGGCACAGAAAAGTCTTCAATTGAAAATTCTCAGATGGCAGCGTTTATTTTCATATTTCGTCTGTGGTATTAATTTCTTATTTAAAAATAATATTGTCTATATATTTTAATATCCGCACTTATGTTGAAAAAATAAACAATGGTGACGTTTGTATGATGATATTGGAAGTTTTTTTATACACGTATAACTTTCTGCACCCTCTAAATCTGTTCGTATTGTAGGATCTGATTCAGTTACTTTTTAAAGGCATTTCTAGAAAATCTTTAAGGAAATATCTTTTCTGTATATATTTATTTAACTGTAATTTGATTTCATAATAATAGAATAAATAGTTCATAGAAAATGGTTTAAAAATAAAAGTACCTCTTTAATATGATTCAGCAACAAAAAACGAAGTATTCAAAGCAAGTATTCTAAGACAGATCAAAAGCAATGTTTGCAGAATAATATTCATGTTATAACACGTTTAATTCTTGAAAACTTCTTACGCGGAAATTCATCCCTGCTTCGAATGGATGAAGTAATTCATCTCAAAGGATAAAAGCACGTTTCAATAGGTTGATAGGTAGAGAAAAGAATGCTCTTACAATTTCTCGGATCGGCTATTTCGTAAAGAGGGAGAGCATTTTATGAGTCGCTATACTCTATCGCAAATTAGTTTTCTCATTATGTGCCTTAATTCAAGACATCTATGATGAATGTTTGTTTATATGTAAACACATCATCAATTCTTGAAATTCGTAAAAAAAAAACGAAAATCTTTTCACAGACAATGAGATGAAAAATGAAAAACAACTTTCCTTTCAAGTATTGAATTGTACGAAACATTTGACTTTATATTAAAATTTCAATGCTATATTTTTTTCCGAAAAAAAGCCTAATGGATTTTTCGATAAAGGTTATCGGTAAATTTGATTCTTTACAAATTGATCTCTCTTTTTATGAAGTTGGGTACCCTGAGAAATGATAAAGTTGCATAGATCTCTGAATTTCGATAATATTTAATAAATCGATTAAAAGACATGATATTCTCAAGCAGTTGTCAATTAATTCACAAGTCTTGCTATTTAAGCATAACAAAATATACACAAACTCACACCAATTTAATTTAATATAAATAATTTAAATGTTCTAATATAATTTCAATAAATAAAACTTTAAAATCATATGTGTTCCGTATTTTATATACTTTGAAGGTTTTATAAAGCAAGAGGAAACAAAAAAAAAAACACTGTTAATTAAAAACACGGAAAAAATAGGCTCGTATTTTTCTGGTCAGAATTTAAATAACATTGGTCAGAATTTATATTAAATGGTCATAATATATCGGTCAGAATAAATAGTCATAATTTAAATGAATTAAAAAAAACCTAACCTAACCTAACCTTACCTACCAACCGAAATTGTTATAAAATATTCTGACCGTATAATATTTATATTCTGACGGTTTATATTTTTATTCTGACCAAAAATTGATTTAAATTCTGACCATTTAATTTGTTTCCGAAAAAATATTTACTCACTTTGAGTATTTGGTGAGTGAATAGGATTCAAAAACCATGCCCGCTCTCAATGTGAGACATATGGCTCCTATTGGAGATGTCTTAATAGTTTTTCTACGAGAACCGCTTGTATTCAGTTGCTCAACCTCTCTTCTTTTCGAAGAGAGAAGGAATACGAAGGATAGGCTTAGGACAGGGCTAGTGGGTAGTTAATCGCTCCCGCTGTACCCCGTTATTATAGGATTTGAAGATTGGGAGGAAATTTTCAGATTTAACAAACGAAATTGAAAAATTGCTGTTCGTACTGATAATCGAGCCCGCAAGATTTGTTACGGAAGCCAACGACGTTGACGACTGCGCTACGGACCCGTATGTATGATATAAAATTATTTAATGTAAGAAATTGAGCATTACAGTATTTCCACACTCTATTTTTTTTAAATTAATGGTCACTTTAATATTGATTTATTTAACTCATTACAAAAGCTCTTTTTTATTATATAATGAAAAATTATACAAATCCCTTAAATACTCGGCGGAAAGGTACGCCACGTCAACACCACTACTATAATAAATATTCTCAGTTAATGGTAAAATGGTGCCCTAACGACCTTTTCCACTCTTAACGTCTGCCAATTATTGTAAGTATCTTTGAAAGTTTTACACGAAATAAAACAAATGAAAACATATTTGCCTAAAAAGGGAAATGATTAAAATCGGACCTGTAGAGCATAAAACTAATTGCTAGAAAAAAAATGATGGTCGTTTTCATAATTAGTCTGAGGCAACACAAAACATTATTTTGTAATGTTATTCCAAAAAGTCCATTATAAATAATTACGGTAATGAAAAAATTATATTTATGAATAATATAATATCCAGAAATTTAGTCTATTGCATTTGTTAATAAAAATTGCAAAATATTACATGTGAAATCTCTCGAATAATATTTCTCAACAAATATTTTTACGCCATGTCTGCTCTTTATTCAAAGCTTATATTTTACTCTACAAAGGAGGAAATCAGAAAAGGTTTAAAAAAGTCTGGCAGTAAGTTAGTAAGTAAGTTAGCTAATCTCTCTTAGTTTTTTCGTAGATTGATTGATCCATGTCTATGGATACAAATCTTGGAATGTAATGAGAAAAAAATACAAAAGAGGTTATATGCAAAGGTGTAACCTTTACGTTATAGAACAAGGCAAAGACATAGTGGCTAAGGATATGTTACCTAGTCCGCTTCTATAGTTAAGCATATCGTTCGATAACAACAATATGTCGTAACCAACCAGCTTTAATTGGTAAGTTATGACTTATGATTGTTTTTTTAGCTTAGAAAATTCATTTCGACCCAAGCGTTGGATAGAAATTAAACATCTCAGAAACTTTTATCACTGATTTTAAAGGAAATATGGTATGTTGACAATAATGTTTGAAATTAATTCCTTAAGTAACTAAAGTTTGTTACTATTTTATATAGTGTATGTGGGTATCAAGCTGTATTGAATAAACTAACAACCCCGGTTCAATTAAGCTGGTATTAAAGCACTGATCAAATAATCCAATAAATCATTTGACAGCGACAGTGTGCGGGTTGATGACCCCTGAACAAACACAGTGTTGTTTAGTTTACCGCCTGCATACGATCATTTATTAGAGAACCATGTCTCAGGTGTTTGCATTTCCCAAACTCCAGGGTTATGCGTTCAGATGTCGTTGATTAAGTCTCATATAATGGTGAGATACAACGTTCGTCCCACACGCTACACAGTGCTTTATTCCTATTAGTAGAATAATTTTGTTAATCTGATTTTCTTTGTATTAAAAGTAACTATTTTTTAAAGAAATGTAAAGATGATAAGCTTTCTATAACATCTATTAAGTCATTCAATATCGGGAATTGATTTTAATCTTACAGTTTTTTTTAATGATAATAGACGCTGTTATAATAAAATTATACTTATATTATAAATTATAAAATCTTTTAAATTAATTTCAATAATATTTCTAAATTAATTGAAATATAATGAAATGTTAACGAAAATTAATTATTTTATACAGAATAATCGTTTTTCAGATATTTCGATTTCAATTTATAGTGAAGAATTAATATAAGGATAATAATCATACAAAAGAACAATATATTTAGCTACCCGTATTCTAAAATTTGTGCGCGTCTATCAAGGATCATAAATATAATAATTTAAATTATGTTTTTTAACAGTAAGAATTTAGTCAAAAATAGTAAATGGAGATAAAATAAATTGATGCTATTTTAATGTATTAGCTGCCAATCGTTGTGAAAAAGAGTTGTGCTTATACAGATAAATAAAACATTATAAAATAATCAGGCCTGATTCTTCTCATCGCATAAATTTTTAATTTACTAATCTGAATGATTTGAATCTAAACGCGATAAACATTTTATCATCAATAATAATAAAAAAATGATAACTTTTTTTCTCCATTAATTGTCACTTTTAATATGTTCACTACTAATTGGAAAGAAATCATTATATTAGGAAAATAAAGCACTCTTTTGCAATAATTTAAAATATTATTATTTTAATCAATACCAGTTGCGTTTATCAATTATTTCAACTGATGGATCATTATCATGAGAGCTTTAACAGTGTTTAGCAATATTGCATCGGATGTCGGCATATTCCACCTAGCTCCGACAAATACTATTTTTTATGTATTTAAGTAGAATTCGTCGGAGCTTACTCAGTTAACTTTCTTGCCATTTTTTTTCTACTGCTTTTAATATTAAATTGTACTATTTTTTTCATCATTGTAAAAGTTTTAAATTTATAATTTGTCAACCTTGTGCAATGTTAATTAAATAAATAAGTAAATAAATCATCATATATTAATTTTAAATAAGAACAAAAAAGTGTTTTATTTGTTGTGTTACTAATACTACAAATGCTTTCCGAAAGGGCGCAACAAAAGTCACAATTATTAACACAACTAGTAAATCAATTCAATATGATTTTATATGAAAAATGAATTTTCAGAATGTTCGATACTTCGTAAAGATATCTTCCGTGACTTAATTCGTTATTTTGGAAAACTTGAAATGCATTCACGAACTTATGCTCGTGAATCATATAATGCTAATATTTCATTTACGCTGCAATGTTTCAGCAGGGCAACAGTTGCGAGGACAATGACGCAACTAACAACACCGGAAAATCCGGTTCGGTTCCGGGCATTCGCTCACTTCCTTTAGAGCCGTGCATATGCAAACAAAGCTAAGTTAATGTTCGAAATGTTTTCACGCGTTTTTGAATTAAAAATCTATAGTGATCTTGAGACGCAATAAGAATGCAAAGCATTTTTTTTATGCTTCACAAAACAAAACAATTACAAGATTTTTTTTTTACTTTAACAAGAATTCAATAAAAACGAAAAAGATCACATTCTCAAATTCATTTTGGGAAAAT
This sequence comes from Himalopsyche anomala, assembly GCA_031772345.1. Classification (NCBI taxonomy): domain Eukaryota; kingdom Metazoa; phylum Arthropoda; class Insecta; order Trichoptera; family Rhyacophilidae; genus Himalopsyche; species Himalopsyche anomala. The sequence continues at coordinate 18,744,748 of CM062824.1, forward strand.
ATTGACCGACAAAAATCGAAAGGTCAGCAAATATTTTTCTTATTTTGGGATATTTTCATAACTGATGAAAAAAATAGAACGATTCTTTTAATAATTCCTTGGTTATTCATATTCATATGTCATTTTGGCTTTGTCCTCATTTTGCTAGTTAACGAAATATAAAGTAGTTTTTGAAAACATGTCCGAAGCAAAGTTTTTTTTATCTTTGGTTACCGAATGCGCAAAACAAATTAAATTTTATAGACCTACCTAATACGAAACTAAACTGAACAACCGAAGAAATGTCATGTCATTTATTGTTCACTTTGATTTTAAAAAAAAATGTAAATTGCCTGAAAAATAAATATAATTTATTCAGCGGTATTGACGTATCTTTTCTAATTTATAGATAGACAATGTAATTTTGTAATTAGTTCATTTCAATAAGATAAAAAAAGTAAAGTGTTTAGTTCTACATTTTTTTTCAATCAGTCGATAGCTATTTCGGCGTATGGCTTCATCAGAACTATGTTTAAACCTACATTTACTTAGCTTTATATACTGGCTTAGAAAAGATACACAATACTTCCTGCTATTTACTCTTACAAAGTAATTTATATAACAAATAATAGTATTACATTTATTAAACATTACATTAGTGTTTAGTGTATGTACCAATATTAGGTTTGTAAAAATATATGTGTGATTTAAAAACTATATTCGCCTACACCATATCATATTTTGATCTTTTGGACTAAAAGCTTATAGACTCCTGGTGTAGGTTATGTGGGAATCAATATCGCTTTATTTGCTTTACAGAATTGGAAATAATAAGACGTCAAACTGGTGCCTACCTAAATCAAAGCCGCAATGAAATAATATTGTTGACAGTGGGTTGCGGCCCCAGAGCGAATTTTCTTTGTTTGTCGTACACATAAAAACTGTATATCGATGTGATTTAATTTTGATAGAAATAATGTTTTATGTGCGATGAAGCAAAATGAAAACAATAATAATTTTCATCGAGACGTAATACTTAAGACCCTTCAACTCGCTACTGTAAGCTGTGGGAATTGGGTCTAATTAACAACCTTGTTCATTTAATAGGAGAGAAAATTATATTTGTAGATATCGCAATATTTCTGTCTAGACTTTTCAAAAAGAATTTTCGTTCGATATCTAATCATTTGATGTTCATAATAGTTTTAAAAGTTAAAAAGTGTTAAATGATTTCAGACATATATCTCTTTTATTGAATTGAAAAACGTTGACAAAGAAAATATTTGTCGATTAATTGGTATTATGTTTTACATACTTAAATTTTAGTTTGAAAAAAAAAACACTTAAAAGTATTTTGAATAGACGTATATTAAATTGGTCAGTACATACTAGGCCAGTATAAATCTAATATTGAGTCAGTATAAATAATATGTTTGTTCGATATCAACATAATATCGACGTTATATTGGTAGCCAGCGATATGTTAAAAAACCTTGTGTTGAGATAATCGTCATTTACGATAATCATACAAATTTAACATCACTATTTATGAACTATAACGATTACTTATCATTCTAATCACTTTAAGAATTTCGATAATGATAACGAATTCAATCCACATATTCAAAAACGTTAATTTATTGATTGTTATTTTTGCCAATAATAAGTTTGAACGGAATCGACTCGATGTATAAATATTATGTAAAACTTACGTAAAAATACACAGAATATTAATGAACTGGTTTTTTCAGAAAATACGGAACATTAAAACCTATCTATATGCATTCATAGCTCAAAACGGCTGGTTTTTGAGTAAATGCCTTTTTTTTAAATATGAATCAATTATATAGACACTGAATGTTATTTACAAATACCGATTATTTAATATATTATATAATACTGAATACTTGACATTAAATACTGTTAAAAAATGATTTAAACGCGAACCGGAAAAATACAAGCTTTTTTATACTTACTGAAAAGTAAAAAAAATATTTATCATTAATTTAAATGAAATATACTCACTTGGGTTGATAAAGAACGATTTTTATATTTAGCCCACTCATAAGAGTAAATGTGTCAGTGTTTCAACAATGAAAGGTGGATTAATCGTTAAAAGAAACAAAAAAAGAAAAGGTATTGCCACATAGCATTTAACAATAGAAAAGATGGCTTTTGATGCTATAAAAATATCAGAGACATCAACCTGTGCTGGCCATTAAGATCGTTGTTTGATGTACTTCTATATACAGTTAGTGTCTTTTGTCTTTTATATTTATTTGTTCCGTCGTTAGATAATAGTATTTTTTTATATATGAGAGCAAATCGTTCTTTACCCAAGTTGTGATAGAATATTGAGTTAATTGGAGATTTCTTTTAAAGTAACGGTTTATGAGAGAATAAGGTACTATTAATTAATTGAGTGTTTTTTTTATGCTAAGCTGTACTACTCTTTATGCATGAGATAATGTAAATTCTATGACCACTAAAAAGTTGACCGTTTGTTTATTATTTTAAGATATTACACTAAGAAGATTAATTGTTTTATATTGTAGGCTAATTGCAATAAAACAATGCATAAGCTTAACAGTTCTGATTGGGGTATCCAATCCAACACCTTTTTTTTGATCCCGGAATTTTGGGATTCATATTTTTTTCAGGATTTGGCCGTACGGGATTGATCACTTATTATTATTCTGAACTCGGAGACTTTTTTTTTAGCTTTGTTTAATGATTTTTAAATGCTATATTGAATCTCCAAATTGATGTTTAAGCAATCCCGGGACAACGGGATAGCCAAATTGGTTGGAATCCTTGATCTCAGGATTAGAATCAAACAATCAGCAAAGTGTTTCTCCAGCCTTGGCTACTAAAACTATGTGTTCACGAATAAACCGTTAGAAAACATATTGATAAATAAACAGATAATACAGATTATTCGTTTATTTATAACACTATACAATTTATATGAATAGTTAATGTATCCAAATCCAATACTTCAAAAATAATATGCAATTTATTTGATGGTTATATTTACATGTCTAACAATTTTTGATTATTTTGGATACGTTGCAAGCATTCAACCCCAATTTATGCGCTACAGTTCATAGTCTCGTCAAGTTTAATATTCTGAATGTCTGAAGAAAGCAGCAATACAACGGGATAAAATAAAATAACATAACCGTTTACGTCGACTCATCCCATCAGCCCGAAACCCCGGGACTTTGAATTCTTTTTGTGGATTTACCATATCTTTATGAATTTTCCGTGCCTAGGTTTGTAACGACGTGCCATATGCTTTTGCTTTATAGGCTCGAGAGAATGATAGGCAGGCGCCGCGTTGTGAAACGTGCCCAAACGATATTTGGACGTCTAATCTAAATTCGAAATTTACTGCAAAAAGTAATATTCATCACAACAATGATAAACAACTCGTCCGTATTGTTTATTGCTGTGCGATTTCTATGAACCGGTCAGTTTCAAGTTTTGAACGCATTCATCTATATTGAGTATTGACGCTGTTTAATTTTGAATATTTAGCCAGATTAGCAACTTCAATCTATTTAATATATAAAAATGAATGTGTGTTTGTTCGTACTTTATGCGTTGCCACAGCGCTCATCCGATTGCAATAAAACTTTGACAAACTTTTTGCTTGCACTTCCAGAAAGGCTATAGGCATAGTAAAATTGAATTGACGAATTGACAGTAGGTCTTATATTATACTATATATAAAAATCAATGTTTGTATGTCTGACATACATTTATTTTGACAACGTATGATTGCACTTGCGTAAAGATTATAGTAAAATTAACAGTAGGTGGCGCGTTTTTCGTACCACAGACAATCGGCAGCAAACGTTAAACAGGCAGACAAAGAAAACATGCACTTCAATAAACACAATTAAAACACAAACAATTCCTTTTTTGAGTGACATTGCAACGTTTGCCGTGAACCGGCTAGTCCAATATAAAATCAACATTAAACAACTTTAGAGATTTAGTTTTACGGGAAAGAAGTGGTGTTTTAATTGTGTGGAAAATAAACATATTCAAATATCGCTATCATATTAATAGCTAACAAAAAATCTTTCGTTGTTGTATAGTGATAAATGAATCAATTTTGTTTTGTGGATGTTTAAAATAATACGTTTATATTTATTCTTTTCACAGTTTCTTTCTTTGAGTGGCATTTCAACGCTTGCCAGGAACCGGCTAGTATGATATAAAATTCAATCTGATAATTTGGTTATTTCACAGGTTGTGTATACAAAAATATAACATGTGTTTCGCCACATTTTAAGAAAAAAACTACGGTAAGTTATTTAGGACTTTACTAAATAGTTACCCTGTTGTATAATTACAATATGTATGTTTTATTTTGAGATTATTTTCTTGTCGTTATAAGCATATTTTTTATACATTAAACTAATATGCACTTTTGACAGACAATGAAAACTGTATTATTATAAATTATGCTTAGAAATAATCGAAAAAACGTTATTTTTTCAAAAAAAAAAATCAATTATTCCTACATTTAATTTGGTAAACAAAATATTGCAGGATTTATTTGGTTAGAAATTTAGGAATGAGAATTCCGGCTAATTAAGAGTCATGAATAAGTTAAGCGTACCATAATTACAAATTATTGAAAATGTACAGCCCTGTTAAGCGTAGCTACGCTTTCGAAAAAATAAAACATTTTCAATATTTAATGAATTTATTAATGTCGTCTTGAGGGCGATAAAAAAAGTAAAATTTACCCATTTATTAAATGTGTGAGAAAGTCGCATTGTTACCTGCAGAATTAAAGTAATGTCAAGGGAAACAATACGAATTTAAGATGTAACATTTTTTGAAATTCTTTTCTGATGCGGACCATTTGATCTCATAAATAAAATCGTAACTAGGGCTTATACGAAAACCGATGTTTGAAAATACTGGTTTTCGAATTTCAATATATCCTAAATTTTACAAAAGAGCATGTTTAAATTTTTTTATACTTCATTTATTTATTGTAATCACTGTTAAAGAAAATACTAAAATGTACTAAATTATTATTGAGTGTTTTTATTCGGTGGAGGACTAATTAAGGAACTCGACCACAAAATTCAATCAATTCATAATCCTATTATAAACATAAATATAATATTTTAATGTATTTATTGATGTATCTGACTGTTAAGCTACATAATATGTAGCTTATATTATTTTATCTAGTATTATTTGTAACCAACCACGCTGAATTGGAGTCAAAATATGAATGTTTTAATTAAATAATCTAATACTTAAAACCGAATTCCCAAGTTGAAAAAACTCGATGTAGAATCTCGCAGATTTCACGAAAACCCGGTTTAGAAGACCGACTATTCCTTGTTCTTACTTCTAGGGCCAAAGGCACAACCTTTCTTTATAAAGAAAGTAATCTCATAAGAATGGTAGTATTAGAAAAATATTGGTAGTTAGATTTTTTTCTATACTTTAGGATTGATTGAGGGAAAAGTGGGGGTAGAAAAAAAATCACAGACACCCATAACTTTGAAAACAAATGAATACACTTTATTATTAATATTCTCAATACGAGAATGTATATATTTAAGATTATAAATTCTATACTGTCATATCGAGAGAACCCAAAAGTCAAACAATGCTTACCACAGGAATAGGAAGGCAAAAATATTTTATGGTTAAAACGTACGTAAACTTTATTTAGAAAAAATAATACATTTAAAAATATATTTAAAGTAGATCCTTTTAACATAAAAATTATTTTACCGAATAAAATATAATCTAATTGAAAATACTACGAGAAATGTGAGATGAAATTATTTCCCATGTCGATTTTTATATCATTGAATATAATTAAGAAGGTTTTGAAGCTATTTATGCGAAAATGTTAAATTTTCTGTCGCAATCCTAGACTCAAACATAATCTTGAGCATATTTAAATTGGTGAATAAGATTATATTTTCGTCTCTGAAAAGGAAGCAAATACCCTTATAATATTCCTCAAAATAATTAAAAGTAGGGAGATGATGACAGTACGATATTATGAGATATAACGAGGATAACATTTTACGTCCTTAAATGTACCTATGAATAAGTAGAATCGCTGAGTTATGACCAAACTTTGTAAACGCTTGACCTATATTTTTTATAGAACTTATTTTTCCCTTTCAGTTAGATCTCAGAAAAAATGAACCTAGTTTTATGGATATTTCCATTTGTAAATACAACACAATTTAATGAATATTTCATGTAAATAGTATATGAATAAAATGTAAAAGAAACTTTAGATATTTGAAAAAATATTTTGATTTATAATTTACTAATATTAAATTAATTTTGTAATAACGTGGACTATCGAAGTGCAGCATATTAAGTCCTAACAAAGCTTACCACACACAAAAACATATTTATTTTGTTGTGGGTTAATCTATAAAGACTTTTTTATAACAGTATTTAAAAAGCATGGTTAAAAGAGTAAATCAAGGAATTCATTATGACTTTTAAATAATCATCTTGAAACAATAACTTCCAATTCGGGCGAAGATCTAATTGCTTTAATTTGTGGACATGCGGTGCGGTACTGAAGTTGTTTCCAGGAAGTGAATAGAGTTGAAATGGAAATATTGAGACACATGTCACATTGAAAAATCATTGATGGATGTGTCTACTATCCACCGCCAATAAATAATCATCAAGCTTTTGACCATAGCGCAAATCAGAAACGTTGACCATAAAGCCCAGGTGAGCCGTAAAAAGGAATTAAAAATATTATAAAACTATTTGAATTGTTAATTTAAAGTTTGATTTGTTCAATATAATGAAATTTATAAGCTGCTGTGTTTTTTAATCTAAATTAATAGAAATCTTATTTATATCTAATACATTTCAATATACATAATAGCGATATGTATTCATTTTTTTACTAGTCATCTTCTTAGCATTGACTTAGAACTGACAAATATTTATTTAATCTAAGCTATTTATGTACTCACTAAATGAAGATAGCATAACATTACAACGCGGTTCAAAATAATTGAATAACACTATTATTTGTTATAGAGGAAACTTTTTGAATAGTTTCAAAACCAAATCCAATCAAACAATTATATTATAATTTAATTTCGCGGTAAAAGTATGGGGAAAATATTAAGCCTTATAATCCAATGGATAATGTCATACGAATTCAATTTCAATTATTACACTGAGTATTCGCTCCTTAATCCTAGGATAATCCGTCGAGATTATCTGAAGGGATAAACCTTTTGACTTTATTCCACGAGCTTTCCTGAAAATTCGAACCTGTTATACTGAGTTTTGAAACGGTTTTAGAATTAGAATCAGTAAATGTATTGAGCTTAATGAATCGTTATGAGTCTCTCCCCAATGAGTGTGTCAGCATTATACAAGGAAACTGTACCGCTATCCTTTAAAATAAATCGAGGAAATTTTACTTTGTCGGTGAAAATATAAGAAGATTATTTGTATTCAATATAACGATGGAATGAGAGCTAATTTTAATTAATGTAATCTCTTATTATTAAATAAGGAAATGATTCGTATTTCTATATTACAGGCAGTGGTGGCGTAATTATCTATAACAGGCATAATAAAAGGGCTTTGATAGTGCCCAATCAAAGAAACCACAAAAGAGGTTTTATTCTACGAATGAAAGGTCAGATGATGGCAAGTTAGCTGCTGCTCTATACTTCAATGAGAAACAGGACACCAAGAATATTTTTAGCGTTAAAATCAAACTTTTTTTTTTTGACTAGCCAGTGTCCAGATGTTTTGGACGGGGCTATTGGATGGATCTTTGGTTGATGGGAAGTATAATAAAAAAGCTATTTTTTATTTTAAATATTCGAATTATTTACTTACAGGATATTTTTTTTTAATTTACAATATGAAATTTTTGAATTAATTTCTATTCAATTTACTTTCACATATATATGAAACCATTTTCATTGAATTAAGATTTCGTAGTATCACAAACTACTTTATTGTGAAATAAAACTATAAAGGCAATAAATTATCTCCAAAATACAACATATTGTTTGTTATATGGCAACAACACTATTAGAAAATAGGCGCTTAAAGTTGTTCTAGCATATACTTATTTGGTGATGCACTTCAGATAAAGCCAAGCTGTTCCGAGTATTAAAACTTTTAACAGCCGAAGTGTTGTTCATATTGCATTATGTTGTTGTTGTTTTTTTAATGTTGGAAACTGCTTGGAAAAATTCTATAAGCATAAGTAAGCTTATTTTCATCCCAGAAAAAACCTGGTTAAAAACCATCTAAAAGATAATTATTTTGTCAAAATTAACCTTTTTGTGCCGCAGATGTTTGATTCAAATATCAGGTGGCATACAAAATTGTAAAAATAAACAGCATGTATCTATAATATATTTTGTACATTTTTATGACAAATCATAAAAACTTGAATTATAACTTTTAAACTACAGTTAGATTATAAAAGTGTTGATAACATAAGGATTTGTGAAAAAAAAATTGCTTAAATACTAATTTTTGTTTTAGTTCAGGGTTGTCACAAATAATGAATTTTATTATTTTTAAAAATTTTTGCTGCTAAATTATGTACATTTTTTTTCAAACGAAAAAAAATATCCGACGCACTATTGCATCGGAAATACTTGCGTCAGTGTTAATGCAACTGTCGAAGCTAGTAGAGTTTTTTTTTAAAATATAAATGATCAAAATAAAAACTCCAATTCCGCTATTTAAAAACATAAAATTGAATCTATCATCACGTTTGTCTGCAATATCCAACCATGAAGTCGGTAAGGGACATTTCCCGCACTGTTATAGATTTTTTTTTTGGATATCAAATTTATGGAGCTTCAAGTACCAGGACGCGCCAGCGTCAAGGTTCTTCCAGTCTCCTTCATCGATAAAGATTTTGAAAAATTGTAAATTGCATCCCCTTACCGTCGTTCGCAGACGGAAGGGCGCGATCACTACAGAGATAAGAAGTTCACGGGAACTCCATATGCATTATTTTGCAAATCACATTCCATATGCTTCCTCCATACTATATCCGTACATGTACACACACATACAGTATACAAATTGTTTTTAAACAAAGAGAGTCATTTTCGTGATGCTAAGTTCGTTCTAAAATTGACAACTGTTATAGATAGCTTGTACTTGGCACATAAAGTGTTAAATAAGTTGGTTCGTAATATAGTATTATCGAACTTTTTCTAATTCACTGGTTTTTTGAACAGCAAGTATCAAGATACTTTAGAATATGAGTATAATAAGCAAAACCCAGAAAAAAATAGCAAACAAAAAAAGTTTAAATAGTATTGTAAACGAAATAACATATGGAAATAATGATACTTTCTTTTTTATTATGGAAGAAATCTATTCTTAAAGCAACCAAAGAAAGTAAATTACCTGGCACTTTTCGTGAAATATTATTCCTTTTTGAAAACTATCGTAATAAAAATACTACCTCTGGGAGACTATAAGTTTTTTAAGCCGTTTTTCATTTAGGCGAAGAAAAAAATATTTGTGACAGTCTCACCCACTTGGATAGTGAGGTAATATAACTTAAGTCATAAAGTAAATTTATTGTGGCGGTGGGCTTGAGAATCGCCAAAATCTTTTAATTTAATTTTTATTTGCCATGAGAAGGTTAAAATAAATGAAATTTGAAGTTGCCTTGGGAACAAAATTTCTCTTATTGCTATTTGTGAGCCAAAAACATTTTACTTTGGGAAACCGCGCAATGCCATCAACAATAAATTGCGTCGCGAATAAACAGTTCTAATATTTACACTTCCTGTAATGAGGGAGAAAAAGTAATTAAAATTAATATATTTCATTTTATCTCATTTACAAGAAGCGCCCATACGTTAATTCTATTGTAATTAAATATGTGAAAATGCTCAGAACTGCTAGATCAATAAATACGGTAAAATTTAAAATTATTTGAAATTGTTTTTTATTTAATTAAATAAATTGTTTCCAAGTTCACGAAAATATTTTTCATTATTTTAATTAATTTTATTTAAATAGTTTTTTGAAAGCTGACATGGCACAATAAAATATAACAGACGTGGGCAAATGCGGCTCCTTATTGAGCTGGCTGCGGCTCCCAATTACTCTTGTAAAAAATATTTTTAAAATTTTATATAGAAATTAAGATTTGTTTAAAAATAATAATAAATTTTAATTTGTGTGTTTAAACTACGGGAAAACATGGCTGGTGTGGTTCTTTATATATAAATGTACTGAATGTAGCCCTCTTTGATCTCATGCATAGGCATCCATCCCTGGGATAAAAGGACTCCATCGACCGTTCAGATAAGTTTATCTTTTTTGAATAATCATTATATCACATTTTTGATCGGTTTTTATCAATTATATAAGATATATTTTAATAATTATACTGTTGAAATTATAGTTATCAAATTTACAGAGAATTTGTATCGTATGTATTATAAATGCATTGCCGTAATGCTAAGTATCGCTCTTTTCTTTGAAATTAATATATTTAATACTAAACAAGAAATAAACTCACATACTACGTACAATGTGATGAAGTAAACGTGTTGTATTATCAAAATTAAATATTCAACGTTCGAAATTGCTATAAGACATGTACAGTTTAGCTTGAAACGAAAAAAACACTAGCTATCATGGTTTGGCTCGATCGCGTACTGTATTTTCATGCTTTCATACCATATTGCGCTCTCAGAATGCACCTGTGCCACGAAAATGTCTGTAACCAGCTTTTATAAACGCATTTATTGAATACAAATTTGGTAAATTAAGCCCATGAAAATATTATCGTACAAGCATACAATTTCAACTTTTAACCTCAATTGTGGTCATATAAAAAAAATATACTGTGATTTAACAATTTAAATATGCACAGAATACATACGTTATTATTTTTTGTCAGTTGCAAAAATAAACACGTTCTTTGTGATTTTAATTATTTTTTGGCTAAGTTTCATTAGCAATATCTTCTTTCACATGTTGTGACCTTCAGCCAGTGATGTAGTGGTAAATAAATAGGTACCAGGTCGTTGAATGATTTCTTCCCTTTTTTTTATGTCCGAGGTTATAAAAACACACCTTTTCACAATTAAATCAATAAATTAATATGTTTTATATTTTAATATATGTATGTACCTGAAAATTAATTAAGAAGTCAAAAAGGTGACAGGCCGGCGCCCTAGCTCATTTTCAGGTGCCAGGTCACCGACCTGGTCCGACCTGGCCCCACTACATCACTGCCTTCAGCCCACTTTACTCGATTAAGAATCACCGTTTGTGTTCCAGTTAGAAACATCACTTATTACTTTTATTGAGCTTTTCAGTCATGTGATACATTATGCCACTGCCAAATAGGGATTGCAATACCATACGAACATATCAATACTGTTATTTCAGTTTTTCATATCGTCGTTGCGCTTTCAAAATCCACTATGTGCATATTTTTACGAAATCGGATTGTTGCAATAAAAACAATCTAATAATTCGGACCATAGTTTGTATTGGGTCAAAAAAGGAAAGATTTGGAATGGTTATATACGCTGCAACACATTTAATCTTCTTCTAATTCAAAATAAAATTTGAGTGATGATAAATCTCCACTGATGTTTAAAACGTCAAATATCTTGGTAAAGGCGGAAATTTAAGAAAATTTATCAAAAAAGTAAAAATAACTTTAACTTTAAATTTTAAAAGAAAAAAGCATACGCATAGAAATACGCAGACTTACAAGAAAACTTACTACTTAAATCGCAAATATGAATATGATTCGGGAAAGGTTATGAGTAGTGCTTAAATAATTAAATTTTAATAAATAATGTTCTCATTATGACATGAATACATTTAATCTTCACTTCGTCTTCAGTATCCTTATTCGCACGGGGTGTTTAATATTTTGCATTGCAGTAATATAATTATGATTGCATGGAGCTATGGGTAATAAGTGGAATATTCATGAAGTTCACTTCATGCATGGTATGTAGGGCTTCCAAACCGGTTCAAACCGAAACCGGTTAACCGGTTTTTCGGGTGTTTTGAAAAAAACCGAAAACCGGTTTATTTTGGGCGGTTAACCGGGTTAATAAAAAATATTTTTCCGCTTTGAACACCACGAAATTTTATTTAACTATTCATATGTAGAGTATAAATATTTTTAAATATTGTATACTAGCTGGCCCGACGAACTTCGTACCGCCTCAGAATCAATAAATGTTGTGTTGGCTGAATTAAATTTAGTTTAAATGAATACTCAAAATGAATTAAGTTAAATAAATGTGCAAAATTCAAAATGAAAACTATTTTAATTACATTGAAATGATGTTATTCACGTGGCACAGTCGATATATTTAAAGGAATGCAGTAGACCAACGATTTGATTTTGAATTGTGAAGTTGAAATGATCCACATCTATGTTATTTGCTGCAAGAATTGCTCGTTCACTCAACCAATTATGATGTTTGTGATTAGCAATGATATTCAGGAACACTTTGTTGATTGTCCTTCGATGAGACAAAATTGCAAAAATTCGGCAGAAACGAAATCAATCCATTCGATTCGTCGACAGGAACACGGCCGTTACAGATAGTCAGCAAATGCTTGGAGAAATCTTTTTATAATTTTACGAAAGTTCATTCTAAATTTTCATATTTTTTATATTACGAAATGATATAAATTCTCATTATAACAAAGAACGCAACATTTTCCAAATCTTCAATATTATATTTATGAGATTATCTTTCATTAGAAAAAAAAAAAATATTTTTTTGTTTAATATCCATGTTTGTTCCACGAAATATCGCATAAAAAACTTGACTTCCATAGAAAAAGTGGGGTGCGTTACTTAAATTTTAAAATCCGCATAACTTTGAAACAGCGAGTTAAAATATACACTAAATCGCAAAGTATAAGAAAATTAGGGGAAAACCACGGCGTTAAAATATTAAAAAATAGTCACTGTATGACAATTCTATGTGTGTTTTAAAGCATGTGGTCACTCTTTTTCGGAAAAAATAGTATGCGCATCAATTTCATAAAACTATAGTTGTTTTCTAACAATGAAATTAGTGATCAGAGTTTGTTCAGATTTTCTTTTTCGATAATTAATTGGTTATGCAGTTTGTTATACCCATATATAATTTTTTTAAAGTTATCGTTAAAACTTGAATGCGCGATCAGAATATGAATCATTTAGAAAGAAATGATCTTCAAATTTAATGAAAAGTTGGAGACTTTCTTCATTTATTTTCGCAGTGAAGGAACTGGAATTTCTTTCAGTTCGTCATTATTTTCTGGTTTTTTGTCAATAATTAAATTTAAATTATTGACATCTTCGTCACTTATAGCTTTATCTGTAAGTAATACGTCGATATAATTTTCGCTAAAGGTATCAAACCTTTCTTCGCCAAGTTCATGTGCTAAAATAATCATTTCAGCTGATATTGCCGATGTTTCAATGGTTTCATCGACTGTAACACACCTAAGTAGGTGGACTTAATTCAGCGATGGCAGATGCAACATGATTTAAACAGTCCGAAATCGCATTTTTTTTCAAATGCCGGTTGTGTTTATGATTCTCTCTATTCTATCCAAAATACAACGATATATGCTTTCGATGTAATATTTAACATTTTTATATATCGTAAAATATTGTACATTTAAAAAAATTCATTTCTAAAAAACCACATTACTTCGAAATCGCATAAAAACAGGATTGACTGTATATGGGGATCAAAAATAAAATAATGATTTGATAGTATTCTATAACAATATAATATTCATGAAAAGTATACTGATTTTTTTTACATACCTTCTGATTGTATGTACTTTCATTCGTCTTTTCATATTTCAGTATATATTTTAGCGACAGTGATGAACATGAGACATAAATTCCTAAAAGTTTTTTTTTAAAATGGATATTAAAGATTTAGTTTCGAAATTCTGACACAGCCAAGTTCGTCGGAACATCTCTAATTCAAAGTATGAAACAAATGAATTTTGGAAATATCGCCATCTAGTGTATGAAATCAGCATACAACGACATTTTCATAACTTCAAGCTGTTCCTCATTTAAAAACTGTATGAAAATATTAATTTTACAATCAACGCCACCTAGTGTATTAACCGCAAACAGCATCAACGTCATGTTCCGCGTTCGATTTGGAAATTTCGAAAATACGAAATGTATGGAGAAATTTATTTTATTCATAATTTCTTTTCCGTGATATTTTTCCGATGTTTTAATGCTTATTCTGCTATTCTAGGGAAAGACGAATTTAATAAATCAAAGATCGTTAAAATTCGTGCTCTAATTCTCGAGATATACGTGGTGTAACTAACCCCACTTTGTTTTATATATATAGATAATAATAGTATTATTAATAGTACAATATAATAAAGTATTTAACTGTTCAATTGTCTAATTTCTGTGACATATTAATAACAACTATGTAGTCGAAATCATGGACAACTATACTGCTTTCAATCAAATATCTGTAATACGAAAGGATTCTCAAAATATCAATGATAATAAAACAAGTGAACCTTATTGAACCGAAAATACGTTAATCATTATATCTTTTAAATGAAAAAAATATCCGAACCAACATTTTTTACTGTTACAAAGCAATTAAAATATTAGTAAACCAAAATTTATAATCCACATTTTTTCACGTATTCATTTGATCTTTATTAGTCGGATTATTTATAATTATTAACAATATAATATTGGATATGGAACTTAAATATTGTATAATATAGATTTCTATTATTCCGAGAAAGTAGTAAGTACCTGACCTTAAAAGATGGCAATTTATATTCACTTTTTTTGCAGCATACATATATAAAATGATTAAGTGACCAAGCCCATGTTTTATTTTATTTTTTAAGTTATAAAAAAACTCAATTTTAAAACGTTTTATTTTTATTTTCTAACAATCGGTGCCATAAATCATCGGCTACTTTAAGGAGTCGGTGTCTTTCCAATATGCAGATGTGGTGAACAAAAATAATAATAAAGACAAGCAAAAAAGTATTCGCAGTGTTATACTCGAATTCATGTTTGCGCATAGTGAAAATTGGTAGTTCTAATTTTATGCACTTCTTGACTGTTTTTTAAGTAATCAAAAAACTTTTTTTTTGAAACATTGGTTAGTGTGGTACTAAAATTGGTTTTTTGAAAATAAATCCGGTTTAAACCGGTTACCCGGTTTATTTATTTGAAAAAAAACCGGTCCGGTTAAATGTTCGGTTAATTGGAAGC